>CM035817.1:29693607-30287083 GCA_020458035.1 Magallana ariakensis
GAAAATTTATTCGCAGGGCAAATTATAAGAATTATTTCTGATAAAAAAAAAATTGATGAATTTTTATTTGAAATAGAAAAAGTCTACGACACCTGGTATTCCCAGGCGGTCACCCATCCAAGTACTAACCAAGCTCTACGTTGCTTAACTTCGGTGATCGGACGAGAACCGGTGCTTTCAACGTGATATGGCCGTAGACATTAGCTAAGGTTTATATTGCGTACATATTGATATATGTGTCAAAGAAATTTATTATTTGTAACTCAATTAATTATATTTGACGTTTCAGTTATTTATATTTTAGTGTTATAAAAGCTTTGTAATTCATTGACTCACTTCATAAAAAAAAATATGACTTTGTTTTGTAGGTGGGGGAGGGGGGGGGGTGAACGGGCACTTGCTACTGTTGTGAATGTAAGAAAAGGAGGTCCGGGGGGGGGGGGGGTCTGGTAAGACGGCTTGTGGTTTTTTTTAACTTGATGATATGACAGAATACACTATAGTGTTTGGAGATGATGAGAGTGTGGGATAGATGTGTAAGCGGACACTTGCTATTGCATGAAAAGAGGGAGGGGGGGGTTGTAGTAAATAATATATATATCTGTATGACAAAAATGAAATTGAATTGTGGAATATGCAAGTGTAATGTTGTTGCTGTCATAATTTGTGTGTGGTGTATATGTTCATTTTTTCCATTTAGAATTGTTATATTTCAATTATATTGATATGTACACTCGGATGGCGGGGATGGGTACCTTGTGTATTATTAGATAAAGGGTATTTATTTTTATTATGAGAAAAATATATAACGTCAGGTGCCTGTGATTGTATTGTATAGAGACATCTTTTCGAAAAAATTTCCTGGCTCTTAAAAGAGCCGTTTGCAGTTATATCTGTAGTAACCGCTCAGTACTCCTGATCTGATCCGGAGTCTGACATGTCGTCGGAGATGATCTGTACATCTTCTCCAAACATTTCACGCCTTAGGTCTGCTACTGTCTGTGCTTTGTTGTGAGCGTAGTCGTAGTACATGTTTCTGAGTCCCTCAACAACTGCCAGTCTCAGTCTAAGGCTGTATCTGAAGGAACGATGATTCTCTGCCTTGGCTCTACTGTATCTGGACTGCAGGTCAGACATCTTGTAGTTGAGTTGTACAATCTGCTCACATGCTCTCTTAAAGCGACGCTCGCTGTCCATCAACGAAAAACGCTTGTCCATAGTCTTTCTTCTGGGACTGGTACTTTGGGTAGCTTTCATCTTGATATAGGATATAGTACTAGAAGATGCAGTAAGTGTTTTCGATTTGCAGTGTAGGATTTGTGATGTCTTTGCTCATCGCACACCCCACTATATAGCGCACAGTGGCATTGCTAATTGAGAAACTCGTTTCATATCATAAGGCGACACGAGTCGCCTGAATAAATAAGTCATTAACTGTCTCAAATGCTGTGCCAGGTGCCATGATTGCTGAGCTTGGGCTGACAATTATCTACCCTAATATACCGTTATTTCGGTTCTTCAAAATTAATAGACATGGTTATGTGTATATTATAAGGTAATTAATTAAGCATGTATCATTTGATAATCAATCTAATCATTAATTACGGTTAATTCACATAAGGGAAAAATATGGTTTCATTGTTTTTGATAATGCGGTTAATTTAGTTGTTTTCTTTGACTTGCTTATTTTCTTGTCTGCCGCATGCATGTAAATTTCAGCGCACGTTTTCCACTGACTTGTCTCCCTTAGACCATGACGAATCGGAGTTCACTGGAAAATTTATTCGCAGGGCAAATTATAAGAATTATTTGTGATTAAAAAAAAAAAAATTGATGAATTTTTATTTGAAATAGAAAAAGTCTACGACACCTGGTATTCCCAGGCGGTCACCCATCCAAGTACTAACCAAGCTCTACGTTGCTTAACTTCGGTGATCGGACGAGAACCGGTGCTTTCAACGTGATATGGCCGTAGACATTAGATAAGGTTTATATTGCGTACATATTGATATATGTGTCAAAGAAATTTATTATTTGTAACTCAATTAATTATATTTGACGTTTCAGTTATTTATATTTTAGTGTTATAAAAGCTTTGTAACTCATTGACTCACTCCATAAAAAAATATGACTTTGTTTTGTAGGTGGGGGGGGGGGGTGAACGAGCACTTGCTACTGTTGTGAATGTAAGAAAAGGAGGTCCGGGGGGGGGTCTGGTTAGACGGCTTGTGGGTTTTTTTTAACTTGATGATATGACAGAATACACTATAGTGTTTGGAGATGATGAGAGTGTGGGATAGATGTGTAAGCGGACACTTGCTATTGCATGAAAAGAGGGAGGGGGTTGTAGTAAATAATATATATCTGTATGACAAAAATAAAATTGAATTGTGGGATATGCAAGTGTAATGTTGTTGCTGTCATAATTTGAGTGTGGTGTATATGTTCATTTTTTCCATTTAGAATTGTTATATTTCAATTATATTGATATGTACACTCGGATGGCGGGGATGGGTACCTTGTGTATTATTAGATAAAGGGTATTTATTTTTATTATGAGAAAAATATATAACGTTAGGTGCCTGTGATTGTATTGTATAGAGACATCTTTTCGAAAAAATTTCCTGGCTCTTAAAAGAGCCGTTTGCAGTTATATCTGTAGTAACCGCTCAGTACTCCTGATCTGATCCGGAGTCTGACATGTCGTCGGAGATGATCTGTACATCTTCTCCAAACATTTCACGCCTTAGGTCTGCTACTGTCTGTGCTTTGTTGTGAGCGTAGTCGTAGTACATGTTTCTGAGTCCCTCAACAACTGCCAGTCTCAGTCTAAGGCTGTATCTGAAGGTACGATGGTTCTCTGCCTTGGCTCTACTGTATCTGGACTGCAGGTCAGACATCTTGTAGTTGAGTTGTACAATCTGCTCACACGCTCTCTTAAAGCGACTTTCGCTGTCCATCAACGAAAAACGCTTGTCCATAGTCTTTCTTCTGGGACTGGTACTTTGGGTAGCTTTCATCTTGATATAGGATATAGCACTAGAAGATGCAGTAAGTGTTTTCGATTTGCAGTGTAGGATTTGTGATGTCCTTGCTCATCGCGCACCCCACTATATAGCGCACAGTGGCATTGCTAATTGAGAAACTCGTTTCATATCATAAGGCGACACGAGTCGCCTGAATAAATAAGTCATTAACTGTCTCAAATGCTGTGCCAGGTGCCATGATTGCTGAGCTTGGGCTGACAATTATCTACCCTAATATACCGTTATTTCGGTTCTTCAAAATTAATAGACATGGTTATGTGTATATTATAAGGTAATTAATTAAGCATGTATCATTTGATAATCAATCTAATCATTAATTACGGTTAATTCACATCAGGGAAAAATATGGTTTCATTGTTTTTGATAATGCGGTTAATTTGCTTGCTTATTTTCTTGTCTGCCGCGGCCCGTTGCTAAGCGTGCGAGGGAGAGAGAACGGATTGTCAACTGCGTCTAAACCAATCAGATTGCAGTATTTAACATGAAAGTATAATAATATATAATTATTATACTTTCATGTTAAATACTGAAATCTGATTGGTTTAGACGCAGTTGACAATCCGTTCCCTTACCCTCAGCGTTAGCAACACGCATGGCAACGGGCCGATAGAACGAATTGTTACATGCGCGTAAATTATGCGCGTACGGTTCGCCGCTAAATTCACGTCATTTCTATATAGAAGCAGTAAAATTTTCTCTAAAATTAAGACATTCAGTATAATAAAATAAATAGTGCCTGTTTGGGAGGGTAACCGTTGAAATTGACACCCCTCGAAAACCATTGTCAACCTCCGCTTCGCGTCGGTTGACAATGGTTTTCTCGGGGTGTCAATTTCAACGGCTACCCTCCCAAACAGGCACTATTTATATAATAGTGCCTGTTTAAGAGGGTACCAGTTGAAATTGACACCCCTCGAAAACCATTGTCAACCGACGCGTATATTTTATTATACTGAATGTCTTAATTTTGTAGCAAACTTTGCTGCTTTATATAGAAAAGACGTGAGTTCTACGGCGAACCGTACGCGCATAATTTACGCGCATGTAACAATTCGTTCTATCGGCCCGTTGCCAATTGTGTTGCTAACGCTGAGGGTATGAGAACGGATTGTCAACTTCGTCTAAACCAATCAGATTTCAGTATTTAAAGTATGAATAAATACATGAAAGTATAATAAATACATATATTGACAAAAACAGAACATATTATGAAATTACTGTTATAATTCTTATCCATAACTACATAAATGATAAAAAAAACCAATATGGACAAATATTTTATATATATATTTATTATCATTATGCTTTTTGTATACAGTATTTCTGCTGAATATTTGATAATCAGAACATGAACAATACACACAAAAAGCACCATTAACTACAATCCCTAACAAAGCTACAGAGTATCACA
The DNA here is from genome assembly GCA_020458035.1 of Magallana ariakensis. NCBI lineage: Eukaryota > Metazoa > Mollusca > Bivalvia > Ostreida > Ostreidae > Magallana > Magallana ariakensis. The sequence goes on from CM035817.1 coordinate 29,698,066, forward strand.
GTTCCCTTTTTTTGTTTTTGCACGTTACAAGTCTGATGTAAAATTATTATTTCATGGGGGTGGGGGTGTGTGTAATCATGAGACGCATTGTCCATGGCTTAATAAAATAAAAATCAGTCATACAGAGTGTAAAGCTCACCACTTTACAAAATACACAATTAATGCAAGGAGTAGGGGTTCTTGTTTGACTTGCACAATACTTGAAACGGCCATTTCATATTTTCACTAACAAACAGAATATGAAGAAATAACCACATTAGGCATTAAAAAAAGATAAAAGAAAAAAAGTTTTCAGGTTCATAAGAAGGGTTGATTTGGCAGGTTTTGTGTCTATACCCCTTCTAATGGCCCACACATTGCATGTATTATAACGAGAGAAAAAAAATTGTAGATTTTTATTGCAGTTATATTTCATTGTTTTTTCAATCAGCCGAAATAGTAATATATAAATAGTGCCTGTTTGGGAGGGTACCAGTTGAAATTGACACCCCGAGAAAACCATTGTCAACCGACGCGAAGCGGAGGTTGACAATGGTTTTCGAGGGGTGTCAATTTCAACTGGTACCCTCCCAAACAGGCACTATTTATTTTATTATACTGAATGTCTTAATTTTTATAGCAAATTTTACTGCTTTTATATAGAAAAGACGTGAATTCTACGGCGAACCGTACGCGCATAATTAACGCGCATTTAACAATTCGTTCTAACGGCCCGTTGCTAAGCGTGCGAGGGAGAGAGAACGGATTGTCAACTGCGTCTAAACCAATCAGATTGCAGTATTTAACATGAAAGTATAATAATAAAAAAAACTACAGTCAATTCAAGGCTGAAAACAGCAGATGTGTTATATTGTCATTATTTGATCTTGAAATTCAACTAGCACTGTTCACAGCAAGATATTTAAATTTACAGCACAAACTTGACAAAAGAACGTGACCAGACAAAGGAAATCCAAATCAGTAGATATCATATGTAAATTAAATTGTTTCCTGAGGAAAATGCTCTTATTCCAAACCCTGGGATGAAAAAGGATAAAAATCATGATTCGTTTTGTATCTCTTAGAAGTACATGTATGTATCATTTTTAATTGTTCATGTTTTACATGTCACACATAAATGGATGATAAAGAAAAAAATTACCTCAATAGTTTCTTTACTTTGAAAAAAATCACAGCCTTTAATTACAAAGTAAAGTGATTTAATTAATCAATATGCATGTACTAGTAATGAAACCTCACAAATCTAACATAATACAGATCTCACATCTCAATTACATGAGATTAATGACAATAACTAACAAATATTGAGAAATGTATTAGATCAAACAGAAGTACATGTATTACATGTAATGAGTAATGTTATTACTAAATTATATGGTGTCATAACAATTCATCACATACAAACCTAAAATAGAGAGTTCTAAAACAATAAGTTAAGGTCCAGGACTCTCCCCATGAACAAGAGTTTTAAATACATGTAGTTGAAATCAATTTAACTATCTCACACCATAGCCATTTTTCTCTTGATAAATTCAAGCTTCAAGACTTACATGAAATACATGTACAGTGTAGTTCTAAAAAGATGGACCCAACTCGTTTTTCATGAACCAAGAGTACATTTAGATAAAAGCAAGTTAGACAAAGTTCTATTAAAGAAACATGTATTTATATCTTCATGTATCATCACAACTCTTTTATTCCTATGGAGGGCCCTCCAAAAACCTCCATTCAAAGTGAGATGCAAGCAGTTCTGAATCGGTTATCAACATGTGGAGATCTTTCTCTCATCCTGTATCAAGAATTTCTGACCAACATGAATAAAATAATTTGAAACAATTCAGCCATAAAAGTTCAAGACTCTATTTCTCCAGAATGTAGATCAAAGTTTATTGCACTTCCCCCATAAAATGTTTTATGTCTCTGGAATGTTCCGTTCATTTGAGCAATGTTGAAACAAAATCATGATGAACTCTCTTTTGCAGGAGGAAGGAAACTCCAATCCATCATGGACATGTGCTCCTCTTGCTCTCTCATTACACTGACTATCATGTCATCAACCCTGAATAAAAACATCATGAAACTCGATCACCATAATCTCTCAACTGTCGCTTTCAGCGATTAAATACTGTGGAATCATCATTGTTCGTGGGGGACCAATGTTTGTGGCTTTCGTGGGTAACCTTTGCCAACGAATTTACATCCCCACAAACGTATATATACAAGCATTTGTTTAATATTTATTTACGAAATAGAAATTGCTACCAACGAAATTACGTCCCCACGAACCAGGAAATCTTTGGCTACCCACGAAAATTGACCCCCACTAATAAAAATGATTCCACAGTACTTCATAAAACTGTACATGTATTTCTCTAATTATGGTAGCCTATATAACCATGACAGTTTACTAACAGAGTAAGTGTAATGTATAAATGACTTACTTTTTGACAGTTTCCCTATTATCATCACAGACTTTGATGGATTCGTTTGACGATACGCTCCACGAGTTATTGGAGCTACTTCCCTTAGAATCCTGTCTTGAAATTTCAGATTGAACCTGCAAATATTAAAAAATACAATTTAATTCCAAACAAATTATATTTTTTTTTTTTACAGTACATGTTTTTGTCAATATTTTTAAAAATAATTTTATAGTGTTTTTGATTGTTTTCTTTTATGTTTTTTTTTAAGGTGGGTGAGGATTTTAGAACGACGGTGAAATGCAGAAAAAACCCAGTAAAGTTTATTTTATTTATGAATCTGCCACTGCACAACTTTGCTCTGTGAAATTCATTCAAATAATATCACTAAACAAACTTGTACTAACAGCCATCTGGACTAGACTCCATATGTCTGACTGCCTCTGTTTGTGAGCGTGCAGAAGTTTTTGTGTGGCCTCGGTAATCTGTTCACAACACTGTTGAATGCTGGGTAATAACTGGAAGAGCTCGTGTTTACAGGCACAGATTTTCCTGCAATCAAAAATACACTGGATATTATCCAACTAAGCAAATTTAAAAACCTTACCAAATCATATCTCTAGATCCCCAAATTGACATTACTATACAAGAGTCTGATCCTGGGTGTGCAGGTCTTAGGATGAAAGTTTTGATTTTAAGTAGGTATGTTGGACATTTTGCAATGCAAAATCGTATACATGTACCAGACTTATTTACAGACTCGGAGATGAAATCCATAATGGTGAGTTTCTTTTCAACATGGATTCATCCAAACAAAATATACTCTAACAAAATGATTTCCAATTGCATTGAAATTCTATGAAAAGGTAAAATACATGTAACAAATAATCACATGTGTGAGTGATCATGGTTTTTTTCATACCTTAAGTGTGTGAAGAGATCCTCTAGACTTTTGTCCCTGGTGATGAGACATTTGACAACAATCTGAACCATTGAGGTGTGGTCCTTGTAAATATCTCTCCCATCTGGAACAGTATCATTGAGGTGTTTAAAATTTGTTCTGCAGTCTTTTACTTACGGAATAAGGAATCATTCTTTGAGTATTATGAGGTGATAATTTTGGTCGGGGCGTGGTCAAATTCAAATCCAATAAAGCCCGAAGGGCTTCATGATAGATTTGACCACGCTCCGACCAAAATTATTACCTCATAATATTCAAAGAATGATTCCTTATTACCTATATTTATATTATTTCCAATTTGTACACTTTAAAACAACATTATTTTAAAAACACTATTCTTTTATGAAGCACGTGCTATGTATTACACGCCCATTTTGTGTCACTCATGTTTAATGAAGTTATTGGTTTTTAGGGTTCAAAATTGATTCGTAATGTTATCACAGACATAGACAGCTAAAAATGTAAATATATCAAATTAACACCTGTTGATACACCTAATTCAAAAGCTTTTATGCATATTTTGAAGACAATACAATCATATTCTATATATCATTTCTGTTCTTTGTTTAAGTTTTGTATTTTAAATTAATCATCAAAATACTGGTGCATAAATACATTCCATGGTCAAAGAAAAAATTTAAATAAGTGCCAACGATACTGTAGTTTTGATATACCACGAATATGTTGCAAGTATATGTTTATTATCTGCAATTTTTTTTCATCAGCCTCTTCAATTTGTTTTTCAGATAAAAAAAAAAAAAAACAATCAGGGATGCCATCCTATATCCAGTATTTTTTTTTTTACACTTGATTTGTAAAAATAAAGTAAATCTGTTAAATTTTTTGCTTGGATAAGTCGTTCTTAGCCATTTTAAAAGTCTGAAATACCATATACCTTATCATACATATTTTGCCTGATTCAATTTTCGTAAAATAAAGATGATCACAAAAATATTGTAAAATGGACCATTGTGAAAAATACTAGAAATACTGAATATCACTTCAGCTCTAATCTTGATAATTTTCCTTACTTTTGCCAGCCTGTCTCATGTCATGGTACAAAGCTATAGCTTTTTTCTCCCTGTAATAAAAGAAATTAGAGGATCAGTATACTAAAACTCAAGGGATCAGTATACAGAACTCAAGGGATCAGTATAGAGATCAGTATACAGAACTCAAGCTAGGGATCAGTATACAGAACTCAAGCTTAGGGATCAGTATACAGAACTCAAGATTAGGGATCAGTATACAGAACTCAAGCTAGGGATCAGTATACAGAACTCAAGCTAGGGATCAGTATACACAACTCAAGCTAGAAATCAGTATACACAACTCAAGCTTAGGGATCAGTATACACAACTCAAGCTTAGGGATCAGTATACACAACTCAAGTTAGGGATCAGTAAACAGAACTCAAGCTAGGGATCAGTATACACAACTCAAGCTAGGGATCAGTATACACAACTCAAGCTAGGAATCAGTATACAGATCTCAAGCTTAGGGATCAGGATACAGAACTCAAGCTAGGGATCAGTAAACAGAACTCAAGCTTAGGGATCAGGATACACAACTCAAGCTAGGGATCAGTTTACAGCAATCAAGGGGTGAAAATAAGTAACGCAAGAGATAATATATGTAACTCAAAGGATTAGTATACAAAACTCAAGGAATCAATTTACAGAAATAAAGGGATATAAGCATACTAAACCTGAAGGATTGTCACAAATATATGGGGTACAGATACATAATAACGAATCCCAATGTAAACAGAAATAAACGGAATATAAAATCTCCATTACAATATTGCCATTATTTCTTTAATATCATCCATTTATGTAATATAAAATTTACTTCAAAGTTAAGATTTAATTTTGGGTTTAGAAATGCAAGATCTTTTAAAGAGAGGTTCTGTTACATGTATTTGTATACATGTATAAGATTGCATCACAACTTACGATTCTTCTAAAACATCATTCTGTTTGGCACAAGCAAAAGGACTTTTCTGTAATTCAATGATTTTGGTCTGGAGTGCTACAGACTGCTGCTCCAACCTTGTCACTTTCTCTTTCTGAAACAAAGTTAATAAATACATGGAATAACCTTTTAAAAATTCTCAGCCATCTAAACTTCACAGAGAGAGAGAGAGAGAGAGAGAGAGAGAGAGAGAGAGAGAGAGAGATATCTTACAAGATTTCTGTAAACTTCTATTTCTTGTCCAACTCTCTTCCATTTGGCAACCACCCCTTCTGCATCTGATTAAAAAACCCTCAGTATTTAACTCACCGAGTCTGTATTTTATTTATCATTCTAATTAAGTCTCAACTTAGAAACTACAGACATGCTCAATGAAGAACATGGTTACACACAAATTTACAAAATTATTCATTGCATAAAGATATAATTTGTTTGATTTTATCTTCATTTTTAGGATCTATAATGATCAAGAACCAAAATGAAAGGGAACCAAATATAATCCATATCCACTTACATTGCATTCTGGTGGATTTCTGGATTTCATATAAACTAAGGTCATGGTCCAAACTGAAAGTACAAAACGCCATAGTCCATTCATACTAAGACACATGTACATCAGCCCCAGCTAACCCTCTCAAACCCACTTCCCCTATCCCGGTTAATAAATAACCCTTGCACAAGTAACTGTGCATGCATGCAAACAGTCTTAAGACTTCGTTATCTCGAACTAGATGGGACTGTTTAAAATCTTAACATCTGAGTATTCAAGATATCGAGGGTAAATACTTAAAAAATAAGTGGTTGGGATTTACAAATCACTTCGACATATCCATTGTATTCGAGATATCAGTGTTATAGATATCGAAGTTTAACAGTATATGCAAAATATCTTTGTAATTGACTCAGAACACATCTCACCATTCGTTGAAGTACTGCATCTTTGACAGCAAGTGATCACAGCTACTAAGCATGTTGTTTTTCATCTTCACAAAACTATAATTCTTCTTTAGTAAACTCAACCTATTCAAGTGAGAAGGCAGTCAAGCAGGTAATGATGTAAAAACTTTACTTTTTAACCATTAATATGATTGGGGAAATCCTGAATTACCAGGTAACTACGGTATATATTTTCTTTCATTAAATTTTATGCTGCTATTTTGACAGGGTTTCCTTGAATCATTCCTCTTGATTCCTAACTTTATTAAATATACATTGTATATGTCATTTCTGAAATCCAGAATAACCATACCAAGCATCTAGCTATGTTTTCTTTTGTTAAATTTTATACTGCTATCTTAACAGAGTTTTTTCCCTTTGATTCTGACCTACATTTATATACATGTGTACATCATTTACTTACATTGCGGCCCGTTGACTCTGAATCAGTCTCCTGAAATCTACAACTTGTTGGTTACAGAAATATACAGCTTCTGCCCAGGCCCTCTTCTGTTCCTGTGAAAACAGAAATAACCATACATTGGCAAAAGCCTTGTTACTAACTTAAAAGTATTAAATGTCAGGATAAGCATACACATTCTCAATGCAAAAATTTAAAATACCTGGTAATATGTGCAAATTTTCATGTTTGATATCACCATTATGCAATATTGCAGTAAACAATCTTTGGTCATCATTAACTTACACTAGATTTGTTAAGCAGTCACACGAAAACTTGCATTATTCCATCAATATTTTTAAACAAAAAAGGTCCTACTGACTACCGGTAATTGGTTTAAAAACTTTCTGAACAAAATTACTGTCTATACATACATTATATGGCAATGCTGTTTTGGAATCTTTCACAATGTTCTGTACGTTCACAGGTAGTGGCTTGTTCCATTGGTTTTTCACTGCCTGGTTCTCTCCCTTGATGAATAAAAACACCACCCAGTCTTCCTCTCCCTGCAAAGTTGGGAAACAATCGGAAGATCACTGTCTAAGTACTAGTACATATTAAACGGCCATGACCATCCAGCTGATGGTCGTGCCGTCATGGCCATTATAAAGCTTTATTTATCTTGTTTAAAGCTAAAATATTTGGATTTTTTCTTCATTAAATAATAGCTTATGGCCAAAAATATCATATTTAAAAGTTTAAAGCAGATGGTTCATTTTTTGACCACACAGCCTCGATCCTGAACTGTTTTTAGTTCAATTCTTATAAAAGACTTCTAAAAAAAAAGATTGAAATTGGTGTTGAATGGTATCTACAACTTAATTATTTTAACTTTGATTTCAGGCTAGATAATAGATACCTACAACTTACAATCATAACTTTATTATTATTTATCATGCAAATTTATTGCATGTACATATATCAATTTCTCCCTTTTACATATACCTTTCATACATCTTCTAAAATAGACACAATGTCTTATCTGAATTTTAATGGATGAAAACAAAGGACAAATTTAGAAGGATATAATATGAATTGCATACTGGAGCAGTCCAGCACTGGTTGGCACCAAGGTTTGGGTCAGGTGATGCCCCACTAGCCAATAGTATGTCTTGATCCTCAACTTTGACCCCTGTCTCCTTTTCAATGTTTTGTTGTAGTGCTTGCATGGAATAATTGTCTGCCAGTGGGTAGGATAATAGTTGATTGTTGGCTACATACAAAACATGAACTACCTATCAAATAAATTGAAAGAAACTAAATTATAATAGTTCACAAAATGGTGATCCATAAGATTCAAAATTAGTACAAAATCTCTATTTTCTAAACTTTATACAGAAACTTCTATAAGACAAAGCATAAAATCATTTTGATCATACCCTACTATTTCCAAGGTCAAAGCTACTGATCAAATTAAGGCACAAAACTAGATGTCAATTTATGATGCATGGTGCACAATGATGACAAACTTACTTTAATGCCTAGCACTGTGTCCAGGATTTTGAAGCATTGTGGTCTTCCCTCGGAGAGTCCCCCTCCTCTTGCCTTCGGGTCCCATCGCAACATCAGCCTTAACCACTGTTCAAAGTAAGCTTGCATGCTTCTGCAAAGAAAGAAAATACATCTCAGCTGCAGTTGATCAATCAAATAAAATAGGGATCTTATAATCGCTTCATTCTCTTGAGAAGGATTCTTCAAGATGTATATTTAAAATACTTTCGAACTCTTGATATCTTTTCCATTATCTACTGGTATACTGAGACTAGGACATTCATATGTGTCTGCATATAAGGCAAACAAGCATTTCATTAAGTGTAAAAAGTCTTCTGTCCTCTAATGGTAAGAATAGCAGCAAACATACATCAAAAATACTTTACCTGCATAGGTGAGTTGGTGTGAGGATTTTCTTGGAAAATTTCACCACTCCTTCGGAATTGTAGAATGCTGTGATGTCTTCTGGTGATTTCTTGCAGACTTCTCTATGCCTGAAATTCCAAATAACAAAACTGAGTTTCCATTTTGGATAATCAGAGATCATTAGCATTTCTATGATAAAGATTTACATTTGGACTGTCAATCTTTCAAACCTTCAAATCCTCTCAAAATGTTCCATCTCTGCTTGTATCTATTGTTCATAATTGTTTATTTAAACTATTTTGCCTTACCAAGTAACAGGAGGAACTTGTGGCAAGAATGGACGGAATCCTGTGATACACTCAAACACGACGGTACCAAACGACCAGTAGTCTACAGTACATGTGTACTTCTGACTGGCAAACAGCTCTGGGGCCTTGCAAAATGTACGAAATAGGTATCAAAGACAAATAGTCCATTTGATATATTTATTCTTTTGATTCAACATGAGCTTTTTTTTTAACTTACTAAGTACTGGAGAGTTCCCACAAAGGAGGTGCAAACACTACCCTGATCCAGCTCCTTGGCATATCCCAGGTCTATCAATTTGTATACAGTCTGGAAAAAAAATACAAGACACTTATGGACAGTAAAGTAAAAAATCTGTTGAATTACAATGATACATGTAACTGTTGTGAGGAAAATGAGGACTACTAAATAGGACAATTGAGCAGCTGCAAAGGAGGAAAGAAAATGAGGAAAGGAAAGAAGGAGGAAAAACAGGATGAAAAGAGAGGAGGAGGAGGAGGAGGAGGAGGAGGAGGAGGAGGAGGAGGAGGAGGAGGAGGAGGAGGAGGAGGAGGAGGAGGAGGAGGAGGAGGAGGAGGAGGATTACCTGGTCCTCTTGCACTTGAAGAACAATATTTTCTGGTTTTAAGTCTCTGTGGATGATACGTTTCCCATGTAGATATTCAATGGCTGAAGCTATGTCTTTTACTAGACACCTGATTTCATATTCTTTCAGCCCAACACAATTTTCAGGCTTATTTAGCACCTGAGAATAAAAAATAAAGTTTGTCATAGTTTTACTTTAAATGACCAATCAAACATGCTTCCAAGTTTATAATTTTTTCCTTTTTGTCTTAAAATTTTTTACCAAAAATTATTATCAAATTAGTAACAAAATCTTTCAATTCAGTTTTATTTGTTACCTTGCGTAGATCTCCTTTCGAACAATACTCCATGGCTAGCAGTGGCAGTTCCCCTGCCATCACATTAATTTCCGATGGCACCTCCTTCGCAGCTATGACATTGGGGTGGCTAAGTCGCTGCATGATGTCCACCTCCAGTTTCCATCGCTCGCGGTGCTTTGGTGTCATTTCACTCTGAACCCGACATTTTTTCACAGCAACATATTCTCCTGTGTCCTACAGGAAAAACAATCTTTAGTGTAATTGTTAACAAATTTTAAATGTGACGTTAAAGGGGCCTTGGGGTATTTTCATTTATTTTCAACATCAGATTTTAGCTAAGTCCGGTATACTCATTTACTGGTACTGTGTTTCGAAGATTATTATAAGTATAGTTTTTACTCAATTTCCCTAATTCTCTAATCTGTTATTATATCACAAAATATCACCAAAATATCAATTTTGATGCAAATAATTTGTTACCGAGCAAAGTAATAGGAATCCTTGTATGATTCAATGATTAATCATAAAGTCTGATTAATCTGACAAATTTTATCAGAAATCATATGTTTGGAAATCATAAAAATTATACCCCTCGAGAGTCCAAGTAATGTATTCAATATTTTAAGGAGTATTCAATTATGCTTACATCCTTATCGTCATTCAATGGTATGGTAGTTTTACCTCATTCTTCCACAGAACAACTTGACCAAATCCTCCTGACCCAAGAATTTTTTCTTCCAACCAAGATCCTTTTTTGGTTGGCTGTGCAAATGCCATGATCAAAGATGCTTGTGTCCTAGATCTAGATCAATGAAAAAATCAAACTTATAACTAATTTCTTTTATGAAAAGAAAAGCAAGAGAAAAATGTTGTTACAAATACTGGTTTTTCTTCCTTGAAGTAGTTTAACGACAAGGAAAAGATGATTGTGATGCAAGAGAATCGATTTACGTTGTTTTTCTTGCAAAGAATTTACATAAATCGACCTTTAAAAGTGAAAAACCAAGATTTATTGATGATTCATATACATGTATAAAAGCTACTACTATATAACAAAGAGCTATTCAATTATCGGGTAAGTTAATATGTGTTGACTGCACATTTGCGTTATCTAAGGTTAAAGTAAAATAGTATAATAAAATAGAAATGCTTATTATTATTTAATTAGTTCATTTACTCAATAGTGACTCAATACACATGTATGTACCCTATATACATATAAACAGGGTTGGAATAGTTTATGTTTTGTTATAACCACTTAGTGGATCTATATAAAGCCTAAACTTCCCCACTCTAAACTTGTATAGATCAATTGCTTCTAAATATATAAACATTTTTTTCCCCCAATAATTATTGTTTTGTGGAACTTTCTTCATGATGATCCTAGTAGTTCTGAAAAACAGACAGGTTGTCACAAAAATTTGACAAATCAATGTCCAATTGGTTGTATTGTGCTTTCTAATCTTAAGTTTTGAATGATGCGATTGGTCGAAAAGATCTGCCACTTAGAGATATCGTAACTGTGTTGTTAGTGTCTTAAGGTGGAATAACACATCATCACAAAATGGCGGACCTCTGATCGAAACGACATTACGTTTTATTAAAAGGATTTTATCGACGGCAATATGTAACTTACTCCATAGCCAAGTGGATAAAGTGTCGGGCTTGTGAACCGTACATCCCGAGTTCGAATCCCGCAGGGGCTTTTGTTGTTACTTACTGAATTGAATTTTTTAGATATTCATTTTATATCCCCAAACTGCAAATTTTTCCCTTATTTGACATATGTACAGTTTATTTATCATTATATCTTTCATAATCAATTAATTTACTGTTAATTTGAGTGACTTTTTCCAGGTGTGTTATTCCACCTTTAAAAAGTCACGAAGCTTAAGTTTATATATAACCAGGGTATTTTAATGACCCTGCAACAGACTGACAGCTATCTTATAATAATTTTTATCAAGTGAGAAATATGTTAATATTTCAGAATTATGCTGCAGGTCTGTATCTCCCAGTCTGAAAAAATTTGGATGGATGAACAGGTCGTCCATCCCAATTTTTTAAAACCGAGAGCAACAGACCTGCAGCTAAATCCAAGTTCAAATCAATTTAAATTTCCTGTATTAAGACCTACTTTACAACACTGTTTTCCATCAATTAAAAAAATTAATATGTATAACACTCAAAAATAGATGTCGAGTGTATTGACTCTTATATACACTGTTTATAAATTCACAATCTATTTCCTTGTCAGATAGATAACTTATGTGCCTGCTATTGGTATCAAACTAACATGTTTCATGAATTTAGGGTGGAGAATCTGATAAATAAATCCTATTTCCCTAATTTAATTCTTTAAATATGTTATCAACAACTGTGTCCTAAGTATGAACTTGATATATAGGTTTCTTGTACATATATTCAAATGGAAAAAAAAATCCCAGATCTTCATTTCTTTGGCCTTTGTTCATAATCATAATTTGATCTATATAGTTACATGTAAAGAACAATAATTACAGAATTATTTATAAATACCAGTACACACTACACATACATGTATATATATAAATTTTGTATATGTGGAGAGAGAGAGAGAGAGAGAGAGATGCAAATTTTACAGTTGAGCTTTAAATAAATTTTTAATTTGTTAAACTTTTAAACTTAGACTAGATTAAATAGAAATGTCTTCCTTAAAAAATCACAGCATTAGATGTGTTGTTGACTACTGAGGATTTTATCAGATTACTAATATACACAAGGAACAGTATAACACAATAATCTTTCTATAATCAATGGTATTACTAGGATAAAGTCGTTGTTATAATTCCATCTTTAATCATGGTGTCTAAATATTTGTTATGTAAGTTAATAATATAAATCTCTTTAATAACCAGTATACTCGAGAAATAACTCTATCCATTGGACGTTTTTCGGACAGTTTTGCGATCCTTCTAAGTTAACCAATGGTCAGTTTGGAATAAAGAAACCCTTATAAATATTAAAAATTTGTAAAAATGAAAGTTATTTACTAGTAACTTCTTTATCACAGGTTGTGTGTGCATGTTGTTAATGGTATTATAATTATTAAGTTAGTAAATTTAAGCTAGGCAGTGGGTAGATGTGTCCAGCATACTGTACACAAACTTTTATTCGAGTGCATGAAATTTCAGCAAGGTTTGCCAAAACCCCATAGTCATCGCGAATATTTTTAGCTGTCATAAAAACAGTCCTTAAAAATCTCTGTCATATTATTTTTTAAATAATTTACATCTTGTTATCAAAAATTAGTCACCCCAAACATGCAGTTCATCTGTAGTAAATCTCAAAATAAAGTCATTGCGAATAAAAGTTGGTTTACAATATAATGTTTTAAGGTACATGGGAATCTGAAGTCATATGTGAAACTGAAATGAATCTTGTTCAGTTATTAAGTGTCTAGCAGTTCAATCTAAAAGTTAATCTGCAGGTTACAGATGGGAGATAATCAAAGTGTACAGTATATTCTATGGAACAGGAACTTTTATGACTGTAACACTGCATCATACATATATGGACTCAGTCCAAAATGTGAAGTACATGTACCAATCAGTGTCTTATTGTTAAAGTAATGTCTGCTGGTTCACTTGAAGTTTCTACAGTCTAATAATGTAACACATAAAATGCCAAATGAAACAACAATGTTCGTAACAATTAACAGAGGCCTTTTTTAGCAGAGCATACACTCACCAAAATGTACATATGCTATAGATATAAGGATCGAGTTATAGCAAGCACTCACGAGCACCCGCTCTGCTGAATAGGACATCGAGTCTGATGTTGTAACAATGTGACGTAATAATGTGATGTCATAGTCGCTATAACTACCTATTCCTGTAGAGCCACCATAAGATTTGAAGAGTCGGGCCTTAATCTAAGAATGGCAGCTATTATCAGACACTGGCATGCCAGCTATCAAACCTAGCTATGTTATACAGGGGACAGTCATTATAATGGCCGGACCATCAGATTCTGGTATATGTACAGCTAGAATCTTTGGTGCAGATCATCAGACTTTTGTGACCATCAAAGTAGCTTAGTACTTTTGGTAATGTCGATCAACTCAAGTCGACATGGAATCTTTCATGAATTTTAATTTTACAGGCAAGCCATTTTTCTTGCATTTGAACAGACTTTATGGCCCCAAAATCTATTGATCTACTTACAGTGCGATTTTATCAACTTAAAACACGTAAAGAACAAAATCTGACTATGTAAATAATAAGTTTTGACAGTTCTACCAAAATCATAATTTATCGATATAAGTTAAGTTCTCCTGTGAAAAATGAAAATGACGATTAAACAAATGCGTAGTAAAAGATATTTGACACAAGGCTACTGATTGAATTGATGAATGGATAGGATGAAACTCACCAAGATGTTAACTGTATGGGTCTGTGGTATTTTCAATGTGAAACATACATGGTTAGGGGAATACCCAATTCGGAAATCCTCTGTCTTCTAGCTTAGTCTAAAAGCAACAAAATTAGTCCTGGGCCTGACTTATAAATATTGGGAACCTAAATTCTTATAAATAATCAAAAATTTTAAACATTTCAGATTATGTAAGATAAGTTCAGTATTTCTTCAAAATGATAAATTTTATCGATACGCTTACCAGTTACAAACATATGTAGTGTTTTAAAAAATAAATACATACTCAGTTCCCCACCCTTCATTTAGTAAGACCCCGCATGACACATTTAACGCATAATGATTCTAGAAACATTCCGATGTCCTCTGGAAAGTGATGGTATAAAATAGCTAGTGATGTCTTGGAAAGGTATGAACTGTTAATTCCATGATTTTAAAACACATTGCTTATATAGATGATGTAAACATGAAACAGAGCAAATCGTTTATTTGTAAACAATGGAACTGTCATAACCGATCAAAAGCTTTATCTTTTCAATCATGTACGTGCAGTTTGTTCAATTTTCCCCCATATATTGGCCCCATTTCATACTGAAAGTTGATTGAAAAAAAATCACATCTGAAGTTGTAACTTCTTTACATGTGAAAATTGCGAATACTTTTTTAAAATATAATTATTTTTGAAACTTTTAGGTTTTTTTATCTATGCTTTTTAATTATGATTCAGAATTTTGCCTAAACCTAACGGTTAGCTATCAACCTATATAATATTGGTAGACATTTTGTATTGTTCAGTAGTAGGGCATTTATTGTTAAGAAAACAACTCTATTTAGTTATGACTTGAATCATTTTTGACATAAGAAGCACAATTCCGTACTCAGCTAACACCCTCAATTTAAAAAGAAAAACCCACCAATAAACATTAGAAATTATGAATTAAAAAACACCCAAACTAAAAGTGACCTGATTTTTTTTTTGGGGGGGGGGGGGTGGTGGATTAATTTATATTTTTATGAATTTTTATATGAAACTGGATTGAAACTCATTCCAAAATCCTTTGATAAATTCCAATATTAACTATGTATATATATATATATACAGAGATTAGTTTGGTTTTTAAAGTTTAATTTTTAATCTAATAAATTCAGTTAGACTAAAAATTTTGACACAATATACTGATATTTTAAATTGTCTCAGATATGCATGTCCACACAATTTTTTTATCATGACGAATCTCACTGAGATTACAGCTAGGTGGTAAAATAATTGGCTCCCAGTATATTTCAATTATATATGTTATATACTTCAGAATAAATTAAAGAAACATTATTTTTTATGAACTACTTAGAAAATTCTTACTGTATACCATCATTAATACCATATTGCTGCAAATTGTAGATATTTTGCAATTAATGTTAAAATCATGACTGCTCTCAACACTGAGATATATAAAAGTTAAAGATTGGTTATTCTGCTTCAATATACATGTACCTATATGTTTTCTATAAAACATAATGATAAAAAAAATGATCAAAAGAATCTTAGCATTTTTTAAGACTGTATTAATTTTCGTTTAGCAAATGAATTCATATCCTTTTTTAAAGTGCTTGGAATCTGTACTTTAAAAAAGATAAGTTGAAAAAGAAAAAAATATATATCATTTTCCTATTATTAACAGTAATTTTATTATTAGATAATTATTTCTAAATTTTATAGCTTAAGGGAACAAAATGGCTCATCCACAGCCAGTGCAGAAAGGTGAATGGATCGAGGTGACATTATTAGGCTCTGGGGGTTTTGGTCAAGTTGTACTCTGGAAACACGAAGTAAGTGTAACAAGTAAACAAATTTTGTTTAAAATTCAGTAGCACAGTTTTTTATTCTTATTTTTGCCTGAATATATTTAAAATGTCTCCTTAATAATTTTTCAGAGTAGGGAGGACTTCATAGCCCTGAAAAAATGTCGAGTACAGAGCGAAATGAATCAAAAACACAAAGAGCGCTGGACTCTGGAGGTGGATATCATGAAACGCTTGAACCACCCCAACGTCATAGCAGCTAAAGATGTCCCCCCGGAACTGAATGTCCATGTAGGGGAGATGCCTTTGCTGGCCATGGAATATTGCTCTGGAGGGGATCTGCGAAAAGTAAGGCAGAGTTCAAATAATGCTTACTGACTGCAAGCTCACAGTTTTAGTAGAATCTTTAATGGTTAAATTTTATGCTTGATGACTGTTTGTCTTTAATTATGGATTCCAATGATTGATAGGTGCTGAACAAGCCAGAGAACTGTGTAGGACTGAGGCAGTTTGACATCAGATGTCTGGTGAGAGATATCGCTTCTGCTGTAGAGTACCTCCACAAAAAGAGAATTATACACAGAGACCTCAAGCCTGAGAACATCGTGCTACATCCCACGGAAGAGCAGGTAGGCAAACAGAGTTAAGCTACTGTAAACCAAAATTTATTCCCGATGACTTTATTGTGCCAAATTTTGCAGATAAACTGGTTCGCTGTGAACTAATTTTTTGCATTCAAACATTACCTACACCGATGTTACTATTACACTCATAGGGAGGGACTATTTCACTGAGAATATTCACGACAAGGAGGCTATCGCAAACCTCGTGAAATTTTCTTGCATGCGAATAAAGTTGGTTTACAGTATATGATCCCAGGCCATAAAACTGGGACATGCTTAATTTTTTATTGAAGTTAATGTTTCTACATTGTATTAAAAAATTCTTAAATAAATGATGTAATCCCTGGGGGTCAGAGTGACCATAAGGAGGGAGAGTGTTGGTGTTTTTTTTTTAATAAAATAGAGCCGACAAATGTTTCTTTAGGTAAAATGAATACTTTTAAAATTGATAGTTTTACAAATTTGTAAGTTCAAAATGGTGTATTTGGCTTTTTAGGTTGTTAAAGTTTTTTGTGTCAGAGTTGGACATTTTGCATAGATGAGAGATGCAACTTCATGGGCCTCTTGCTCTCTCTATTAGTTGTATAGATACTCATGTATAAGTTTGTCTCGCTTATGATTTGAGGTTCTTTGGTATAGTACCAATTTTTACTATAGTGTATAAGTGTTATTTTATGCTGTCCTTTTTCTGCTTTGCAGACTGTATACAAGGTGATAGATTTAGGTTATGCCAAGGAATTGGACCAGAGCAGTATGTGTACATCATTTGTTGGAACTATGCAGTATCTTGTAAGTCTTTCCAAACATCACCCTCATATAAACTCGCTGTGAACTCCTACTGTCAGTAACCTCACTTTAAATCCAATTTCCCCACTGAAATTTCTTGCACAGCTGGTTCAAGCACATTTTATGCAGTAACCTCCAAATATTTGCACAGGCCCCAGAGCTGTTTGCCAGTCAGAAGTACACATGTACTGTAGACTACTGGTCATTTGGTACCGTCGTGTTTGAGTGTATCACAGGATTCCGTCCATTCTTGCCACATGTCCCTCCAGTTACTTGGTAAGGCTAATATGCCACAGGTCGAGGTAAACCTTACTTAGAGTTTTTTTTTAATCTTGGGGATATTACTGGTAAAAAGATTTCATGTCATACACGTACATTTATGTTGTTTTCGATCCGTCTTGGTATCTTTGTATTGTATTCTAAAAACTTTTAATCTTCCTTCTAAGTTTTGAAGTACAAAAAGAAAGAGACTAAATGTTTTAAAAGGTAGAAAGAAACCAATGTCCTCCATGAAATCCAAAGTCAAGCAGATCTAAATGACTAAATGTGACCTCACCAAAGAGCATAGCAATTAATTAACCTTATTTTCATTTTTATTTTTAAAGTAGATACATGTACACATGCATATGTTTATCACTGCTCACATCCTCACACCCAGTTGTATTAAATAATTTTTCAACAATCTGTAGTTACTAACTGTTAAATTCACCAAAACGCATTTCCACAATACCAGTATACAACTGGGTGTTATTTCAATCAACCACATGGAGATTTCGTGTGTTAGTTTGGAAATACACACTGTACAGGCATTCACAACTGACATTGTCTTTGTAGGCATAAAGAAGTCTTCCAGAAATCACAAGATGACATCACTGGGTTTTATAACTCTGACGGGGAGGTCGTATTTTCTCAGAAAATTCTCACACCCACACACCTATGCAGGTATAACTATTGGATTTTGAATTACTGGTATCAAAAGTTGTTAAATTTTGAGCTCCAAATATTGATTATAATGATTATTAAAATTTTGATTATTTTATCTCCAAACAACTGAACTTAAATATTGCTGAATTTTGTTTTCTCTCCATGAACTCTTGCCTACAAGCATTGTTTGTATCCATGAGCATATTTTCTCTGTGCATATGTCTTGTATATTGTTGAGTATAGGAGTATGCAGGCTTACTTTGAGCAGTGGTTGAGTCTGATGCTGAGGTGGGACTCGCAGTTAAGAGGAGGAGGGCGTGCGGATGGGAGGCCGCACTGCTTCCGAGTCCTTGACACAGTGCTGAATGTCAAGGTTAGATAAAATTGTTTATCATACTTAAGCATTAACAAGTCTTTAATATACATATGCAGTATAATGTGAAAAAAATTTGCCTATGTCCTGTAAAAACTTTATCTAACTGTTTATAATACAAAATCATTAAAAAGTCTAACATCTGTTGTATATGTGAATAATCCTTGCATATTTTGCTGTGTTAAGTACATTTTTTAGGGTTGTGGCATTTTTACCAAGGAAGAATAAAAAATATAAAAAAAATACTGTACCTGCATTATTTTTTTGATCACCTATAGGTTTTTAACTGAACAAATGTTAAATGAAGTATTGCAATTAATGCTACATGATTTTATATGTATATTAGGTACATGTACGTGTACTTTGAATCACAAAAGATAAGACTGATTTTGATCCTTTTTTGTATTATTTTTTAACTTATTCTTTTACAATTTTGCAGATTCTCCATATTCTGTATGTACCATGTAACCAACTCCTGTCTTATCCCTTGGTGGAAAACTACTCCATACAAGAGCTACAAGAAAAGATTGAGAAAGAGACAGGGGTCAAAGTTGAGGATCAGGACATTCTATTGGCTAGTGGGGCATCACCTGACCCAAACCTTGGTGCTCATCAGTGCTGGACAGCTCCAGTAAGTTGAACTTGATTTTTTTTTACTGATATATAATGGGAATATCAAATTTTGAATTTCATATAAATATATTAATTTATACTCTGCTTGTTTTTAATGTTTGGTTAGCAGAGACACTGAATTAGACAAGAATTTTTGAGAAACATGCATTAAATTTAATTAACCAAATGTGACCAAAAAGCTATCCATCTTCTTGGAGTATAGTAAAAACTTATCTAAAATGGCTGTACATTGCATCCATATTTCTATTTCACAGGGTGAAGAGGACTGGGTTGTGTTTCTGTTTGTCAAGGGAGA
The DNA here is from genome assembly GCA_020458035.1 of Magallana ariakensis. NCBI lineage: Eukaryota > Metazoa > Mollusca > Bivalvia > Ostreida > Ostreidae > Magallana > Magallana ariakensis. Next base: position 29,717,711 of record CM035817.1, read on the forward strand.
GAATCAGGGAGGAGGAACTCAAAGACAAAAGCCATTACCCACCAACGTTCAGGGCATCTTCAAGGAGCCCAATATAGTTCTCCCATTCCAGGTACGACTTACGGTACCTGTCAAGGACATACCGGTACATGTTAATCTCGAGAAAATGATTCAAAAAGGCCCTTATCATCAGTTCATGTGTGCATACAGGATGTTGCGATTTTTTGTAGGAACAGAAGAAAGCCTGGGCAGAAGCTGTATATTTCTGTAACCAACAAGTTGTAGATTTCAGGAGACTGATTCAGAGTCAACGGGCCGCAATGTAAGTATCCAATATTGGATTGATGGGAATTGTTTAGTCAGTTGGATCAGAGGGAGGAAACTTCTTCAAAGGATACCGTAAACATGCACCCATCTGTATGGTTTGTGAAGAGTAAGAAAAGATTCTTAAAAGATAAACAACTTTGTCTTCCAGTATTAAGGTGGATTTAGTACATGTACATGTAACTAGTTCAGTTTTATTTGGATGTCTGTAACACAGATATTATGGTACTCTTTTTTAAAAGTTGTACTTTTGCATATTGTATAAATAGTGCCTGTTTGGGAGGGTAACAGTTGAAATTGACACCCCGAGAAAACCATTGTCAACCGACGCGAAGCAGAGGTTGACAATGGTTTTCGAGGGGTGTCAATTTTAACTGTTACCCTCGCAAACAGGCACTATTTATTTTATTATACTGAATGTCTTAATTTTAGAGAAAATTTTACTGCTTTTATATAAAAATTACGTGAATTCTACTGCGAACCGTACGTGCATAATTTGCGCGCATGTAACAATTCGTTCTGTCGGCCCGTTGCCAAGCGTGTTTCTAATGCAGAGGGTAAGAGAACGGATTGTCAACTGCGTCTAAACCAATCAGATTTCAGTATTTAACATGAAAGTATAATAATGTGTTTTGTTCTTCAGGTTGAGCATGTTAAGAACACACAATGATTTTGCCAAACGAGAAAAGAAAATGGTCAGCAATTGTGAGCATCTCGTGTCCAAATTAGATTACTTTGAGGAATGGCAAGTACAGTTAAATTTTTGTTCTCAATTCTGATTTTCATGAAAAACACTAAATATTTAAATTAAGATACCGGTAGCTAATTAATTTGTTTTTCTATTCAGTCTTCAACATGACTTTGAATTGTATGGTATTCAGAGTAGAAATGGAGGAATCAGTATGTTGAATAAGCTCTCTCTCTCTCTCTCTCTCTCTCTCTCTCTCTCTCTCTCTCTCTCTCTCTCTCTCCCCCATTCCTCTGTCTAAGTAAACACTTGTATTCTTTTGTATAATGTTCTTATTTAATTATCTATCATGGTTTGGAATAATAGATGCAGAAAAGGTTGTTGCAAAATGGAAGAAAGTGGGAGAAGAAATGAAGCTGTACCACAGTCTGGTAGTGCCTCGTAATTCTTTGATGTTTCTGCTAATAGCTGTGAAATTGTTTCCATTAAATTTATGTTTATTCAAGGTGTATGTTGTATATATAAAGAGTGAATTTTTTCTGGACAATGATTTCAGAAGGAAAAGGTGCAGACTCTTCATCAACAGTCACTGGCGTTGCAGACCAAGATCTTAGAATTACAGAAAAGTCCATTCGCCCGCACCAAACAACACGAGGTTTTGGAAAATCTGGAAAGCATGCAAGTTCAAACATCTAAATTTTTACTTGGATTGAGAAAACGCAATTCTGTATATTACCCTAATAATGCATTTGTCAACTGGGTCTCTAATCTGCTTCTTATTTTTCAAAATAACTTCTTTTTCTTCAATCTTGTGAAGATGTGTATTCTTGTGGTACAGTGTAATGGTTTTCAGATCTAAAATGATGAAAAATTGAGTCCAAACCTCATATAGGCTGAGTTTTCTTAATTTCTGTCTCATTTTTGTTTTATTCTGATTGATAGTGCCAAAAGATGTACTGAGTTGTATCAGGAAATGAGACAAGCAGGAAAAGGTGAGGGCATTTTTGTTAAAATTCAATAGTCTTACAGGTCGATCAGCATAATTTGATACGTACCTGTTATATTTTAAATTCTTTTTCATTCAATGGCTAAGAAGGTAATTTTGGCAAAATCCTTTTTGACTGCATCACTTCCATGATAATTTATTAAAGATAATCACATTAATTCTATAGAAACTCCAACTTTCAGAAAAATTGAAAATCTTAGAAATTATTACAATGCATTACTGTACAGGCTTATTTTCGCTTCGTGTTATGTTTGCCCTTTTTTTACTTGCAAACGGTTTCGCCCCGTCTTGAATTTGCCCAGACAAAGTTGTGAATAAAGAATATAGTTTGAAACATAGGAATTCGCCCAATCTTAAATTACCCGCTGACAACAAGGGCAAAAGGGGCAAAATAAAACGGTGGCGAATATTTCCCTGTATACAGTAGTTGTTTTCCTTTATGCAAACTTAGAAATAAACACAGAAATTTCTTCGTTAATAAATGGTACCTTGGTATTTATGCAATGACTATGTCTTTGAGATAATTTTCAATGCATTTTTTTTTTAACTTATAGGTGACCGAGAAGAATACAAGGACCATAAGCCCATGGTGAAACTGGTGGTCAAGTGTATATTCACTCGCGATCAGAGTCTGCAAGACCTCTACACTCATCTTGGGTAATGGCAGGAAAAGAATATTGCTCTAAACACTCAATATACATGTAGTACACAAGATCCTTTCAGGTTTTTAGCTAACTCAAACCAATGGTTCAAGTGAGCACCTTTTCTGATCTGAACTTACCATACTTCATATTTATTCTATAATTCAGTAACATTTAATTTTCTCATACAAGTATTTCTTCTAATTGATATTCACTTGATTCTTCCTTTCAGTAAAATCTGTGCCTGTAAACATGAGCTCTTCCAGTTATTACCCAGCATTCAGCAGTGCCGTGAACAAATTGATGACACCACACAAAAACTTCTCCAGGCTCACAAACAGAGGCAGTCTGAAATATGGAGTCTAGTCCAAATGGCTGTAAGTATACACATGTAAATTATCATTAAAAGTGTTTATAGGTTGCCCATACATACAGTACCGATCAGACCCAACCTAACACCAGAGTAAACCCCAACTGAACCCCGGGTTTACTTTTTGGGTTTACTTGGGGTTTACTCTGGGTTTACTTTTTAGCTCACCTGAGCTGAAAGCTCAAGTGAGCTATTCTGTTCACATTTTGTCTGTCATCCGTCTGTCTGTCTGTCTGTCCGTCTGTATGTTCGTCTGTAAATTTTTCACATTTTCAACATCTTCTCAAGAACCACTGGGCCAATTTCAACCAAACTTGGCACAAATCATCCTTAGCCTAAAGGGATTCAAAGTTGTGAAAATTAATGACCAAGCCCTCTTACAAGGGGAGATAATAAGGAATTAATGAAAATTTTCGAGAAATTTTCAAAAATCTTCTTCTCAAGAACAATTTGGCCAGGAAAGCTGAAACTTGTGTGGAAGCATCCTTAGGTAGTGTAGATTCAAAGTTGTGAAAATCATGACCCCCGGGGGTAGGATGGGGCCATAATGGGGGGGGGGGGGGTTACATAGGAATATATAGAGTAAATCTTTAAAAATTGTCTTCTCAGAAACTAATAAGCCAGGAAAACTGAAACTTGTTTTGAAGCATTCTCAGGTAGTGTAGATTCAAAGTTGTAAAAATCATGACCTCCAGGGTAGGGTGGGGCCACAATGGGGGTGGAATTTTTACATAAAAAATATTAAGAGTAAATCTTTAAAAATCTTCTTCTCAGAAACTAATCAGCCAGGAAAGCTGAAACTTGTGTGGAAGTATCCTCAGGTAGTGTAGATTCAACGTTGTAAAAGTCATGACCTCCGAGGGTAGGGTGGTGCCACAAGGGGGGATCAAAGTTTTACATAGGAATATTTACATAAGTAGAGTAAATCTTTAATAATCTTCTTCTTAATCAGCCAAGAAAGCTGAAACTTGTGTGGAAGTATCCTCAGGTAGTGTAGATTTAAAGTTTTGAAAAGCATGACCCCCGGGGGTAGAGTTGGGCCACAATGGGGTGGGGTGGGGGGGTCAAAGTTTTACATAGTAATATGTGAAGTAAATCTTTAAAAATCTTCTAAGAAACTAATCAGCCAGATGATTCTTTATAATTGTTAAGACTTTGGCCCCAGGACAATTCTTTGGCCTCACAAGAAGGTTCAGAGTTTGATGTAGGTTTATATCCCATATATAAACAATTGTTAAGGATCTTTTTGAGAACTGCAATACTCAACATGTGATATGACTATAAAATCATCCTGTTAGAAAAGGGACTAATGATTATAAACATAAGACTATCCAGGGGGGAAAATGGATTTTATTTATACAGGATCTACATCTATCATTGTACATTGTCTATATAGTTTGTATTATGACTCCATTAAGCTGATTTTATCATACCTATTGTTCCTCAGGTGAGCGATGTGGCCCATGGGCCTCTTGTTGAAAATTTGCGTCCACTCAGGGTTTACTTTGGGTTTACTCTGGGTTTACTTTGGGTTTACTTGGAAATTGCTTTTAAGGTCAACTGTACGCACTGAAGTGTGAAGCAGACCCGTATTTATCTTACCATCCTACAGCCTTTAATTCCTGCCCCTTGTATGTTCCAAAAACACTGTTAGCGTCTGCTATCAGGGGTATACTTCTGACCAGGTTTACTCTCTGGGTTCACTCTGGGTTTACTCTGGGTTTACTCTGGGTCTACTCTAGTAAACCCAGAGTAAACCCAGAAAGTAAACCCAGGGTTTAGTTTGGGTTTACTTTCTGTTAGGTTGGGTCTGATTGGTACTGTACATTTAGAGTTGAAAACACATGCTTCAGATTCTAAGGCCAAATTGCACAGAATGTCATCAGCATTACCCTTTCGTTTTATATCATTTCTTGGCGTAGCAAATTAAAACACAGAGCAGACACAGAACCAACAAAATTTGGAATAGATTTTTTCAGGATTAAAAATATGAACTTCTATTCAAGGTTCACTTCCTTATGATGGTTACTTTTACTGGTTACCGTGGATGACTGCTTAATACAGGTTTGACTGTAATTTCTTTCTTACAACAGCTGGGGATGTCAACATGGGTAGGTAGAGACTGAAATGTCTTGTTATTCCGCACCGTTTCTGTGTTCAATTTGTAGGAGGGAATGACGAGGCAGGACTCCAGAAGCAGTGGACATGCCAGCATGCTGTTATCCATGTATGGTGGGGCCTCCCTCGACTCCATCAAAATGTGCGACGACAACAGAGAAACTGTTCAAAAGTAAGCAGTTTTTCTTATTTAGGGGGAAAAGTACTAATTCATTTTTGTTAGAACTCTATTTATACACTGTATCATAATCACCACTATCACCACTTTTTAGAAACAAATCAGGAATTAGGAAACATTTGACACATTTGGTACAATCATTCCAAGCATTTGCAAAATGCAGCCAAAAATATACAATGTTCCAGGTCATATATTGGTTAATTTGTAAAAAAGTAAAAATGGGGGGGGGGGGTGTTTTTGAAAGCATGCTGTTGTTATGTACCGTAGTTTTTCCAATCCATAATCTTTGCAATTGGATATTGGATACAATTGGAATTTCATGAGTTCAACATTAGGCACAGTCACAGTATGTGGTCAATACATGCTTCCTTGTTACATAGCACTGATCATGATATGACAAATGAATGTTAATGAATTAAGCTTTACTCGCAGTATACAGTTGAACCTCCACATCTCAAACACAGATATTTTAAATACCATGGATATTTAGAAGTGATTTGGAAGTCCAAAATCATTTACTATTTTATATTTTTACCTTGATATTGCGAATCCTTGGAGATCTCTATTGCGAACCTTGGATATCTCTATTGCAAACCTTGGAAATCTCTATTGTGAATCTTTGGACATTTCTATTGTGAATCCTTGGATATCTGTATTGTGAATCCTTTGATATCTCTTGCGAATCCTTGGATATCTCTATTGCGAATCCTTGGATATATCTATTGCGAATCCTTGGATATCTTTATTGCAAATCCTTGGATATCTCTATTACGAATCTTTGGATATCTCTATTGCGAATCCTTGGATATCTCTATTGCGAATCCTTGGATACTAGTATCTCTATTGCAAATTCTTGGATATCTCTATTGCAAATCCTTGGATATCTCTATTGCGAATCCTTGGATATCCCAAAGATTTTTCTTGGTTAAGGAGGCTGGATGGTCAATCAGATTTACCTAAAACTTTCAGATATGAATTGTTTGCTATAAATTATTATTAAGTAAAGAAAAATTTCATATGTTTTACTTTTTATATTGGGGTATTTCCCTATAGTTCTATACAGAGCTCTTCTTCTAAGGGAGATCAATACAGTCTAAAACTGGCCTCAGCCATCGAACTCTCTTAAGTGGAGTTTGAGATAATTAGGTTTAACTGTATTGAGTAGGATTGACTATCTAAATAGCAATAAGTGGATAATTTCTCCCACAGGTGTGATGACATAATAAAGAGTCTGATTGATGACCACGAGGAACTTCACTCTTCAATGGACTGGAGTTTCTTACCGCCAGAGAAATCCAAGGAACCTTGACCAAAAACTCGCCGTGCAATTGTACTTGGTTCTTTTATCATTGTCCTGAAATTGCTACCTCTGATATTGTTTTTTGTTTGTTTTTGTTTTGTTTTATTTTTGCTTCTGTATACATTGGCTTTGTATATGTTTTCTTTCTGACCAAAAATATTAGGGTTTTTTGGAGTAAAAATCGCTAAAAATGTTGCATAGTGGACATTTTGGAAAAAAAAAAATAGAAAAAATGATTGAAATACTCTGTCTGGTAAACATGTTTTCTGCACTCTGCTTGAAAAGACATTTTTAGGTGAAATTTATAGTACATGTATATAAGATTAGATCCTCTGTCGCCACACTCCTATGGGAGGCCTTTCACTGCATGATTTTATAGTTTTGAACTCTAATGGAGACTTGTACATTCCATCACATTTATCATCAGGTACTGGAAGTTGCATGTACTTTTAAAAAGGTCAGGTTACTGTATATTTGATGTGTTAATTTATTTTTTTTTGAGGTGTGAAAGACTTAAACATTTAAAATCAAAACTGTTGAATTTAGCATTGTGATTATAAATGGCAAAATAAAGGTAATTAGTACACTTTTGATTATTATGAATAATATTAAAAATTGATGTAATTTTCTAGCTGTCCTAATAATGACTTAATAATGATGTTGATTTTTAAAATGATATACATGTAAATACACATATATGCATGTAAAAGATGCATTGACCATTTATTACTTTTCATAAAATATATTTGATAAATCCATTGCCTTATAAATTGATGTTCAGTAATTCTTTATTTGATGTTTTAATTTTGCTATTCTGCTTTTTAGAGGGCTTTTGATCTATTAATTATCTTCAATTGAAGAAATATTAGTACATGTATATTTGTTTAAAATTTTTAGTGTACATTATCGAATGCATAATATTTTTGTACAAAATTTTTTTTTGATTGTGTGTTGGAGGGAGGGAGTCCGATGAACATATCAAAACTGACTGTTTTGTGTGTAATCATCGCAACTTGAAATTGCATTGATGGCAGCTTAGTATTTGAGTATCCACATGACAGTACACTTGCACTTTAAGTTGAGATTTATTAAGCATCAAATATTAAACATATGACAAAATAATTGACCTTTTATGAAAAAAAAAAAATTATTATTGTAATTTGGTCCTATTGCATGTAAAACTATTTTCATGCCCTTTTTAAAGCAGGCATTATATTTTTTGAAAATGTTGGTGAGCATGTGAACCATACATTCATTGTTTGAACCGTGGGTTTGAAGAGTCTGTGTGGCAAGTGAATGCATGCCCTTGTTGATTTTCAGAAGGTGAAAAGTCGCAAGGTTTTTTGTCTGTCAACTAATCAGTTCCAGACAAAGAAATTGTTTTAGATACTTAACTTAAGGAGGCATAGAAGTTTTGGAGATATTAAAATAGATGAAAGTTGTCTTATTTCTAATATAATCACTGGTCTAAATTTTCACAATTAACAATATTTGGCATTAAAGTGCATCTGAGAATTTTTTTTTAATGGTAAAGCGTTATTTAGGGGAATTGGCATAAATGGTTTACAGTACATATATTAGTAAAACTCATTTATAAGGAACTTGGATATAAGGAGAATTCAGTTAAAAGGAAGTTCTATTTTTACTCCCTCCCTTACCTATGGACATCTTTCACGGACATATAGAATCTCTATTATAAGAACTAAAATTTCATGTTCCCAAGCCATTTTTATTTGCAAGTTTTAGATTATAAACATTTCTTGTTTGCCTGAGTATAAATTTAAATCAACTAGAAATGAATTAATCTTAAAAAACTTGCACGAATACGGCATTTAATGTCATTTTTGTTTGCTTGTAACATTGACAAATATTCCAAAATAGACTTTTTATGACCTTCCTTTGCTTATTAATGCATATTTTTTTGTTCGTTAAAGATATTAGTATTTTTCAATAGTATCTTTCTGTTCCATTACTATTACCGGTAATCACATATCTAGAATCATAAATGGCTTTTTTGATAGTGCATTTGACAATATACATGTATAATATTACTTAATTTAAATGTGTGTTTTCTAGTCCCATTTTTTTGCAGTTCATAGATGTATAAAGTATTGTTGCAACATAAAAATGCAAATAATTTCGTATTCTTTATATTGTCGTATCAGTTTAGTGTACAGTAAAGTTAAGACCAAGTATGATCGGGGGCTTTTTGCCAATCTCTGTTACATGTATTTTCAATTCTAGGTTTTTTGGTGATAAATGTCTGGATCCCTGATAAGAATTCATTTAAAATCAAAGAAGGTTTTTTGCAGTTATTACAATGTTAGACATCACAGTTGATTCCTAATTAAACACAAGGAATATATACCGGTATATCTGCGACTGAGTAAAATTGCGAGAAGCACCCTTCACAGATTTAAAATTATAATTTTATTTTTCTAACAGTTATGAACTGTATGAAATTATAAAAACTTTCAGGTTTTGCGACTTCATATTTTTGCGATTTGATTTAAAACAGTGGAATCAGAGAATTTATCATATAGAATAAGGAATGTACAGTTAGGAAGGAATTTTTATAGATGTTCTGTATGTGTATATACCGGTACATGTACATTAAAGTATGTACTATATTTATGCGAGTATTTTTCTCATGCATTTGTAGTAGGTTACTTGATTACTTAATTGTTTTATGTTTGTTAAAGATGAAATGTTGATTTATTTATAAATTAAAAGGATATATTATGCAAACAGTTATGAACAATAAAGTAATTTTCTCATATTAAATGAGTTCAATGTATTAAAGGAACTATAGCAGCCATTTCAGTCTGCCGGTAATTAATTCAGATCACGCAGATCGCTACTACACAAGTGAGCAGATCAAATACAAGGATCTGATTTTAATCAGATTAGTAGCCGCTAGAGTGCTAGTTAAAATAAAAAGAAATTTTCCTGTTCATTTTTATTGATGACAATTCGATTAAGTCAAATTATGAAAACGATCCATAATTATGATCAAATATATCCCCCCCCCCCCCCAAAAAAAAAGGCATGCTTTCCTCGACTCCATTAGATTGAATGTTATGTAATGTTTTTAATGCCAAAAGCATTACTAGGTCAATGCAATATTTATAATAAAAATGTTTTCTTTTCATGGAATTCCCAGTTAAGTATGTAAATGTCTGTACATACATGTATTAGACAAAAGTTCAGATTGCAGAACCTGTTGAATAGACAGGCTACACTGTACATGTATACATTTAAAACAATCGTAAGGCAGCATGTTCTTAATTTTGGATTTTTTTTTATAGCTTTCAAAAACAAAATAAACAGAAATATCTATAAGTATTAAAAGCAGACATATATTGTACAGTAATATGGACGGAATGTTTAACTGACATCAAATATATAAGGTTCAGGTTATGACAGGGATTTGAATGTCTCTAGTCGTTCTTGGTATAACCTGTGAAACTCGTTAGCCAGGTAGTAGAAAGATGCATCGATGTTCTGCATTTCTTTCTGAAAAAGAAAAAGAGTCTGTTTATACTACATGTACTATTAAATTGTATCTCTATGCATGGACATCATGGTTTAAATCTCTTTTACTGATGGTTCTTCCTGGTTTACAGCATTCAAAGAATTTGATACGCAGCTAATTTTTTCCAGGCTCCGGTATCGATTATTTACCGTTAAAATGTACAGCTATTAAATAATTTCATTTACAAATATTTGATATTTAAACATTATTAATACATGTATTGGCTTAATTAAGTTGAAGCTTCCATTTTAACAAAACTAACAGCCAAGAATTCAAAAACTTTGCTTATCAACAGTGATGCTGTCTTAGAAACTTTTCAGAAAAGAAAAGCATTTTCTGTATTCAAACTTACAGCTGAGCATTCAAAGTATTTGAGTCCGTTGCTCTCGGCAAATTCCATTCCCGCCTTAGGACTGATAACTCTTCTCTCGTCTAAATCAATCTTATTTGCTACCAATACTCCTTCAATAAATAAAAAAAATCAGGTAAAGAGAGGGATGCATGTACTTTTATACTTTTGTTTGCCAGGGTGTGTGTGTAAATTTATTCCGCTTTGATTTTGGATTTTCCGGGGGTTCTGACCCAACCCCATCCCCCCACTAGATCTGTGCATGTCTCTTTACATATCAAAAGACAAATATTGGACATTCATATCAGCAATTCTTAATATTGATCTCATTGAAAATATGTTGCCAATATTTGATAGATTTGTGTGGGAAAATGAGAAAACATGAAAATGTGCCACATTTCAGATTTTGGAGTGCTAATGTACAGTGTACGTGTGGTCGATGTTTTAAACTTTCTGTTCAGATATGTTGCTCATATATTTTTTGAGTAATCTGTTTTTAGACAGTGAGTTTACACTACCTGGTATGGATACTTCAGGTTTCCGAGATTTCACTCGCTCCAACCACTTAGCGCAACTGGAGAATGATGTTTCACTTGTGACATCATACACAACCATGACAACGGATGGTTGTTCCCACTAAAAAAGAAAACAAATTCAAAAGTCATATATAACATTCATCTCTTTCATTGTTTTATCAATAAAATGCACACGACTATTCAACATGTGTACCATAGTAAAATTGAAATAAACCAATTTGGTTAAAGTTTATTTCTCTTTCGGTTCTTGACATTTATTATACAAGTGAGAAATAATTATTTAGGGCTGCATAAGTAAACTTACAAATGTTTGCACAAGCTCAGCAAAAATTTCTTTACCAGCGGAGTCGTACATATACAGTTCCTGAAAACAAAAAGCGTACTACAGATACCAGTAGGTATTAAAAAGATTGTTATACATGTACAGTATCTGCAAGTCAATACTGTAAACCCACTTTTATTTGCATGTGAGAAATTTTCATTAGGGTTCACGAGATCTTTATCGTTGCGAATATTTCTCGCCCCAAACCAGTCCTTGTTGTACCAATGTAATAACCAAAACGGGTGTGGATATGGCTTGGTCACATATATGTTGTCGCGAACAAGTTAATCGCGAAATAAAGTTGTCACGAATAAAAGTTGATTCACAGTATACCGGTATTGTTTTCTTGGAGATTGGAGTGGACTGAGATTACCGGGTAAATTACCAGTACCGTTTTGTTCCTAGTATAATAAGCCATTCCCTAACCAGCCAGGTACCAGTATATGAAAATGTATAACTATGAACTTTGTAATACATGTATGGGTGTGTACAAAGATATTGCTATAGTTTATGCTTTGAAGTTTTAATGTAATTAAACTCATCTCTGTATATCTTCTAATAACATGCCATGGATCAATATCGAAGACTCTATTAATTGAATAAAAAATTCTAATATGAAAGGGATATTAATTTACACAAAAAAAAAAAAACGTATACTAATAAATTATTTTAAAAACTCATAAAAATTTCCAATAACCAACATTTTCTTCTTTTCAAAATAAGACTGGAAAGATAATCTTGCTTGCAACTACAGTACATAGGTACATGTCAGTAGGGTTTTAATGTTTAATTTTGTGATTGCAAGTACATACCACACTGTCTTTTGAATCTGGAATATTCACATGTTTGACCAGTAGCTCCACCCCAGAGGTCTGTCAAAATAAAATGCCACAAAATTTGATCACATGCAGACTTTTACCTTGATCAATTATCGATAATAAACATGTAAATCATCTGAACTATTATTTGGATAAATATCTATTTAGATGAAAGATACAAAGTTAACTGATTAAAAATAGTTATAATAGCTAATCACGTGATACACATTAATACATGTAACGGTACATGTTTCTTTGTACCGGTAGTTTAGATGAGATCATTGTCTCAAACCACAGTTCAGAGTCCACAGAGCTCTCTCCATTTGAGAGAGGATTGTACGTATTTGCCGTGATTTGTGACGATGAGAGGAAATATATACCATAATCAAATTATTGTTAGATGAATAATACAGTGGTTTGATATTGTTTGGTTACCATGGTGTAGTTCTTTGGAAAATGCGAGCCATCGCTATGGAAGGCCTGACAGAGGGCACTCTTCCCAACTGTGGAGTCCCCTACACAAGAAAAACAAAAGAGCAATGTGTTAGTTTAGCACAATTTGATTTGCGTAAGGGAGTAAAATGTTTACACCTCTTATGTCAAAATTTGATCTTCACATAAGGCGAAAAGTAATGGTAGGTCAATGTTGCACCCACTTCAGCTGGGTAAATAACAGCATTTGATTATTAGCTGCCGATCTGTAGCTCGATGGGAAAATTTGGGTTGACATGTCAGATTATCATCAAAGTAACTTTTAACTTCTTCCACCTTAAGTACTGGTTATATTTTGTCAATCATTTTTTAGATTGTGTGAATATAAATAACATGCATGTACCGGAACTCTGTAGCAAGTTCGCAAGATACTCAAGATTATTGTTACCGGTATATACTAGTACCTTAAACTTTTTTTCCCCCCAGAGTAAATAAAAACTTTGATAGAAAACACATGCAGGTCCATATTGAGTTCATTTGCTGTTAAATGTAGTTCATGTACAGAAGCACGCATGTTGAAGGTTCAATGGTCATAAAATTGGACTGTGAACAATTACAGCTAAATTCCTTCCACAAGTACCGTTAAGTGGCAAGTACTGTGTTGTTAAGGAAATAGTCAGATCCTTTTAGGTGGGTAATATTTCCACAATAAACAGGTGCATCGGTACACAGAGTGCAAGTAGCATCCTATATAATACACATGGTTATTCACTTCTGACGTACACGCGAGGTATGTGTTATGTAATTGCAGACTTGTGGTTTAATTTTCTATTCACAGATTCTTTCAAATAAGTAAAGCTTAATTTAGATAAAAACTAGTCTGACACTGTATTCATGCATGACTTCAGTACATTTGTATTTTGAAACAATATAACCTGCTAACTCACTCTTAAATGGGCAAATTTGGAGACAATGATTGAGATCTTAAACTATTACTTTGTGCACTTTAGGGGCAAGATTAAAAGTTCAATGTCAGACAAATATATATATTCACATTAATTTTCATACCCACCCCTTCCTTTTCCCCCATAAAAAATCTTTCACTGTGGTGATAGATCACTGATTAAAATTCTATAATCTTTAGTAATCATTACATTACAAACAGCTTATATTTCATTTGTTCATTCATAAACATAAAAAAGAAATAATTATATTACAAATATTAAAGTAAAGTCCCATATAAGATCTGCACTATTTGATTTTCATAGACATGTATATCATTCAATGCTGGATGACATTAACTTCTGGGGCTCTTTACTTCCATAATTACTATACAAATTTAGATTTTCTATGGCACATCAAATTCATAAAAATGAGCTAAACACAGTTTCATAGTATATAAACTACGTTTATCAACTGTAAACTTTAGTTTACGAACGGTTAGCTATAGTTTACAACAGTTATCTTTCCCAAATGTAATTATTTCACATACCTTGAGTATGTAAACCATAGTAAATGTAAAGATTATTATATCTCTGTTTTACACATACAAACTATACTTAACATTGAATAAAAACCCATTAATTTTAAGATTAAACAAGAGATGTTTGTGAAACACTTATCCCCCCCCCCCCCCTTGGAAACATCTATGAAGAAAATGAACGGAAACTGCAAATAATTGGAATTTTTCTAAGTCAAAGGGGCATAACTCTGTCGAAAATTGCTTGATTGTAACCAAAATAGGACTTGACCTAGACATTATAATAAATCTGTATACCAAATTTCATTTCAATAAGCGCGACCTCTGTGAAGAAAATTGAATGGAAACTGCAAATAAGTGGAATTTTTCTAAATCCAAGGGGCATAACTCGGTAAAAAAAAATTGCTCGGTCATACCAATAATCGAACTTGACCTAGATATTATTATGATAAATCGGTATATTACCAAATTTCATTTCAATATGTGTAACCTCTGCGAAGAAAATGAATGGAAACTATTGGTGGAACAACCGACAGAAAGGGGGGGAGGGATAAAAAATATTACAGTTTTACAATTGCATGTATATATAAACTATGACATACAACTCTAAACTATAACAAGAGATGTTTGTAAAACACTTATGCCCCCCTCCCTTGTAAACATCTGTGAAGAAAATGAACTGAAACTGCAATTAATTGAAACCTCTGCAAAGAAAATGAACGGAAACTGCTAATAATTGAAATTTTTCCAAGTAGAAGGCACATAACTCTGTCAAAAAATGCTTGATCGTACCCAAAATTAAACTTGACGTAGATATATTATTAAGAATAATCTGTATATCAAATTTCATTTCAATAAGTACAATCTCTGCAAAGAAAATGAACAGAAACTGCAAATAATTTGAATTTTTCTAAGTCCAAGGGGCATAACTGTCAAAATTGCTCGATCGTACCCAAAATCGAACTTGACCTTATTGTGATAAACCTCTATACCAAATTTCATTTCAATATGTGCATCCTTTGCAAAGAAAATGAACGGAAACTGTTGGTGGACTGACGGACTGACTGACCAACCAACAGACAGCAGCAATATTAAGCAATATAAGTTATGTCCTCCCTTCTTTGAAGGGGGCAAAATTAAAAGATGTTAATTAATTAATATTTATGTAAATAAAATAGTTACTAAATTTTTATGACACAAAACTTACAAAAATGTGATAATCATATAAGTTTTAATATTTGAAAACCACAGATTAATGACAGAACATCTGATTATGTATTTAAACTCCTGCCAGGGGAAGAGTCTTTGGTGATCTTCGAGGGCGAAGATCATTTGAGGAGGGAGGAATGTGATGGTCAGACTGGTTCGAATACCGGCGCCAGATAGCTCAGTTGGTAGAGCACCTGACTAGAGATTCAGGAGGCCGGGTTCGAATCCGGTTCTGGTCCATCATTTTTTCTCCTATCCTGTTACACTCTATACTACAAAATCAAAGGATTATATATGATAGGGGCCTAATATGGCCCCCTAAGATGAACATCACCAATTCATTTTAACTCTTTGCTTCCTTTATAACTGTAGATTATAAATGTTATGTTTTTCCATAATTTTCATTTTATAGATTACGGATTGTTAACTATGATTAACGGTACAGAATAGTATTCAGTCGATAGCCTTGTTTATCTAAAATACGTATCACATATTACTTTTTCCCACTTTACTCGAAGAAGAAGCAGCATAAGCTCCTACAGTTAAACCAGAGACATAAATAACATGTAATTTATGTCTCTGGTTAAACATGGTAAATAAAAGCACTTTTCAACATGCGTCAAAGAAATGTAAATTTTCTCAACTAACGGAAAACGAAAGATCTACACAATATAAATGCATGTATCTAAATCCAACATACCTACAACTACACACTTAGCTCTCAAACAAGTCGGCATTTTTCACTTTGTTTAGGTATGTTACGACAACCCCAAATATTACAAGAAAGGGTTTTTTTGATTGGATGAATTATTGTTTGTCCAATGGAAATCTGTGTTACATTTTATCCGAAAATACGGAAGTGTCACTACTTCAACCTCGTCAAATATCAATACATGTAAACATAGTTAAGAACGAGATATTGACGCAAAACGCAACTTAAAACATTAGCAGTTAGTTAGACTTTAAGGAAGGAGTGTTTTTATGCCAAATTATTTCTGCTTATAGTTTACACCACTTGTTTCTTGAATAACAACAAAATGAAGTGACGTGCGTCTTCAGACACATGATCCATCTGACAGTTTAACTATATCCGTTTGCGTCTTTCCTGATCCGTCGATAACCACAGGGGACCGATAGTGAGAGCAGTTGTCAACATGCACCAAAGGTGATAATGAATTTAATATGTTAAAAGAATCTCCTGCTGCGTGGTTCTGTGGACTGAGCAGATAATCGGATACATTTTATTCCGAAGCCGCAAAATCAATTTATTCCACAACTCTCATTTTTGCAAAGGTGTAGTGGAGTAGAGGATATTATGCCGGTAAAAATGCAGAGATCTAGTGACAAGGGGATGTATAATCTGCTGTGCACCTCCTTTCAGGCCATAAATGAGTACAATCAATCGCATCTGGTGTTTGATTTGTACATGGCAGTCATTTCAGGAGAAACTCAGTTAGTTAGGAATATTTTACTTTCGCATCCAGACGTGGATTTCAATATTCTTGTGAAAGGAGCAACAGTACTGTCACTCTCGCTCTACAAGCGACACTTTGACATTTTTGGATTGTTGATGAGGCATTGCGAAAAAAGCAGAAAATTGAAGTTGAACATATGCAGCAAAGATCATCTGAATCGCATTGAGCCACCCATTATCACGGCTTGCAGAATGCATTTTTTAGAAGGAGTGGTGGCTCTAGTGAATGCAGGAGCAGATTTGGATGCAGTGGACAATAATGGTCATACTGCATTGTGGGTAGCTTCTCGACAGCAAATGCCGGATCTCGTTGAGTATCTCATCTCAAATGGTGCTAGTGTAAACAAAACTGATCGTTTTAATTACACCCCTCTTCTCACTGCCTTGACCTACCGAGTAAGTTCAATCATCACCAAGACTCTGATTTTGCATGGAAGCAATCTGGAAGGTCCGAAAGTGTCCATCATGGCTCAGCAAACGCCACTTTTCTGGGCAGCCAAGAGTAAAAATATTGAAATTGTACGTTTAATTTTGTGTGCAGGACTACCCACCTCGGAAATCAAGAGTGTTCACAGAGCGTTACTGATGGATGGAGAACTGGACACTCAAATTTTGACCCTGTTGAATTCAGAATACCAGAGGCCGCCACTTCTTAGACAGATTTGTCGGAGAGTAGTGAGAAATACGGTCAGCGAAAGCTGCAGAGGAAAAGACTTCATCAAGCACCTAAATGCTTTACCATTGCCAGTCATCATGAAACAATATTTGACCTTAAGATGAATACATTTTATGTCTTTGATTAGATATTAGCTATACATCTTATGTCTTTGATTAGATATTAGCTATACCCCTGTGCTTCAAGTACAATGTACAAATTTAGATTTAGTGGTAGAGCTGTGACCGTGTTGATAAGTATGCATGTTATAATCTTGCCTATAAATTTTATGAAGTCTTTAAAATTTGTCAATTATTTATATTTTAGCAAATGAATTATTTTAATTGAATAGCAATTTATTTACAAAATTGTTTCTATTTTCTTTTTATGAATAGAGATTAATTATTGAGTGTTCATTTACAGAAATATACGAGTTATTTCCTAGTCATACAGCAAATGTTATTTTCAATTAACTCTCAGTTATAGTATATTGTATTATGATATAATTATTGCAGATTTTATCATTCTCATAGTTTAAAATTACATGATTGATTAATAAGTTCATTAATTTCACCATGTACTAATATAGATCGAATTTAGCATTCATGAATATTCTAAATCAGTGGATTCATAATACATGTAAGACCTTCTTTTACCATGATCTTTTGCAATTTTTTGGCTGTTGCCAATTGAAAGATCATTTTAGAGCTTTATGACGTACATCATTTAAAGTGACATGCATTAAGAGAGTGTTTTGGTCATTAATCATTTGATTATAAATCAAATCCTTTTGACCACTTTCTTACTAAACATATTATACATGTATTACAATGATAGAAGAAATGCAAAGTCCTTGAGAAAATGTACTGATTATTTGCCCTAATTAAGTTCAGGTATTCGCCATGATATCTGTAGAGAATTTCATGAGTTACATTGTATATCTGTAGAGGAGTTAATGAGTATGTATTTTACGCTAATGACAAATGTCGTGCAAAGAAGTGAGGAACTTAAAATGTCATAGCCAAAATTAGCAGCGTAGAAAAATGTGTCTCACGTAACAAAACCACTTATATGTCTGAAGGAAAACCTTCCCACACAATGCACACACATACTGTACCAATTCATGCAAATGACATAAGAGGCAGAGCTTATTATATCACTAGGGGTCATGTGCAAATGCATTACAAGTAGTCTATTACTTGGCTCTATGTTAGGGGATAGGTATGATTTTTTGCAGCTCTCCAATTTTTAATATCCCCAAACCCCACAGTCTCCTAAATTTTAACTCCTCGTACTTACATGTTCATATTCTGAAAATGCCATTGTTTAATAGTGTGTACATATTTTTAACAAAAATGTTCTAGAAAAACATATTTCTTTACCAAAACTGCAAATTAAGCAGTCTAAATTGAATGGTTTATTACTATCCTCTGAATTCTACAAATCATGCCATTTATTTAATTCTTCATGGATACTTGTGCCTGTGCTAGCTGGGAGATCAGAGTTAAAAAAAAAAAGGCTGAAGGTATCTCAGACAATGTCATTTTTAAATAGCTACTAAGTAGGAGTTGATGGCAATCTTGATATTTATATCTATGTCGAGTTGTTATTTTAGACTGATTATTAATGACTAGTTACCTTAAATGTTACAACTTTTGTGCGTATTATGTTGGGGAACAACACCCTTTTGTCGTGTACAATGGTATGTGCTAATCATCACAAATATCCAAGAAGTCAGTGCATAGTTATGTATCAATTTAACTTTCCTGAGCTGAAAGCTCCGATTTGAAAGTTTTCATTGATCGACTGCTTGTATGTTTTTGTGTTAATTTTCATTTCCTTTCAAATATTGTAATTTTAAATTAAAGGTTTTGATTTTTTTTTTTTACAATAGGAGGTACTTGAACTACACTGCTAAATCCATTAAGTTCTTGAGATGAGTGAGAATAGAATAGGCATTGATGAGAAAGACGGCGTTAATTTTTTTTTTTAAATAAATTTTGCTGCTTTTAAACCCCCAGACTAGCCAGAATAAAACTAGAAGACTTGCTTTAAGAAGAATTCAATCTCTAAAAATTAAATTGAACATTTTGATTTAAAAAGTACAAATATGATTTTCATTTTAAAAAATCCAATACTTTAAGGATGTTTACATGAAGATAAAGAATGTGATAACTACATAATTATTAGAAATTTGGGCATTAATTAGATTATTAATTCCCGACCGTGTCTTGCTTTTGGATATGGTGCTTTTATTCATAAACGTAAATCTGCTTCTGTTTGAGTGAAATAATCGGAAAAACGAGATCAAATTTTTTCTTCTTCATATAATGAAGTTGGTCAAACCAAAAATTTTCATGTTCTGAAATTACTTAAACATGGTTTGGCTGTGTGTTCAAATGATAAGTATCAAGACATGGTGCTCAGTCAGTCCTGGAGATATGTAATACATGTATATACATGAAGATATGAAATTATGAATTCATTTCACACAATGTGCATTTTTTTCTGTTTGGATTTGCATGTCTCATTTTGTTTAACTTTATTATGATTTTTTGTTGTTGTATCACATTCAGGTGACATTATTAAAAGCTTAAAGCTAAATACATTTGTTGTTATTGTGATTAAAAATTTATGAGAGTGAGTGATACATTACAATCTTTAATTAGAATCAATTCTGTGAAAGTAACAGGAATGGTATACAAGATGCCAAATATACTGGAAATGTTTTAAAGAATTTCACTAACTGGAAAAAATGGTGTGTGTTTATTCTTTCAGTAATAGTAAAATCACAAATTGGCAAATTTTGAGTCGGGCTTCTGTTAGTACTTCATTACAAATGGTACATGTACAATATTAATGAGAATTTACTTCCTCTATACCATCTAAACTTCCTTCCTGGATATGATGGATCCTCCCCTCACAGTCTGTTAGTACTTACGGTACTTTTATCATAATATTTGAAATGGATGACAAAGAGTTCTGTGAAAGTTAAATAAAAATGCATTTTATAAACAAGATGTAATTATAATCGGGGCGATTATAAAGTCTCCCAAACGAACGAGGCTATCATATAGAGTAGGGATGACCCACAAAGTTTCATGATGTTCCCAGGGGTCCTTTACTATATATCAGGTGAACTAACATGACCCAAGGAACAAAAATATATATGGTTTAGGGGTGGGGATATTAACCGATTTCAAGATATTCGGGCACAACCTGTTTGAGGGGGGTCAGGACCACCCCCAGGGCCCATGACCTACATACCATATGATGGCCCTTAACACAAGGAACAAGAATATATATGGTTTAGGGGTGGGGATATTAACCGTTTTCAAGATATTTGTGCACTTCCTGTTTGAGAGGGGGTCAAGACCAGCCCCAGGGCCCATGACCTTCATACCATTTGATGGCCCTTAACACAGGGAACAAGAATATATATGGTTTAGGGGTAGGGTTCTTAACTGTTTTCAAGATATTCTGGCACTTCCTGTTTGAGGTGGGACAGGACCACCCCCGGGGCCCATGACCTACATACTATTTGATGCCGCTTAACACAAGGAACAAGAATATATATGGTTTAGGGGTTGGGATCTCTACCATTTTCAAGATATTTGGGCCCTTCCAGTTTGAGGGGGTCAGGACCACCCCCGGGGCCCATGACCTACATACCATTTGACGCTCCTTAACACATGAAACAAGAATATATATAGTTTAGGGGTCAGGATTCTAACAGTTTCTGAGATATATGGTCATTTCTAATTCCTGGGAGGTGGGGATGACCACAGGGGTCAGATCTTATAAACCCTAAATATTGCCTGTAACAGTCAATATATGATTCTGAAAACCCTATATTATTATCTTTGTCCAATTACTGGCTTTGGTTGCAACTTATATGGCGGTATTTTTTGAAAGAAATATCATTTTCTGAGAAACTTTAGTTCATGAGTTGTATCATTACACTTGAATTGCGTGTACACAAAAAATATTAAGATATTCCAGTATCATAGTACATGTATATAAAAAGGATATGTTTACCATATTTCATCCTTTATTTCAATATATTAAAAAATATATATAAACATACTTTATAACAGTGTACGCACAATCATTTTTACAATTCTACACACACACAATAAAAACTTTAGCTCTCTCTCCAACTTAAAATACATGAGCTATGAAACAACTGCCATTTTAAGATTGATGATAAGGATGATAAAATATCAAATGAATGCAGTGGATTGAGGAATGAAGGTGCGAAGTCAAAATTTATAAAGAAAAATTATGTACTTTTGTTAACTTGTATATGTAAATGATGTCAAAATCCACACAACCTCATTTTAAAAAAATCTAAAAATGAAGCTTTCATCAGAATTTCTTTTTGAAGAAACACTTACCGGTATTTATGGACACATTATTCACAACTTGCTTTCATGACAAAAACACCTTTCATCTTGTATTCACATGAATGGACCAAAATAAATATCTACATGTATATATTACTATCATTTTTGAAAGGAATGTAAGACTAGGAAAAAATATTGCAAAACAAAAACAAGAGGCCCATGGGCCACATCGCTCACCTGAGGAACAATAAGTATGATAAAATCAGCTAAATGGAGTCATACAGTAATACAAACTATCTAGACAATGTAATATAATACATGTAGATACTGTATAAATAAAATTCAATTTTTTCGACTGGATATTCTTATGTTTATTTTCATTAGTCCCTTTTCTAACAGGATGATTTTATAGTAATATCACATGTTGAGCATTGCAGCTCTCAAAAAGATCCTAAACAATTGTTTATAAATGGGATATAAACCTACATCAAACTCTGAACCCCTTGTGAGACCCAATCGTCCAGGAATCATCCAGAAGCCAAAATCTAAACAATATTAAATAATCACCTGGCTGAAGATTTTTAAAGATCTAGATTTACTCTTAATATTCCTATGTAAACATTCCACCCCAATTGTGGCCCCACCATACCCCCAGAAATCATAATTTTTACAAATTCAAATCTACACTACCCGAGGATGCTTCCGAACAAGTTTCAGCCTTCCTGGCTTATTAGTTTCTGAGAAGACGAATTTTAAAGATTTACTCTATATATTCCTATGTAGAAATTTGATCCCAAATTGTGGCCCCACTCTACCTCTGGGGGTAATGATTTTCACAACTTTAAATATACACTACCTGAGAATGCTTCCACACAAGTTTCAGCTTTCCTGGCTAATTAGTTTCTGAGAAGACGATTTTTAAAGATTAACTCTATATATTCCTATGTTAAAAATCGACCCTCCATTGTAGCCCCACCCTACACCCCGAGGGTCATGATTTTCACAACTTTGAATTTACACTACCTTAGGATGCTTCCACACAAGTTTCAGCTTTCCTGGCCAAATGGTTCTTGAGAAGAAGATTTTTAAAGATTTACTCTATATATTGCTATGTAAAAAGTTGACCCCCTATTTTGGCCCCATCCTACCCCCGGGGGTCATGATTTTCACAATTTTGAATCTACATTACCTGAGGATGCTTCCACATAAGTTTCAGCTTTTCTAGCCTAATGGTTCTTGAGAAGAAGATTTTTAAAGATTTACTCTATTCCTATGTAGAAAGTTGACCACCCCCCCATTGTGGCCCCACCCAACCCCTGGGGGTAATGATTTTCTTAATTTAAATATACACTACCTGAGAATGCTTCCACACAAGTTTCAGCTTTCCTGGCTAATTAGTTTTTTTCAGAAGAAGATTTTTAAAGATTTACTCTATATATTCCTATGTTAAAAATCGACCCTCCATTGTAGCCCCACCCTACACCCCGAGGGTCATGATTTTCACAACTTTGAATTTAAACTACCTTAGGATGCTTCCACACAAGTTTCAGCTTTCCTGGCCAAATGGTTCTTGAGAAGAAGATTTTTAAAGATTTACTCTATATATTGCTATGTAAAAAGTCGACCCCCTATTTTGGCCCCATCCTACCCCCGGGGATCACGATTTTCACAACTTTGAATCTACATTACCTGAGGATGCTTCCTCATAAGTTTCAGCTTTCCTGGCCTAACGGTTTTTGAGAAGAAGATTTTTAAAGATTTACTCTATATATTCCTATGTAAAAAGTCGACCCCCCATTTTGGCCCCATCCTACCCCCGGGGATCACGATTTTCACAACTTTGAATCTACATTACCTGAGGATGCTTCCACACAAGTTTCAGCTTTCCTGGCCAAATGGTTCTTGAGAAGAAGATTTTTGAAAATTTCTCGAAAATTTTCATTAATTCCTAATTATCTCCCCTTGTAAGAGGGCTTGGCCCTTAATTTTCATAACTTTGAATCCCCTTAGGCTAAGGATGCTTTGTGCCAAGTTTGGTTGAAATTGGCCCAGTGGTTCTTGAGAAGATGTTGAAAATGTGAAAAGTTTACAGACAGACAGACAGACAGACGGACGGACGGACGACAGACAAAATGTGATCAGAATAGCTCACTTGAGCTTTCAGCTCAGGTGAGCTAAAAAATCATAGTAATAATCAGTACAGCTAGGATTGAAAATATACAATGTTTGATGATTCTTTCTTTTAGAAAAATCACAACAAGTGCACACTGAAGCACACGTTAATTTTCTCAGAGAAAAAGTACAATTGTATCGAGCAAATCAAATACTGTTAAAGCTAGAATATTAAATTCAAATCTATATCAAAGCTAGCGATTTGATCTTACTGTGTATGTGATGACATAAATACAATATATTATTAAAATTCTCAATAGATACCACAACAAAACTGAGAAAAACAAAGAAAAAGCAAGCAATATATGCACCAATTAAAAGCAGAATTAAAATATGTACACACAGTGATGGACAGATACAGACTATGGAAGTGGCTCTTAATCCTGAGACAAACATCCCAAGCTTAATTTATTTTGGTTTAATTGCATGTTTGAAATAAGCAGATGGTCTTGATTAGTTCAGCATTTCAAAGTGGTTTACAGCTTTTTCTTCTCAACTTACCCAAGGTATTCATAGGATAAGTAACTGTCAGATTAAATTGCTTTTTCTAAATTATATGTACCGGTACTTATGTACAAGAGATAAATTTACAAATAAAGCTGCACATTGGTAGGTACAAGGACACAACCAGTCATTACCAGTGCTCTAGACTAACATTATTTGACAGAGGACTCAGTATATGTTACTTTAAAATAAGAAGTGCATGTTATTTGATTTTAAAAAATCATGTAAACATAAACGTTTACATTTGAGACTAAAACTACTGCCCCAGGAAATTCAAACATGTGCATTAAGCATAAAATAATTACAGATTTAAACAAAATTAATGATGATTAGGTATTTTTTTTTAAAATAACTTACTATGTACAACTGAGACATCGTTCAATTATAAATAACAATGATTCAGAAGAAGGCTTACCCGTCACCCAATCAAATCTCAACAATCAGATCACATGACTCTCCGATATAAATTCTTAATTCTGAAAAGCATTCTTGTAATAATGTAACAAACACACTGTAATTTGTGTAGAGTTCCTATAAAATAAGACAAAACTACACAAATCTTTTATCTTAGGAAAAAAAAAAAAGAATTAAATCATTAATGGTACTCATAACATGTACAGTAACAATGATTTTATGAAGTTCCTTTTACAAAATGGGTGCAACGTCATTTTGTAAATACTTGAGCAGAGACCTACATTAGGTACTCTCTTTGAATGGAGTAGGAAACAAATGTGCAACATTTACAAAATGAAAACCTATGTAATGGCTTTGATAATGAAGAAGTCCACACAAAAAAATAAATGAGCTCTTTTTACAAAATGGTTACAAATTAAATTGTTCAAAAATGAAAATCTCCTTCAATCTGTACAAAATTCATAAAATTGGAAAGAGTCACAAAAATGTGTAATATCCAAACAGTCAAATGAAAATGACATGATAACAAAATGCCCTACCTGCAACAAAATATTCATGCAAAAAAAAAAATGAAAAATGAAAAGTCTTAGAGCAAATTTTAATACATAAAAAAGCTGCATCTGTAATAAGATAAAAAAGAAAAGAAAACAAGTCTTGGAATCTGGAATTGACGATTGTGAGAAATTTTCCAATATCAGAGACATAAACCTATTCACAAACACAAAATCTTTCCTTTGTTATATACATGTATAATTCAGCTCTCCTCCATGTTATAGTATTGATGAAAAACACGCTCCTGTTTGCAGCACATCATGGCATAATACGTGTGGGTGAGGAGTTTGGGGAAGCGGGAGGTAAAGTAACACACAAACTGGTCAGGAACCGCTCCCAGTGAATTCTTCACATCCTCTGGCAATTCCCGATAGTGGTGTTTCTGTAGAGCAAAAAACTTCATGAGTAGATAACAACATTGAAGGGCTTCACAATTTTCTCCTTTATTTTCTAAGAAAATATAATTTTTTACTGTGCTGCACAGAAATATACTGCGCTATACGAATGAAAACAGAAAAATTTGGGCAAGCATATACCCGGTAATGTAATGAATTGGTAATGGCAGTTTCAATATGAGAAGCATATAATTTCCATTGAAGATTAAAATGTGTCACAAATATAATTATAAAAAGTAAAAAATTGTAGCAAACAATTTGAATCTGCACAAATGACCTTGGGTCAAAGTAATGACACACCCTCAGGTGATAAACAATTACTGGTATGCATTATAGGTTTTTGTTGATATCTGATTTTATATACCGTACATCTGCTCAGAAATAAAACATTTACTTTCTAATTTCACTGACACCCTCATACCTTGTTCCTCATTGCTCTCAATAAATCTCTCACATTTTGTCCTTTGTAAGTTCGAAACTTCCTCAGATCTACAACAACAGATATTCAAATACATGTACATGTATTGAACATAAGTATGTAAGTCTTATAAAAAATTCACTTTCTATTCATATATTGCATGTGCACATATATAAATGTCCAACAGGAAAACTCTATACAACAAGCAGTACCATAGATAGAATTTGTCACAGTTCATCTAACCCTTGTAAAGAACCAACTTAAAACAATGTTTTCCTGCTAGCGTACAAAGTCATAACACACACAGTTTGTTTTGGTGAATCATATCTGCAGAGATCATTGAGAATACAGGTACCCAAATGACAATCTCAACATGTTCATGTGTAAAATTACATGTTATATACCATACCATTTTGAAGTTCCTCAGTGATGTGTCTCCTCCAATCAAACTTGACCACCTCCAGACCCCCACGTTCCAAGTGCTGCACCACTTCACTCTCCGCAGCCTCTTTTTCAATTCTATCACTAACATCCTGATCAAAAATAAATGTATTAAATCATTTCAACATACATGTACCTGCATTAATGTATTTTCATTGGTAGTTCTCCAATCTGTGAGGAATCATCAAAATGAAGGATAAAAGGTTCATGTATTTAATGTACTTGAAAAAACATGAGTTGTCTTTCCCTGCTCCAAAAGAAAGGATGCTGTAGCACTGTTTTTGCTGTTGGCCTCTCACTAGGATCATAGCTAATCATTTTCTCAATGAGATTTCTTCTTAGATATCCCTCTGAAATAAGTAGTTGAAAGCAACCTATTGATCACGTAATTCATTCATGAAATTGATTACAATACAGGAACCGTCAAACCTTGTTTATAGCTTGAATTCTATATATGTGAACAAAACTTCAAGATATCACAGAATTCTCGATACAGATGGTTAAAACACAAAAAATTAACTGGTTGCAACTTTCCTCTCACTTCAAAATAAATTAAGTTTTTGAGATACAATGTACTAATGTTCAAAATGTGGAGATTTGACTGCACCACGAATTGGATCCAAATGCTTAAGTTTACAAGAACTAGTCCTGACTTTACATGTAGACGCTAGTACTGGGTTCACTTATATGTGTGAGTACTTGACAAGGTCAGTACCTGTCATGGGCAGACCGTCCAGGCTGTGATCCCCAGACAGAATGTTAGCCTGTCTCCTCAGCGAGTCTCCGAACGGATGCTTTCCCTTGGTTAACACGTAATAAAACACGCACCCTACTGAGAATATGTCTACAGCACAGGTCTGAAAAAGAAAATATTTCGCTCAGTTCTTATGACTTAAAAAAGTATGTTGCATGATGTACCGGTAGTTCTGAATCGTATCTAATTTGATTACACCCAGCTCTTTTTGATATATGACAATTTGTGTCATTTTCATAAAGACGAGGGTTTTTATCTCACAAAACTCATGTAAAAGGTTGGATGTTGTGTAAATTTGGATCTCTTCTTTGTATTTTAATGTAGTATGTCAATTTTCTTAGGAATTTCTTTAATAAACTGCTTCTGATTATATAATTATATACCGGTACATGTACATGTTTTCATTCTACTTTTGACAATGATAGGCCTTCAGGATCAGTGAGTTTACACTGTATTTTGAAATAGAGCAAGGATGGTGTTATTCAATAATAATTGACAATGGTGTTAATGGATATAGCTGTACATGTATTACATACATGTATGTATGACTAATTACACGTATTACACATACACAGTTATTATATAATGTCTAGTTATCACATGTCTGGCCTTCATACACAGCATTCATGTACCTGTAAATCAATTTCCATCAGTTTTCTAAATCAACACCTGTATTTGACGAATACAGATTAATTATAATGTTTAGCAGCAATGTGTTCCCAATACACGTATCAATATTTTTACTGTAAGACTGGGTTTTTTTTTTACTAGTAAGACCTTATCATGTATAATTTTTATGTTTACTTTTCCAACTTGTGTGTGAGAGGTGATGTGTGAGTGGATGGTACAGATGTATTTGTAATGAAAATAAATAAATAAAATTTTTTTTTTTACTGTTTGATATCTTTGCGGATGGCTTTTAGTTGTTCTAATAAAGACTTAACATCCTGTCGATAATAAGGCTATTTATCTAATAACACAGGTGGTGTGAAACAAGAAAAAGAGAAAACTTATTTTGAATGAACACAGATCTAGTGAATTAAAGAAAAGATTTTTGGGTGACCCGGTCTACATCCTAGTATTGCATATCACAAGGAGAACAACTGGAACATAACTCTTTAACACAAACGCTGTAATTAACAATGATCACTGCAAGCCTACCGTCCTCTGTTCTTCATCCAACATTTCAGGAGCGATCCAGCCCTCCGTGCCTGCAGCTCCTGATCTTCGTGAGAATGATATCCGACCTGCAGCCAGCTTTTTACAGAGACCAAAGTCGGATATCATGACCCGGATCTGACCCTTAGAGTCCGGCTGAGACAGCAAAACATTGTGTGGTTTTATATCTCTATGAACTGCAAAGATAAGCAAAGGTTTTCAAACTTTATCACCTGAAATCTACATTTACTGAATGTTGTTTCATTATGCACACCAACATGTAAACCTACATGCATTTTTTAACAAACTAATGCAGAGTTTTTAAGGACAAACAGTTTAAAATATATGAAGTTCAGCAATGACACATATGTACACAAAATTTACTGGCATGTTAAACATTGACAGCACAACCAATGATAAACCAACTAATAAAACACTGTCCAATTTGAATGACATGGCCAATAAGAAACTTTGAAACACTTTTATAAATTATTTTATGAACATATCAAAGTTTGAAAGTGTTTGCTTACCAATGTCTAATGAGTGTAAATACGAGATCCCTGACATGGCCTGAAATAAGATATCAATGGCGTCCATTTTGTATGTGTATTGTGTCTTCCCCGTGATAAGCTCCTGAACTGTGGCTATACACAGTTCCAATGCTATGTATCTAAATTGGCTGTCTGCCTCCTGTTCAATAAACAAAACATTCAACATATATTTATTTCTATGTCCTAAAAGAAAAACCAACATAACTGGCTCAAAACGTTTAATTTAATTCAATTTTGAAAAAGATCCCAAATCCCAATCCCAATATTTAATATGCATTTATTGCATGAAGGAAAGGGAGAATCAGAGATAAATCATATTTCTTAATGGCAGCAAGATGTCAAATTCTTTTAAAAGTAAACATATATTGACAAAGTAAGTCATCTGGTCAATTTTCCATTCAGACACTGAAAAAATCCACTTTACCATGCAGAAGTATCGGATGACATTGGAATGTTGATCGGATTCTCTCAGCAGTTCCACCTCTCTGTCAGCAAATGTAAAGCACTCCGGTAGCAGACGTTTCACTGCTACATCTCGGTTGTCAAATTTGCCCCTAAAAATTCAATTTAAAAATGTTAATATCAACTTTGATAAACTGCCATAAAGTTTAGACAGAATACAGAATTCAGAAACAGTGAAGCAAAATCCAGCTTCACTTACATGTACATGTATGTAGAAAAGGTCAAAATTCAAGTATTGTTAAAATATTTAATGATTGAGGAATTCTGATATAAGAAATCAAATTGAATTTTGGAGAAGAGTCTACCTGTACACTATAGTTCCCTCACAGCCATGGCCTAACACACATTTCGGATTATAGAAGATTTTTCCAACTTGGTAATGACCATCTGGCACAGCTATCAAATAGAAAATTTTTATTAAATGAAAGTGTAAACATTCAAGACATTAGTACCCATTTAACTTTTTCTACAACTTAGTTTAGCTATCAATATATGAAAACCGTGGATTTACATGTATCTTCAGACATATGAATGCATTTAAAATTCGATCATGGAAGTTGTTTCCTCTCAGGGATGTTATTTGCTATTATTTTTCACTGCTTTCCTTGACCTTTAACCTATAACATAACCCCTGACCTTTAACCTTACCCTCATAGAGTTCAGAGGACGATGGCCTCCCCTGTAGAGAGGTCTGGGCAGACTGCTGTTGCTTGTCCCTCTCTCTTTGTTCCTCTATCTGCTTCTGTAGCATGATCTTTATGGACTGCTCAGTTCTCTATATCAAGCAAGCAGCAGTCAATAATACAAAATCAACGTACCAGTACAAGTTATTTAAAGTTTACATGTAACAACAATCTTTACAGAATTTTGTTTTCTCTTTGAAAACTG
This sequence comes from Magallana ariakensis, assembly GCA_020458035.1. Taxonomy (NCBI): domain Eukaryota; kingdom Metazoa; phylum Mollusca; class Bivalvia; order Ostreida; family Ostreidae; genus Magallana; species Magallana ariakensis. Next base: position 29,748,180 of record CM035817.1, read on the forward strand.
AATCGATTGATCAGCTTTTCATGAATTTGTAACAAAGCATTATCTTGAATGGTGGCTGGATTCTTATTACAATAAATAAATACTATCACTATTTGACAAAAGATATCACAGTAACAATATAAATAAAACCTACCTTCGGGAAATAGTACACAACAGCCACAATGGTAATGAGGGAAAGGGCCACAGTGATGGTGAACTTGACGTCAGAGCTCAGGTACTTCATGACCATGCCATTGTCTGCAGCGGACACTGTGGCATTACTGTGACCCCCCTCCTCGCTGGAGTTTGGGGGGATCACTATCTCCTCCCTGGAGCGGTCCTCGATCTGGAAGGCTGGCGAGAACCTGGACATGGCTTTGTCCGGTACCTCGTGGTAACCTACAATGTACATCATATACAGTATACTGTACCTAACATATTCTAAACATTTACTTATAGTTTTCAGTGGTTTTCAGGCTGTGTATTTGCCTTGAATGTACAATAATGTAATATATGCAAAATCCTGAAGTACATAAAGTATAAAAGACTGTCACTATATAAAACATTTTGGGGTTGAATGGTGTTCAATCATTTTTGGTTCTGTTTCATGGTTTTTCTTTCCCCCCCCCCCCCCCCCTTGATTCTTTACATTTATTTCAAACTTAAAAATTTCATAAAATGAGCTTAAAAAACCTTTAATTGTTTTACTAAATTAACTTTTAAAATTAACGTAATGACTAAATCAAGATATGATATTGATACATATCTACTAGACCTATTGTTGGGAACATTATCACCATTCTTGCTGTTTGTTAACTATCCCATGCTTTTGTAACAATATTCTTGTTAAAAGCTATAAGCGGGACAACCCCCTTTTTTCCTTCTTTTTTTTTTTTTTTACATCCCCACCCCCACTCTAAAAACCTCAGATCAGTGTTTATCATAGTTAAGTTCTCCGGTCTATTTGTTTGGTTATGATATACATAATATACAAGCAATGTTCATTTTTGTCTATAACACAATCACATTTGATTTCTGGTTTAAAAAATTCTATTAATCAATCTTAAACTTAAGTTTTCTGTTATTTCTGAGAACCATGGCAGCCCTACCAGCAAATCTATTAAATAATTAAATTTTGAATAAGATCAACTTTCATCACTGGGGGTCTTGACTACCTCTGTAAATGCATTTTTTGTCTGTAAATGTATTTTTTTTTTTTTTTGTCATTCATTGAACTTCTGATTTTGGCCCTTAGCAAACCTACTGTAAGAACCTTGACAAGCTTATACTTATTGTAAGCATACCCAGTATCATGATCTCTGGCCGCCTGACCGTGTGGGCGGTGATGGCGTCCCTGTGGGTCCCAGGCTCCTGATGGTCTGTTCCCTCCTTTATATCCTGTGGAACGTTAGCTATGCCTGGTCCTTCCAGCAATAAGGGACCTTGATTTTTAGGCTGCAAAATACAATGCATACATATATCAACAATGCTACTCCTTGTGAGAATGTTTATGATAAACTGTTAAACATATTATGATAGGTTGCATTTCTTACACATCCATTGAATAAAGTTATTTCCCGAGCCTTAATGAATTTTTAACATTTTTTTATTGTCACTTTCAAGGTTATCTAATGTATACAATGCATTACAAATGAACATGCTCAACTGTATGCATTATTTTCATCACAAGTGTTGTTTTTGTTTTGCACACAGATTTTAGAAATGAAATAATAATCAATACTTACAGCAACTGTGACTGTGGTTTCATCCACCAGAGAATTGGTGGCAAAAAATCCATGTTCATATTCACCAACATACAAAGTTGGGCTAAAAAAATAAATTTATTGTCCATAAAAATTACAGGTAAATGTGTATCAGGGATGACAGTATTTTTTCATTTCTCTTTTAAAAAACAAAAAAAACAACTTCAAAGAAATTTCAAATATTGGTCATGAATGTAGCATTATAATGAATTCTTTTCATAGTTCTTACAAGAAGACTTGCTGTTTCCCATGCAGAAGAAATTTGTTTCTCCAGTGCTCTGAAGACAGTTGCCCTGTGAGGTGGTCCAAAGTCTCGGGGGCAAAACTGGTGAAAGGGACCTTCTGTAGGCCTTCATGGTCCATGGTGTACATGGCTACCACTGGTGAGCGGAAATCTGTGTACCACAGCACATCTCCTATAATGGTACAGAAAATACATACTGTACTAACACTTTTATATTTTTGAGAGTGTATCTACCACAAGTTGCATTCAGTTCACCCTGTGGCCTCCAGGTGTACGGAATTCACCTGAGGAAATTTCCTCAGGTGAATTCCTTAAGTCCCTGTAAACTCTGGACTAATATTATACAGGTTAACTTATCAATATAATTCAGTCATTAACAGTGCTGGTAATTACATTCAGTGAACATGTGTCCAGATTGTTTGGGCTTATTCAGATCTACAATAACTGTTATGCATTACTGATTTGAGTATATACACTACGCAGAGTCAGTCCTTTTATAAAATACTCTTGTCTAGGTTGATTACAAAGCAGGCTATATCATCATACCTGATTTGTTATCCAGGGTAACGGCAGTTCCGGTTGAACTTGCAGTGAAATGCCGCAACTCTGCAAAAACAAATTCCAATTAGAAAAATACCCGCACTTAAACATGACATAGAGTAACTTTTTTAAGTACATCAACTTCCATTTACATAAAACGTTCATGTTTCTAACCATATTCCTTGACCTCTCCTACATGTGATGAATAGTCCATAAATGTAGCATTCCATCTGCAAGACATTAAAAGAGTCATGAATCTTCTTGTTCTACGTACTAGCTAACGATCTAATCCAATTTGTCAGAATGGAAAATAAGTCCTTGACATCCATAATTTCAATACCTTTTTGACCCGGTTTTACTGTCGAACATGTTGATGGTGTATTCCGTGCGGCCGATGTAGATGACCTTCTCAGCACTGGACGGACACATCTTCTGGGTTCCGTCGCTGGACAGGGTCTGCATTTTGGCACCAGTGGCCACATCAATGGCTATCCAGGTGTCCTTCTTGTGTCCTGTAACAAATGTAGTTCTGCTTTTATATGCATTAAAACAATCCAAGAATTATTTCATAAAATAATTACTGTATACTGGGAAATATTCGCCCCCGTTTTATTTTCACCCCTTTTGCCCTTGTTGTCAGCGGACGAATTTAATGCTGGGCGAATTCTTATGTCTCAAACCATCTTTCTTTATTCACAACTTTGTCTGTGCGAACTAAAGGCAGGGGGAAACCGTTTGCAAGTGAAAAAAGGCCAAAATAACACGGGACTAAAATAACCCGCACACAGTAATTTGTTAAAATTAATAAATGGCTTAATAAATGTTAGATACCATAAATGTCTTGTCATCAATCATTCAAACAAAACTATACTCTTTCCTCGTTCAACTTAACTCAGAAAACATTTAAATTCATCTAGACTACCAATGTTTAAAATTTGGAAATTCTTGTGAATACTACATGTAAGTTACTCCCCCTTACCTGTGTATAACATCCCCTCATTGCTCTTACAGGGTGAGGCAGTGACCAGCTGGGGAATAGTGAAGGGCAGCTTCTTAATCCCCTCCCTCCCATCACTCAGCGCATACAGGCTCCCGTCCTTGGGGTCAGGGAGGAAACTCAGTCGTCTGAAATCACAGTCTAATGGTCATTCACGTGGACTGAATATGCCTCATAAAGCATATTTGCCAAGAAATAATTAAAACTTGTGCTGAATTTGTCTTTATGTCTCACACTAATTTACTTACCCTACAGCTGTAGGAACTCTGAGCACTGGTTCTGCAAAAAAAAAAAGAAGCTTAGCTAATTAAGATTTATTCAATCAATTTCTTCAAACAAATAACACAATTTCCAAGAGCAAGAAGTCATCTTTTAAAAATATAATTTCCTCCTAAAACAGTTACAAACAACTGGTTTGCAACGGTCAATTTCTAAAAGCAATGGTTGGTCACATTTTTTTCTAATATTTATTACACGCTTATAAAACCAGATTGAGAGTGCATCAATTGTTATTACCAGGTACACGAGATTCATAAGTATATTACCACTATTAGTGAAGTGAACTTGCCTTCATCCAGGGACCACAGTATCTTGCCTGTAGACTTGCTGACTGCATGGAAAGTCCCACTCAGTGTAGACACGTAGATCAGGGAATCATGGATAGACACAGGGCTGTGCTACAAGATTAACAACATGAATATTTAACAGATTTAATGATCAGGAAAAAAAACCAAAATATCTACTGAGCCCATGAGTAAAAGCATATGCCAATCAATGTCCAAAATAAAAAATAAAACTAAGGAAAACATAGCTCATATCATTTTGGGTTTTTTCCTTTTCTTTTCTTTTTGCTATTCGGAGATACCGGTAGTTAAAATTATTAAAAATTTAGGAAAAGTCTAGAATACTCTATTGATAATGACAGATAACAGAGATAATAGAACACGAAAGAAATTTCTAGAAACAAATTCTAAATAAACATGAAAAGGTAAATTATTGAAAAAAAAACCCAGATGCTATAATGTTTGACATGTCTTAAAACATCTGTTACAACCTGTATTGTTAGCCCCCTGGTTTATGCCTTGATATGTGTACACAGTGAATATGCTACATATACATAATGCAAAATGTGTACCGGTCGATTTCAGAGTAATGATATATGTCCTAACACTGACTCCTTGAGTCAACACTACATAAGATCAATGACCCAAAGAAATATAACAGGTGTGATTTTTTTTTTTTTGGTTTTCCTGTGAACAGAAAATCAAATTACCTGAAATGTTCATTGTTCATTGACAAATAAAATGAATACATCTACAAGAATATAAACAGTGTTTTTGAAAGTCTGTGGACCATGAACAAGGTCACACTAATGAATATTTTGTCTCCCCCCAAAAATTTTGAAAAAAGTCATTGACTTAATAGTGCAATAAACTCTGATAACTTGCTTTAAAGTGCCTCATGTCAATGATTCCACATATTGGTGTACTCTGTATATGCATGAAGGCATGAAAATCTTTGAGGAAGAAATTGGAGTGAAGTTAAGTGTTTATATATAGTGACATACAGAAGAAATGACAGCTGGTCTACAGGTGGAATTAAAAATTGGAATTTGACAAGAAGTGACATATACTGAAATTATTGTTAAATATGCAGAAATATAACATGTATAAACATGAAAGTAATCATGCATTGAATTATAAGCAAGAAAACATGTTCAGATACAAAAATTCACGTTATTAAAGGATATTGACAAATTTGAGTATAAATTATCATTTTGTAGAGAAATATAACCATATTAAGAAATTTGACATATCTATGTGCAGATTTTTAGTTTTCATAATGGATTAAAACAATTTTATACAGAACTTCTTTTTACTTTAAAAAGAAAATCAAACCATCACAATGTGATGTTGCCATGGAACTGACTACATGTAGTTATTCGGTTATGAATTAATCAAGCTCTTTTTCTGGTAGGCATACATGAATGATAAGAATTCAAAATGTCCCCCAACCCCCACAAAAAAAATAATTATTTGCACTTCCTTCCCTGTATTGACATTAATCAATTTTGATACATGAATTTGTCCGATTAAATGTCCAATAAACAATCAATCTTTAAGCTGATAATTCATCTTGATGCAAATAGTAAATTGATTATTTTCAAAATATATATGTAAAAGTCCGATGGTCATGCCAAAGTTTGATGGTCACTGCAAAAACTGTTGGTGACGGGATAATAAAGTTTGTGACGTCACATCATGATGACGTCATAGGTTGCACTAGCAATTCAAAATCAACAATATGGAAAAGGTACGCTGTCCAGATGAGCGACAGATAAATTTTTGACAAAGTAAGGGGAAAAAATGGGAGACTAAGATCGCAGTCTTCATCTGTTTTTGTCCGTTTGAAGTGAGGTGCAAAAAAACGTAAAGTTTCATTTTTTTTTTTTTGGATGGAATATGCCTCCTATAGTTTATCATGACGCATACAGACAGACCATATGCAGGTCGAAAACAATATTTGTGCTATACCAAAATTTGATCAAAAGTGGGGGGTGCATGTTATGCACAGGAACAAAATTTCACCTCATTTTTTCAAGCCGTGATTCTGGATACCGCAGGAGTATGACTGCTGATATTGCATGCTGTCATACAAACTGTATGAGTGTAAACTAAACTTAGTTTGTCAGAAATACCCTATTCTTTATTTTATTTCCATGTATTAAAATATTTATCTACTCTGACCACTATTCCATGCATCAAACAAGTTATCGCCAGTGTATTCGCCATTACGTAACCAACCACCTGTTAACTCGGCGCATGGTCAATGCATCTGTCTTGTGCAAACTACTGTACTGGAGGTTCTCATGTGCAGGAAGATTGGCGATTATTATGATTTTATTTAACTTGTTTACTTTGTCTCCAGTTATGCAGAATTGGACTATAATTGATTAATTGAATAAATTTTTGATGTTTTGGTTTAGATCTGCAAATGTTATTGTTTTTAAGCAATTGGATTACATTATAAACACATGCATATCATAACATTTTTCAGCATTTACACCCAACTTTGGGGAGTGCATATTATACACGAGTGTGTGTTATACACGAGACTTTAGGGTAAGTCTTATTAGACTCATCGGACTTTGGCGTGTCACATCATCGGACTTTGGCAACTGCATGCGAACCATTAGACTTTGACATGTCACACCCTCAGGGTTTTTTCGCAGACAAAATTAATTGATTCATGTGTGCCAGATATCAAAGAGAATAACTATGTTTATTTTAGTTTTAAATTAGTTCTAAGTTATATTAACAATTTAACTTTAGATATTAAAGGGGACGTAGACACAATTTTTAAAACTTAAAAAAAAATCAAAATTAAACCACTCTGTTCAAATGTAGTCATCTATTTGAGTAAATAATAATCATTTCGTAAAATTACATAACCTATGATACATGTAAAATGCAAGAAATATAAAATGATGAAATACAATCTGAACCACTGAACCAGCTGATCAGTACATGTGTATTCAGACATGCATGTTGACTATTATACCTGTAATGTTTTTGCCACTGTTATTAAACCTATCAGGCTTAATAAAAACACTCCAGTAAGCTTGAGAAAGATTTTACACATGTCTTCTGGTTTTCTTTCGTGGTATCATCTCTAATTATAAAAGCAAAGCTACGTAAACATAGTAAACAAAGTAGATGATGCTGTTATCCTTTCATGCTTCCTTCCCTTGAAAATGAGTACTCCGTACAAAAATAATCTGATTTTTGATTGGTTGATATCCAAAGGTCAACTAAGGTTGCGAAACAAAATATCGAAAATTTAAAGTATATTATTCCATTTTTCTGCTGCACATATTTTAATCCAAATTTTAAGTATTTCAATATTAATACTTATTTTTTCTTCTTGAAGAAAAATACGTTTTGAAATATCATTGGTCCGTTTTTTATTTGCTGCGCACGTCTTCTTAAAATAGATCACAAACAGAAAGTATCGTAGACCAAGTAAATCCTGCTTAGACAGAAGGTATCAACGGCACGTGATTTTAACACGTGAACGGATTTTCATAAACGTATTTGACAGGTAAATTATTTTAGACTTAATCCACTATTATTGATTCATGGATTACTTGAGCACGGACACTTTATAATGCAATGTTTGTGTTCATGATAAACATGGTATTAATTTCACAAACAGTGAACACGGAACAGCATATTGTTAACAAGAAAAAAATTCCAGATGATTCATTTCAAGAGTTGGTTTCATATATTAATTATAAATTTTGTAACAGTTTGAACATGCCATACAGTAAATGATTGTGAAGAGAGTGAAAATGAAAATATAAGCTAAGAAATTTAAATAAATATTTGAACAGGGTAGGAAAATAGTTGGCAGAATAAGGATTGTCCTTTGGACTGTCTTCTTTATTGTTGGTAGCTCTATCATCTAGTAGGCAACCATGTCCACACCTAGTCTATAAAAGCATTAAGTGTAATTGATATTGCATAATCAGTGCAGTAAGGTGATTGTTCATTCAACATTTAAATAGTCGAACTACATACAAACCTAATTCTGCAATTGCACTTTAAAGTGTTTTTAATTTCATGTATTATATATCTCCCCCATCTTGATCCTTTTTGGCGAAAAATAATTAATACATAGTGAGTGCATGTCAGTTCATTGCATAATCTATCATTTGGTCCATGAACTTTATTACTTGAAGGGGGGGGGGGGCAGGTGGCGGGGTTGGCTATTATTGGAGGTTATTCTACCTCCCGTGCCTTGCAATTTCACTGTGTAAAGTCAACCCCAGTAGTCATAGTCGCAAGTTTCGCATCTTACTTCTGATTTTCACAATCAGAACACCTTGGATGTGATAGCTGAGTGTGCGAGACATCCAAGCTATACTCTGTCCCGAGTTTTTGCTTCCATCACTTTTTGCTTGATATTTCGATAATCATAAATACCTTTGTGCTCAAACTATGTTCATCCACTAATATGAAAAATGTCCAGATTATCTGTTTTGAAACGCCCCCTCTACCGCTTCAGGTTTCAATACACATCCCAAAATAGAAAGTCTACGGAGATTTAGCATTGCATCAGCCATTATTAAGCCCGGATGATAACGTTGAAAAATTGTGCGAGGTGTCCCGAGAACTTCCGAATGGAGAAAAGATGTAAACATTTCCCATTATAAATCTCCGTAAGAAATTTGTTTTCGTTCCTGTGAACTTTTATGAGTGAAAAATGATAATTTGTCAATGAAGATATCTTGGATATTTTCCCTTTTATCGATTTCAACAGCATTTCTTTCACAGGTATGTGTATTTTTATTAAAAATCATCAAAAAGTGGTGGAAGCAATAACTAGGGACAGACTATAGGTGTTACGATTGCCGATTCTCATCAGGGGCCTACATATTGCATACCAATTTCAACAGGAGACATTCCTCTTACTAATGGATAACTCCTCCTACAGTTTTGTTTTCAAGATAGGAAGTTGTTGTTTTGCAGATCAATTGTGCATATATCAGAGCTGTGCATATTACTTGGATTTTTATTTTTGATAATTTATGAAAAAAATACCACCTGTTGAACTTCGTCATTGTCGCGCAGAATATTGCATATAGGGTACCCCTATTGTACGGATAACTCCTCCTACAGTAATCAAGATAGGAAGTTGTTGTTTTGCAGATCAATTGTACATATATCAAACATGTGCATATTACTTGGAATTTGATTTTTGATAATTTGTGAAAAAAATCCCACCTGTTGAACTTAGTTATTTTCACGCAGAATATTGCATATAGGGTACACCATTTCTCTGGATGGGTTGTGTTCATCAATTCAGGGTTGACAAATGGATTATGGATACTGTTCACACAAAATGACAGCTTTTCTCTTGTATTTTATTGTTTTCCTAAACATTTGTAACATTGCATGCCTTTTTGTGAGCCCTTTCCCAGCAGCTCAGCTTTATAATAATTTCAATGGAATCAACCGACAGTTTGAGCATTGTGACCACACCTGATGCTGTGCTTTATCCTTTCCTTTTTGAAGTGTGTCTAGTATAGCAGTATTCCAGTGCATGTCATCAAACTTGCATTACGGATAGAAATCCTAGTTATCCTAGTAATAAATCTCAGGATAAAATGGTAATTATTCACCATTGAATTTTTATAGCCTTCGAGCTATTGCACAAATTGCTCTTCTGGTTGGTTGGTTTTGAAAAGTTCAATTTCAATGCAGGAAATGATATTTTTCTTGTCTGAAGGCGTTTTTGTTTTCAATATTTTCAGTCTTTGATTTTTTGCAGATTTAATAAGAACATGATCACTCCCAAAGCTCCATAGTCAGATTACGTAGAAAAGCCTTGATTTTTCCCTCACTCGTTACACGATTGATGACTGTACAAAAATATGCAGAAGACCTGTAGAAAATCAATATGTGTTGAATTGAATGGGACAAGTTTCTGAAGTCAGAATGATAATACGTGTATAAAATACCCATCCTATTGTGACAGTAGTCTTACTAGAGCTAGGAAAGGGGGCCTATATCATGTCATATATGATAATTAAAATGAGTAATCTGGAAGGTAAATGAGCAAGGTAAGTAATAACTAGCATGAAATCTTAGATGGCTACTTTTTTCAGCATTGAATATTTGACATGAATTAATTAAAGTCCTATATTATGGTTATTCATATGCTGAGGAAATAACTATAACAGGACATTGTAAGATTTATTCACTTAGTTGTTGATATAATCACACCGTGGTGCACTGTACACCGAGGTTAACGTTATGACGGTATCATATTGTTGATTTGATCTATTTCCTTATTTACTCAAGAAATCGGTATTTACTTAGTGTAGACTGGACAGGCTCTAAAGTTTGTAAAGTAAGTAGGTTAAGATAATATTTGATGTACCGTATATACAAGTGTCAAATTTTGGATTTTCTTTATAAATGCTTGTTATTAATTTTATTATAATACTGATTTGTGGATGTTTGTACACTGAACAAACTTTTACATGTGTACTGTATTCAACAAATTAAGTTAATGACAGCCTGCATATAACCATATAACTGGGTAAGAATTAATACAATGCTACCTTTTAACTTGTTTTGTTGGGTTAAATTTGTTTTGCAAGGTCAGTCATTGTTTGATAAAATCTTGAACTTTCATCGATCAATTCATTATTTTGTCAGTAAAAAAGACACACTTGTATAATTTAGAATATTCAAAAGATATATAGTTCTTTTTAACATTAATATTGTAAAATTATCAGCTACACTTAACATGCTTGCAGGGGGTTTACAGAATATACATTTTTCAAGGACCCTATTTATTTTTGTATTTCCCATCTCAGTCTCAAATAAAATTATATAAATTACAGTATACACAACTGGGAAGTAAAAAAAAAAAAAAAACGAGATCAACTATGGATATCCAACATTGAAAATATCGGTACACATATCGTACAAATATTTATGATTGTGCCTCATAAACTGGGGGGGGGGGGGGGGGGGGGGGGGATGAAGTGTCAACTATCAGTTACTTGTATCCACTGACCACTAAACTATTTATACATGTATTTTGATAAAAAAAAAATCCTTTATTTTTTCAATTCAGTTTAATTTATTAACCAATTAATGGCCCTTAAGGGACAACAAGATTGTTGTTCATTTATGTACATGTACCTTTATATTTATTAATGTTATATTATTTGTCAGCTGAAAACTATGTTACCATGACTTTTTGCAAATGAACTCAAATTCTTGTCTTGATAATAAACAAACTATATTTGAAAATAATGCTTTATTTTTGTCGTATTTATCCTTAAATAAATGCTTGTATAAGATTGCATCTTTACAGCCTATCATGTCAGGTTGTCTTTGAAAGACGTGGTGAAAACTTTGAAGTTTTTTTTTAAATTTAATGCATGCATGCATGCAGATGTGCATAATCTATTGATTCAGTGAGGATTATGAACCATCTCGTTGTGCATCAAATTCATCAAAACAAATATCATTTTCAGTGAGTCATATTTCATGAAACTTGATAATTTTGAACCCATATTGTAGATAGGTGGTTCATACCGCTTTGCTGGATCATGTGCATATTAATTATTTGACATTTTGAGGAACTGAATACCTTCATGAGTTTTGCCCTTTTGAGTCGTGTGTATTACTTTATCAGTTAACCATTCTACTTCATGTCATTAAATGTGGAGAATAAGCCTTCTGTTGCTCATATCAAGGAAATATGGATTTCTGCATGAAAAATACAAAACCAAAGTGGACAATATTTCACGTGAACATGTACTGGTAATTGTAGCCATTTAAATTGGATAATATGGCAACCAAAGTTAAATTATGTGATAAAAAATAAGGAAACTCTTTGTATGAGTATTTAAGCATTACCCAAGCACTTTAGCAAACTGTATTCCACTCACTTCAAAAACGCATTCTTGAAAACAGGCAGTGGATGAAGTATTTTGTTATCAAGACTTTTACATACTGAAGATTCTATTCGTTGATTAAAATGTCTCTTGTCACCAGTGCGAGATGATAGTGTAACTTGATGGTAGTAAGAAACTTGAGATATATACTGCATTGTGAAGTAGATTTATTACCACCATTGAAAGAGACGTAACAGGTTGGAATGCGTTAATATTGATTAACCAGCCAGACCAGACACTAGCAGATACGATTTATTTGAGTAACTTTAGCCAAGTAGACATGCATTTCTTTTAATATTCATGCTTTGTATTTGCAGAGTAGCTTGTGATGTGACAAAAGGATGAGCAAGCGCGACTCAGGACCGGGGCGCCCTCCCCCACCCAAGAACAACTCCATGAAGTTCAGCTTGAAGTCGCTGGAGGACCGAGAGGAGGATGAGGACCTTTTGACCTCCATGACAGGAGAGCTTGACAAAAAAGTGTCAGAAAACCGTCGAGTAAATGAAGAAAACAAAATACTCGGGCGAACAGCGGAGGGACGTGCTCCACCTAGGCCACAAACTGGACCAAAGCTGAAGGAGGACGATAAGTTTTCCAAATGGAAACAGAACTTGTCGGATATATCCGTTGTTGTGCGTAAAAAGGTGTCAGAAAAATTGGAAGACTTTTCGAAGGAAATTAAACCAGAAGCTGAAATTGAAAGTTCATCTCCTCCCAAAGTCACACCCATTAAGCAAAGAAGCATAGACAATGCTGACTTGGTGTCTTTTGTTAAGAGAAAGGATGATTTTACATGTGAGAAATTTTCGGATGTGGAAGACGAGACTAGTCCCAAAATCAAGGAAACTGTGGATGACATTCAAGTAGTTGACGACTACTTCCATGATGTCGCTGAACCCTTGGAAGATTTCAATGGAGTTCAGTCCCTTCCTGAACTCCGTTTCCGCAACGTTTCACTTCAACAGAAGATTCGCCGATCTAAGTCCAGTGTCACCACTGGAACAGTGTCAATGTCAAATTTGAAGGCTCATGCAGATGTAGTCGCAGAGACAATAGAAAACGTCAATACTCAAGAAAACTCTAGTGCTAACTCTCTTTATCAAACTGTCAATGCGTCAGGCGAGGCAAGATCTAATCAGAGCCCCAGTGCCGAGAAGAAAAACGAGACAAGCGTTGTCCCATGGCGTAAATTGATTATAGGTATTGAATTCATCTGTGACACTGGTGCCCAAATCGTCACATGCAGCAAATGCAATTATTATTAGAATCTGAGTCTAATGCTTGTAATTGATTTGGTTAATGGCATTACAGTGATAAGTTTTGTGTGTACTATAATATCAATTATGTATCAAGTACTTCTGGTGTCACTCTCTCGTCAGAAGCAATATTTGTCATTCTCCCCTCTGGGATCATCTATATATAATGGACAAATGACATTTAAGTGCTATGAAGGGATTTAGATCATTTTGCTATAAATTCATAACAGGGGTAAATACCCTATGATTCTTTTCCCAGAGAATGAACAAATATTCTCTTAATTTCTCAAGAAATATCGGTACATCTGAATTTGCATTTAAATTATGATCTAAAAATTATATTTTTTAAATGGTGGTATACTAAATATAATTAAGCTGTTAAATGTTTAATATAGATACATGTATGAAAGTATTTTGATGCAGAATTACTTTTCTCTCACAACTTTAAAAAACACAAAGCATGAAAATACTGGTATATTTGTATGTTTTAGAATTGATATGCATGTTTTCTTTTTGCTAGGCATTGGTTGTTTAATTTGTTATTGGATACTGCCCCTCCCAGCTTATTTATCAGGAGTTGTGTTTGGGGTGATGATGTCGTCACTTGGGTGGAAGATCTACATCTGGGTCACTCAGCCCCCCAGGCAGAGAGACAAACCAGAGATTGTCCCACTAGATAAGCTGCCACCATTCATACTGCCCAATATGAAAGAAGCTAAATTTGTAGATGGAGTCTATAAGGTAAGCTGAGGGTCAGAGATCTGAAATATGGTGCCCTCCCACCCTAAATATAAAAAAAATTGGAGACTTTCAATCCAAATCGTCTTTTCAGAAGCTGGCCTTTGCTTGAAGAACTATTTTTGAAAATCACATTTGTGGTTTAATAAAAGCAATGCTGAGAAAGTTTAATCTGAGTTTCTAAATGATGATTCCTCCCTCATAAAAGCATCCAGAATTATCTTGTCATTGTAGGGTTGGATGAATGAGATAGGAGAATATGATCCTTTCAATCACCATATCAACAACACTCATCCAGTACAAGTTCTACTAGAAGGGACCACACTGCGTCTAAGGAGACCCAAAACCAACATCCCAAGGAGAGCCTTGTGGGATGAAGAAAAACACATCGTCAAGGAGTTTATCCATCAGAGGCATTTTGACATAAAAGGAAGCAGTGTTTCTCTAATGCCACCTGAGCTAGTCAGTAAAAGACTTTGGAGCAAAAAGTATCCAATCAAGATTGCATTTGCCACTGCAGGAAAGAAAATAAAGGCCAAGGATTCAGAAACTCTGGATGTAGACTCTGGATTTGAGCTGATAACAGAAGAGAAGTGTGATGAGGATGTAGTATATTTATTTGCTAGAACTAGTCGTGATAAAGAAACGTGGTTCAAGAGACTTGTAGCAGCAGCTGAGGGAATGCCCGTGAGGAATCCAATTGGGCAAATTCGAAAATTTTACGAAACTTCTAAGAAATTGGTTCAGCAGAACAGCTCGAATTCTCAAGGTGACGGCATGTCTAACAAGCGTCAGGGTTCAGTGGACAACTTGTCACACAAGCGTCAAGGGTCGACAGATTCGGTGTCTTCCACTTCCTCGTCTCCCGCCAGCGAGAAGGAGAGCATTTTGAGCCCAGAACAAGAGATGGAGAGTTTCATTCGCTACATGAGTCGACTCATGCCTGGAGAAATGTATGACAGATTCGCCACCATGCATTCACGAACTCATCAACTAATAGACTGTGATGAGCAACTGCTGTGGTTTAATGCGTTCGTTAGCCGGTGCTTCTGGGATTTCCTCAGACTGCCTACTTGGTCTCAGAAAGTCATGGAGAAACTTCAAAAGAAACTGGATACCATTCATGTTTGTATAAGATTTGTTTTAAATGCATTATTTATTACCTGGTTTATCAGTATGATGCAACACTTTCAATCATCAATACCATTTTTATAAAAAGTAAAGATGGTAGAAATCAATATTAGGCTGCTTGTTTGTATAATTAACGATTGCACAATTTTTTTTTCTTTTCAGATTCCTTATTTTATTGACGGATTGAATATCACTGAAGTTGTGTTGGGTAATGAAATGCCTGTCATTCGGAAGGCATCTAGACCTTACTTTGATGAGAATGGGTTTTGGATAGACCTAGCAGTGAACTATGGGGGTGGTGTGAGAATGACAATTGAGACAAAGGCCAACTTAATGAAGCTCAAGGACCAAGGAGCTGGCAAAGACAAAGTAGAAAAAGTCAAAACTAAAAAGTAAATCTGCTTTTTATTTTGCATAGATTAATGCATGTTTGTGATTTTGAAGAAAAATATGGGAAAGAAGGTTATTTTTATTTAGAGTGATTTATGAACTAATGGTATTTGAATATTGTAAATGGCTGTTGGCTTGTGTATCAAAAAAGATTTTCTTGTCAAAGATAGCAATTTTTAAAAACCATTGACTGAAAATATTGATTAAAAGGGAAAACATATTTATTATCTTCAAAAATCTAGGAAGTTTCTTGTTTTTGGTCTTTTCAAGAAACTTCCTTATATTCATGCCTGGAGATAAAATTGCTGTAATGGTAATATCATTTCATAATCTGTGATTATGATCAAAGTATAATGCTTTGTAAATCTCAAATTTGTTTCAGATTGGCAATCACTGATGAAGAAGCAGAAGACAGCGCCGAGTCTTCCACAGACGAAGAGGAGGAAGCTGCAGGGGAGGACGAAAGGTCAGGGTCACTCGACTCCATCTCTACAGACTTTTCCTTTTTTACTTGCATTTATCTTTTGTAAATGTTTTACGAAACTTGAAAATTCAATGTTTTAAGATATTGTACATTCAAAAGAAAGGAAGGGGGGGGGGGGGGGAGGCTAGTACTGGTACATTAAGAATAGCAGTGAATACCAACTTAGAATGTTTTTCAGCAGAGAGGTTGGAGGAGAATTTGCAATAGCAATGCTTTGTATAAACCGAATGCATGTTTTGAGATTGGAGGGGTTGCACGAGTAGGAAATTAGGAATCTTTGTTGTTAACCATTTTACAATTTTCGCGGTTTATAATCATGCGAAACCCAAAGTTTTATGCCAGATTGAAATGAATTGCACAAAAACAATGTACAGGTATTTGATAACACTTTTCAATGTACCGGCTAGTAGTCAATGAAATTTTAATGTGTTTTACAATTAGGTAATTTTACAGTATGATCCAATATTAATATTTCAATTTCCTCCTTGCAGTAGTGGGAAATCGGGCCAGAAGTTCATGCGACTCCTGGACAAGTTTACCCAGTCCAAGTATGTCCAGTCAGCCATGGATCTCAAGTACATCAAGAAAGCCATGGAGGAGGTCTCTAACACTCCCATAGTTCTCACTGTAGAGGTTCACTTCCTGTCTGGAGAGCTGGCGCTGAATGTTCCATTCCCACCCACTGACAGGCTCTGGTATGAAGCTGACCTATTTATTTTGACACTTTTTAAGTCCTTGTCTGCAAGTTTACAATCTTTTTGCTGGCTGTTCATAATTACCACTTCAAGGACAGTTCTGTCGTCAAATGATGGCTGGTATTTTAATGAGGAGAATTGATTTATGTTTTTTTACCAATAATTTTTGCAGCCAGTGTACATTTTCGGGGTTGAAAGTTTTATTGAAAATTTTTTTTTTATTTGAAAAAAATTAAGATTTCTGCCTATACTCTTAAAATAGAACTATTCTTGGTGGGGGGGGGGGGTCAGTTTTCAGGGGACAATGGATAAGTTTAATTGTTGAAGTTTTATAATTCATTGTAATAGAATCTTTTTTTCCCCAGATTTCATGTAGAAGTCTTTGATAGTCTACAAGTGCATACACAAATTTGATTTTTTTTTTCAAATCAGGTATGGATTTAGAGGAAATCCCAAATTAACCCTTGTAGCAAAACCTAAAGTTGGTGCTAGACAGGTCACAGTAACCCATATCACGGACTGGATCGAGAAGAAACTATCTGTTGAGTTCCAGGTAATTTTGTTGAAAGAATCAATAATAATTGGAAATGGGGACATGAAGGAGGGTGGAAGGGGTTAAATTGATAGAGCTGTACACATATGATAAAGACTATTGAATTGTTTTTTTGGTTCAAATAAAATGTCTTGCTTTCTTTCAGAGAACCATTGTGCTGCCTAACATGGATGACCTTGTAATCCCCTTGTTCAATGGCTACAATCCTAATCCAGAAGACAAAACTACACCAGCATGATAATGACTCTTTTAATTCTGCGCAAAGTGTACTTATTTTTTTTTTTGTATAACATCAGTGATTGCTGCACTCAACTGCAACAATTAGGCTTAATGACGGAAACTTGTTTCTACTGCTTGAGCTTAAGTTTGGTAAATTGCCCCTGGCCCCTCCCACCTAAAGCAAATGATGATTTTTGAAGAATGGGTTTAAAAAAATCATATCTGCACATTTACGAAACTTTTGAGTAGTGAAACTTGGGTTTATAAAGGAAACGCTGTCTTTTTTGCTTGAGCTTACTTCTCTATCGATTTTTTTAAAATATTACTTATCATATTATTTGGTGAATGGGTGTTGTACATAAATGTATGTACAAAACTTTGGTGCATTTTTTTCTCCCTCCTAAAGCCCTTCATAAGCTTACAGCCCTGTTTGTGAACCCTGCGAGTCATGTGACCAGTGACCAATGTCGTCTGCTGATGTTAATGGCCTTCCCCACAGCTTAGACCCAGCTACCTCTTATTCTTGGCTATTTGTGATCTTCCAGCAATAATTTATTTACAAAAAATATATTTCAGAACATAGATTTTTTAACCTAGTCAGTACTGAATAGGCATGAAATCTTGCAGTGACATATCTTTTTGTACAATTTCTAATGTACATGAACATGTATTTAAAAACGTAGAAAATTAAGAAATCATTCATTTTGTTTACATGTGAATTATTATTACAAAGCAATCAACATGTAAATTACAGTTGAACTTCAATATCTCGAATACTGATATCTCGAATACAATGGATATGTCGAAGTGATTTGTAAGTCCAAACCACCTATTTTTTTTTAGTATTTTACCCTTGATATTTTGAAGTTATTAAACAGTCCCATCTACCGGTAGTTCGAGATAATAAAGTTTGACTTTAGTAGGTTATACATGTACATAATCATATTCATGTATTATGTCTGGGTATATATTTTTTTCATTTATAAAGGGATTTTAAACTATATTCTAATATAATGTGTTGTTGGGTCCACATATTTTTTTAAATAACTACAGCATAACATTATTTTTCATTTCCAATTTTATTTCCCCCTTTGTTAAGTTTCTGGCAAGTTGTTTCTTTTTATGTTTCAACAATTCTGATTCAGTATATCTCTCCCCACCCTTTTTACAGGAATTTCTTTTTCCATATTCTTTAAAACCTCAAGTTATATCTTGTAATTTTCATTTATATTTTCAGTACTTTTATGGTAATTGAATGAAAACTGAGTCTTTTTTATTTGATTGAAAATACTTGATGTATTATAACTAATTACTGTAATCTAAATTTTGGGGGAATGAATTGTAGCATTACTGAATAAAAATGGGTTTCTTAATTGTTAGGCAGGCTTTATTTTTATCATACTCCGCCAACTTTAAAGAGAGTAAAACAAATTATAGTGAGGTGGGCATGATTAATCGGAGGGGATTCCTCTCCATTGCCAAAAATTGATAGCATTATAGGGAAATAATAAAAATGTATTAAACATATAAGGTTCTTGTTGAAAACGTAAAGTACGTTGCTGAATATATATCATACATGTAGCCTCCTTATTAAAGTTTGTAGATTTTTTATTTATTATTTGTTATGAAGTTCTTGGAAGTTAACAAGTTTGTTACCATATGTATGTAATATGTTGGGTACTTGTTACGATAATTTATTCTTTACAACTGAATGTCTCTAACTTTAGTGCAACAGAGTTTACAGTTTCCATTGTTATTATAATTGTATACCTGTAGCTGCCGGTAGTTTAATTTGTTCGCTGATTTCCGTTACAAGTTCTGGATAATTT
Source organism: Magallana ariakensis (assembly GCA_020458035.1). NCBI lineage: Eukaryota > Metazoa > Mollusca > Bivalvia > Ostreida > Ostreidae > Magallana > Magallana ariakensis. The sequence continues at coordinate 29,767,477 of CM035817.1, forward strand.
TATCTCTATTTGAATAATAAATTATACTGTTGTGTGAATTGTACTGAGCCAATGGTGCCATATGATTGAGTATACTCATGTTGCTAATAAAAGAACAACAAAAAATCATTTTATTGTTTCAGGTATTTGAAGATGCAAGCCAGTTACACTTGTAAAAATACCTTTATTTGCCATAATATTACAACTGCAGTGTTTAAAAGAGATATGACATATCATTTTTACAAGGAAGGCAAATGGGGTCAGATTAACATAAATTGAACATTTCCATTTACACGGTACATGTACTTTGATCTTAGTACATGTACATGCAGTATCTTGTTCTTAGTACATACAGATGATGGTTAGTAATGAGAATGATACCCCTGCCACAAGAAGATATACATGTACTAAGAAAGCATGTTACTTGCTGTACCCATTATTACTACAAGAGTTAATAAGTCCTTGCAAATATTGGAATGCTCTTCATTCATGCGCCAGTATTTTTATTTCTCAGTGTGTATTTTGTTTAGAGATGGAAATCAAAAAGCATTTCTCATTTTATTTATGAAACAATTAGGTAACAAATATTTATTTTCAAATGTTTATTTTTTTTTTATAAAACATAGAATTTGACCACATATATTTGTGTCGGCTTCCGTTACTAAAGATGCTAGCTGTCACATTTTTAAAAAGTTTTGATTTTACATGTACATGTACTTACATTATAGAGACAAAATTGGTTGATGAAAAATCTACAGGCATAACAATAGATTTAAGCTGCATCGGAGCATATACTCAAATCTTTAAAAAAAAAAGATGATCAACATGGAAAAACACAGGTTTTTGATGGAGATTTCTCAAGGATATATGGACATGATTGTATAGTAAAAAATATAAACAGATGCAAAAGTATAAAAAGATCTGTATCAATAAACTGTTCCTTGGTTCAAAAATATTACGAGGTAATATGACCTGAATGACATTAGCACCAGCATTAAACAGTGCAATTTATGTTGTAATTCCGAAAAATCAAAATTATATTCTATAGTATAAATATAACATATAGGTAATTGTCATTAATTTTACGTGTATTTGTTGATTAAAAACACCCACACAAATGTACATATATTATCATACACATTCATCTGAAAAGGGAATATGAAATATTAATAGAATAAACTGTACCATGTAATCTATCCATACTTCATACATACAATTCCACTTGAAATGTAGTTATTAATATGAAGTTATGCATGAATGTAGATTCCTTATTTTACACAAGAACTTAATTCTACGGCTTTGTATCAAATTGTGAAAATATAAAATCGCAAGCACCAAACTTAAGTTATATAGATATAGTATCATACAGTTCAACTTGAACTGTCAGAAAAATAAAAATCGGATTTTATAAAATCTTTGAGAGGTGCTTCACGCGGTTCTTTGCGAATATATAAATTCCTCGTATTTAATTAGGTATCCACAGTATCAGTCATGTTTACGGCATGCACGGTTAGTAATGAGAATGATACCCCTGCCACAAGAAGATATACTAAGAAAGCATGTTACTTGCTGAACCCATTATTTTAAAGGGGCATGGTCACGATTTTGGTCAAAAATTATTTTTCCGATTTTAATGTTTACAATGCTTCAGTACGGCATTTCTAATAGTCAACCAAAATTTAAGTGTCATTTGTTGAGTTATAAGCCAGTTACTGAGCTTAAAATTCTTTGCTATGTAAACAAAGCATTTTTTTTTACATTTTGAATGTTAAAGTGAAAATTCCAGTTTAGACCAAAAATGAATGTGTTAAACATTAGGAACTGTTTATCTATGATTAATATGAATAAAAAGATAGACAAATCAGCTTGAAAAATATTTTTAATTGGTATATTGAACCTATGTAAACAAAAACAGGGCACGATCGAGCCTTGTTTACATGACAAAGAATTGTGAGCTCTGTATCTTTATTATAACTCCATAAATGACTCTCAAATTTCATTTGATCATTAAAAATGCATTTTTAAAGCATTGTAAATAATAAAAACAGAAAATTAGAATTTGGCCAAAATCGTGACCATGCCCCTTTAATATGTTCTTGCAAATATTGGAATGCTCTTCATTCTTGCGCCAGTATTTTTATTTCTCAGTGTGTATTTTGTTTAGAAATGGAAATCAAAAGCATTTCTCATTTTATTTATGAAACAATTAGGTAAAAAATATTTATTTTCAAATGTTTATTTTTTTTTTTATAAAACATAGAATTTGTGTCGGCTTCCGTTACTATAAAGATACTGTCACATTTTTTAAAAGTTTTGACTTTACATGTACATGTACCGGTACTTACATTATAGAGACAAAATTGGTTGATAAAAAAATCTACAGGCATAACAATAGATTTAAGCTGCATCGGAGCATATACATATGTACTCAAATCTTTAAAAAAAAGATGATCAACATGGAAGAAACACAGGTTTTTGATTTTTCTCAAGGATATATGGACATGATTGTATAGGAAAAAATATGAACAGATGCAAAAATATGAAAAGATCTGTATCAATAAACTGTTCCTTGGTTCAAAAATATTACGAGGTAATATGACCTGAATGACATTAGCACCAGCATTAAACAGTGCAAATTAATTTGTAATTCCGAAAAATCAAAATTATATTCTATAATTTAAATATAACACATAGGTAATTGTCATTAATTTTACGTGTATTTGTTGATTAAAAACACCCACACAAATGTACATATATTATCATACACATTCATCTGAAAAGGGAATATGAAATATTAATAGAATAAACTGTACCATGTAATCTATCCATACTTCATACATACAAACTAAATTCTTCCACTTGAAATGTCTTTATTAATATGGAGTTATGCATGAATGTAGATTCCTTATTTTACACAAGTACTTAATTCTACGACTTTGTATCAAATTGTGAAAATATAAAATCGCAAGCACCAAACTTAAGTTATATAGATATAGTATCATACAGTTCAAAACTGTCAGAAAAATAAAAATCAGATTTTATAAAATCTTTGAGAGGTGCTTCACGCGGTTCTATGCTGAATATATAAATTCCTCGCATTTAATTAGGTATCCACAGTATCAGTCATGTTTACGGCATGCACGGATCTGGGGGAGAGGGGGGGGGGGGGTGTCGATCAAGCACCAACATAAAGAATTTGACTACATTGAAGCTTCAACATATAAATAAATGTTGTAGAAATCAGAAAATGAAGGTTAACGAAATGACAATTAGAATCGGGGTCAAACACCGATGTCATGGGTCATCACCATGGACACATCATCATAATTCATCTTTTGTATCCTTGTCTCCCTCTTCTCCCTTTGATTTCTCTGAAAGTAAAATGAGTTGACTGTGTTTTAAACATGCTTGCATGTACTGTATCTGTATAAAGAGAGGTTCACAGAGGTAACAAACCTATTACTTTGAAATCTTTGCATTACTTACTTTTATTCTTTTTCTTTGAAGTTTTTTCATTAGTGTCCACCTTTTCTCTCTCCCCTTTGGGTTCATACTTTTCTGTTAAGCATTCTATGAATAAAAGGAAAAAACTTTACATGTACCGGTACCTGTACTCTAGTTATAAAGAAGAAATATAATGTTTTATTTTGAACTGTAAGCAAGTTTTATTAATATAAAATATTCCATTTGAAAGAATATAACATTAAAACAAGCAAAAGCACAGTCCCCGAATACCATGGCAATTCATTAAATATAATTGGAGGAAGATATATAAATGTGGAGAGAATTCTCATTTGAGAAGCTGGTAGCTACATGTATATAGAGAGGTGAGGATTATCATAATGTATACATAAATTCATATTAAAAATCTCACTTTTGTCATCTTTGTGGAGGACACGGTTAGCACACAGATAAGTCATCAGATCCTTGTCCTGATGGTTGAAATACCAGTCTTCTATCTCATCTTCATTGTCCTCTGCCATTTTGAAACACTGTCATGACAATGCAAATATACATTTAGTGTCACTGATAGCAAAGTTTTACCTATTATGATTAACTGTACCGGTAATTTGAAAATTTCAAACAACTTATTGGTGCACTGATTTATTGTGTACAAATAGTCATAAATTATCTACAACCTGTAGATAATTTATGAATAATTAGAAATTAGAAAAATCCTAATATGTTCAGAGATATTTTACCTTTCTTTGCATATCTGTCACCTCAGCAGAGGGTGCATCCCACAGTTCATGAGGAATTCCTAACTCCACCTTTACTCCTTTATTTCTGTAAGGGAAAAATAGTCCAGGTTTTCTTTTAAATGTTATACATGTTATGTATTAATTTTCCATTGAATTTTTTGTGTGCAAATCAAGCAAATTATGAACCTGTTTTAGTTTCTTACCTTCATATAGAAAAAAATATTTTAAACAGAAAACAAATAAACCTACGAGTTAACGGTAAAGAGTTAAATATTAAAAGTATGAAATTGACAGCATGTACTGATCTACTGCTCTCTCTCTCTCTCTCTCTCTCTCTCTCTCTCTCTCTCTGTTTATAAGCTAAATAATTGTTTGTTTGTTTCTCCCAACTTGGTGTTTAAACTTTTTTGGCCTTAGTAGGTATGGAAATCATTAATTTTTTTCAATGGTGCATGAAAATTATGCAGATATCATTTGCAATTTCCCAAGATAAATTGTGCTCAGATTGTCAGGCTCCTTTATGTCAGGCGGTTAGAAGAGGGGAACTAACACTTATTATTTCAAGTTTCCCTTTGATATCTCTGATAACTTTTAACTTACACTAATCCATGTAATGTTTCCATCGTTTCACTACGGCCTTTGGCAAACCTATTGCTCCCTGACCTTTCCTTGTGAACATTGTATTCCAGGATTTTATCACAAACATGTGGATCAGTGAGTGCCTCTGTCAGCCTCAGTTCTCTGAGTAAAATTTACAAAGAGAAATTAAAATCAAAGCACATTGCCGCAATATATAAACAATGCCAATATCAGAAATTGAATTAATTATTACAACAAGATAAATGCACATGACAGTGCACAGCTGTGAACTTATTTTCTAATGCTTCATTAATTTAAGCTTTTGTTATTAAACTTACGATTTATTGTACACTATCTTTTTTTTCTTGTCTAATCCATGACCGATTTGTAAAGTTTCTTTGGTCTTCCCAGTTTCATCCAATCTGCTTTGCAGTTCAGTGACAAAAAACTTACACACTGAAATAAAGATCAAAATATTTTTTTTTAATTTATTTAATTTATTAGCATGTAATTCAAACTTCAGGAATTTCCTGACATAACTCATTTGGAAATATAACTTAGGAAATTGTTAATTTTTCTTTTTGAAAAACCAAAAAAACTTAGTTCCTGAACATCTGAATAAAAGGAAGTATGTTTCAGGAATCAACCAATCAATAACGGCCAAGTGTACTATAACATCTATTTTGCATAATAAATTTTAAAAAAAATATTGATGACGAAAAATCTTCCCTTTTAAGAAAACACGGTTGATCTTAAAAGATATGTCAATCATTGTGACATATTTCATTATTTTATGCATGCAATGTATCGTTATGGACAGTACTGTCTTAATTCATCCTCCAGTCCCCAGCAGTGCTCATTATGCTTTCCATTTTGAAAGATTAAGAACTTGTGCCGCACAATAAATTTATTATTAAATCCATTGAATAATTTATTACATGCTTAACGTTCAAAGAAGATGAATATTCGCTGAAAAAGTATTTGAAATAATATACTTGAATATAGTGTTAAAAGGACAAAGAGAAAGTACATGTACCTTCACACATGCTTGGTAAAATAACTCCCGAATCATCATCGTTACAATTTATTCCAACCACATTCAACAGCAGAACTAACGTAAAACCAAAATATATTTTGAGCATTTTATGCTTTCAATATGCGGCTAAGCAGTTATGTCTTTAAACACGACTTGTGTGTTTTGTGTACATATCAACATGGAAAAGGAAGCCGGAAGTTGTTTTTAAACTTTCACTTTAGTTAAAATTAGTTTCGTATTAATCAAACACGCTTCCTTCAATACCAGTACTTTTCTAACTAAAGCATATTATGCTACAGAAATTGTTTTTGAAGGATGTGATATTTCAATTGAATAAAAAATGTTTTGAACTGTTTTTTTTTAATGTGAAGTTGAGAAATTATTTTCGTATATGAGTCAGGAGGGCGTGCACTATCGGTTCACTTCCTGCTCAAATTTGAGGAAGAAAGGAGAACGACAGACAGGATAAAAAAGTGTGATTAAAATTCGTGTTGACTGACCAGAGTCCACGAATTAAAGTGTAAGAATTATAACTTGTATCAGAAGCAGGACGAATAACTTTTTAAAAATCATTTTTGACAAGTTTTGACAATAAACAAACGAATTTCCTCGGATTTACTTCATTTCCTGAAGACCATTTTAATGATTTTATGATTTCTCTAACATAGCCACTCCATATGCAGAGACTTACTTTTGATGTGTTGTAGTTATATTTTAATATGATTTTAAGAGAATGTTTAAATTATTGCAAATTTCTATTTCAGGATTGAAAAATGTCTGCTTACAGTTTTGGTGTAACCCCCATTACCTGCCATGCATGGAATGGAAAAGGCGATGGTAAGATTGATTAAACACTGGCATACTTACTGGCTGATTTCAAATGCATAGTTTATTCATTTCTTTTAATACATATTTTTCTAACATCTTCCAGAGATAGCAATATCCAAGAATGACCATAACATCGAAATTTACAAGAAGACCTCAGGAGATTATAATCAGACTGCTACCTTGTCTGAACATGGTCAGCGGGTCACAGGAATAGACTGGGAACCCCAACACAATAGGATTGTTACCAGTGGAGCTGTATGTATATTACCATACTTTTATAATACAATCCAGATAGTTAAGCACAATCTGAACGGCCAGATAAGTTAGTTTGATACATTATATGATATATTGATAACCTACATGACTTTTGTCAACTATGGTACATATATTACCCTAAATGACAGTGCATTCAAAATGCCATAAAAAAACAATCAAACTGTCTACTTTCTCTTCATCAATGACATAAAATTTTAACTATAAAGAAGTATTTGAAAGCTTTGTGGCTCTGAACTGTACCCAGAACCAGTTTATACTTATACCGTATTTTACGGACGACTCGTCGATGCGGACGACTCAAATTTAAAAAAAATTCTATGATACGTCGATTCAGACGATATGTCGATCTTGTCGCTTCAAACTGGCGTATCAAACTGCAAGTTACATTATCAGTTTATGATGCACTGGACGTCCCCGATATTGCTACCAATTATTATTAATGATTAACATATAAACATTTACGCTTTATACTTATGCATCGTATTTTCAAATACCGGCAACTTCTATAAAATCACTTGCATTGTATACGATTCCCAATATCCCGTGTTATGAAAGTTGTATGAGTGTAAACTAAACTTACTTTTTCAGATATATTTTATTTCCGTGTATTAAAATAATTATCCATTCTGACCATCGCCAGTGTATTCGCCATTATGTAACCAGCCACCTGTTGACTAGGCGCGTGGTCAATGTTTGTTTAACAATTTCCGGTGTCAGAAAGTGCACCTGTCTCGTGTCGGACGTCAGAGAGGGGTCTCAAGTGCAGGATTGGAAGATTAGCAATTATTATGATTTGATTTAACTTGTGTACTTTGTGTCCAGTTATGCAGTTAAACGTCATTCCTTTACAAAGACATTGTAAAAAATAGATCGATCATTTGTACAACTTGATAATTACAATATACGACATACATACGTTTCTTCACAATACCTATTTAACAACAATCAAAGAATGGACTACAATTTATCAACCCTTATAACGATACACTGTATATACACAGGGAGTGAGCACATATAGATCTCAGCCTTAGGGCACGATAATTAAAATAATAAAACCGTCAATTGCTGTTTTTCCCTGCTTTTGTACGATGCTCAGGACAAAAATATTTATGTCTGAACATTCAACAGAAATACGTAAAATCTCTAGGATGTTTATCAATTGAAAGAAGAACTCTAATACACCTTACACACATTAAGATATGTACTTTAATATCAGTTAAAAACTTTCCCTGGACTTACCGCAATAATTTGTTTTATTCGAATTTGGTTTTAATTTTACTGTGCAATGTTATCTTCCCACTAGTGATAAATGGATACCATGTCACGATGTGTTTATAAAAACTGAACGGGTAAAATGTTTTAATTGATTAAAGACGTACCATTTATTAATTACCAATATTATTATGTATCCTAGTGTTAACAAATGATTGAAAACGACATTTAATAAAGATGAACAAGGATTTAAACAAAGTACTTTCCAATCACACAACCGAATTAAGTTGGATAAAACCAAGATTTTTAATGCTATTTTTCAAAGATTTTCTGACTTCAAGCCTTCGATAAGTCGTCCTGGACGATACGTCGGGTGCTCTGCTTCAGAGAAAAAATTATCGTCTAATCGTCCAAAAAAGACGGTATATAAAATAGGCAGCTGTGAAAATCAATCCAGGAATATTGCTTTTCATTTTCAGGTTTCACAGTTGTGACACTAGATATATTATGTAAAACTGATAACTGCTGATTTACCGGTACATGACACATAAACATATATTTTAACATAATATCATTAATCAATACATGATTGTATTGCATTATAATCATTATCAATGTTACATTGAGATATGGAAAAAAATCTGTGTTATATAGATTGATATTCTACATACAATAATGTTTATATACAGGATAGAAATGCCTATGTGTGGGAGTTCCAGGGTGGGGCCTGGAAGCCGTGCCTGGTCATTTTGAGGATCAACCGGGCAGCTTCTTGTGTCAAGTGGTCACCAAATGGTTAGTTCAAACCTTAGATTCACTTCCATTAAAATATTAAAATTATGGTATTTTTTCACATAAAATGCAAAATGTTACAGTTATACGTTTACCTTATATGTCTGTAAGTTACTCCTTCCTCTTGAAATTGTATGATGATAAGATACAATCAAATGAGGTGTTCCAATGCAATGTATTTCTTACTTAGAGACAACGAAGCAGGTAATATATATACTCTGTGTACTGGTATCACTGTTTCACAAGATTGGTAATTTTGTTGATGTTTGATTTTCTTACAGGGGATAAATTTGCAGTGGGCAGTGGCTCCAGGCTTGTCTCCATTTGCTACTTTGAGGAGGAGAACCATTGGTGGGTCAGCAAGCACATCAAGAAGCCCATCAGATCCACCGTCACCTGGTATGACATAAAGTCCAGTTTTTAAGGTGGAGCATCTTATCTGATTAGAGAGATACTCTAACTTTTAACATATTACTTTTAAAATGTTAAGATATGATGAAAAAAAAATTAGTTTCTTAGGCATCAACACATGGTGTCAATGTTTCCACATTGATGAATAATGTGTTGGCATATTTAAAAGGGGAATAACTAAATTAAAAACGGTAAAAAGGAGTTATTCCCCTTTTCAAAAATTGGCAATAAGAATAAGAGTAAAATACATTATACATGTATTTGCAAATGATTGGCCTGAGAAACAAAAGAATTAAATGTTTTTGGCCTAAAGGGTGATTTTTGTCAAGTTTTATATGCATTTTGATAAAACTCAGATTTAGGAGGAAAAATGATTAATGTCAAATTTAATCAGGGTCTTCATAGGATTTTGGGGTTAAGGGATTACTGGTAAGAAATCTTGGAAGGAAGTATTTTTGTATACTTTGTAATTTGGAAAGAAAGAACCACTACAGTAGTATTAAATCAAATGCATATTAAGGAAATCTCACCATTTGAATTGTTTGTAAAATCAATAACAACATTTGAATAAAACTACAGCATTTATTATGTACATTGATTTACAGCTTGGACTGGCATCCTAACAATGTTCTGATTGCTGCTGGATCTTCTGATTTCAAAGCAAGGTATGTTAGTTACATTAACATAATCTCAAGCCCAAGTTTGAAATCACCATTTTAAATTGATAAACTATAAAACCAGGTAAAGTACCTTAAAAACATCTGAACTCTTCTGCCATGATAAGTTTTGAGATTATGTATACATTTTTTTAGAATAATGCTCTAGTCTTGATACATTTACAAAAACAAATCTGCCCCATATGTACATTGTACATGTACATTGTTTTATAGTTTATAATTTTGATTTCAGGATTTTCTCTGCTTACATAAAGGAGATTGAAAGCAAACCCACATCAACCTGTTGGGGAGCCAAGATGCCTTTTGCCAACTGCATGTTTGAGGTGTCCAATGGAGGAGGTAAATTATGAAAGGAAAAGAGTGTTGAATTTATTCTTCAAGTTACTGTAAACGTACTACATTTGGCTGTGTATTCTATTTAGCGCTTTTGGCGGAATGCGGCTTCCGCTAAATCAAGTACATCGCTAAATGTCATGCATATATGTATAAGAATAGTCACATTCAGGAATACGCTAATTCAAATCCACGCCAACTTGTTCAAAAACTAATTTCCGCCAAATATCGTACACGCCAAATATAATACGTTTACAGTAATTTCAATAACTGTCAAGTACTTGTACATTCATAAACTTCTACTGTAATAAATACGGAAACAATTTTTGATATCAATGAAACACCAAAAGGGAAAAGTAGCTTTTTAAATTGACGGTGGAGCTAGATAGACAGGAAATTGTTTTTCAAAGAAATTTGTAACTGTTTTTGTGTGAATATTTTCAGGTGGATGGGTTCAAGATGTCTCTTTCTCGGCCAGTGGAGAGTTGCTGGCCTTCGTGGGACATGATTCCAGCATCAGTGTAGTGAATGGAGTCAACAACCAGCAGTAAGTTCTCCATACATTCATATACTTTGTAAATAACAGTGTGAAAAATAAGACTATGTGAAAATTTGTACTTGTATTTTAACATATATAAATGGTTTAATACTCTCAATATACATGTAGTCATTTCTTGAAGAATGAAAGAATTTAAGATGTAGATCTTGAAGGGCAGGATCATTTATAGGGGGAGTAATGTGACATGATGGTTAGACCTGTTCAGTGTTCATTCACTGAGCCAGATAGCTCTGTTGGTAGAGGAGCTGACTAAAGATTTAGGGAGCTCAAGTAAAAATTGTTGTCCCATCTTTCATGTTTTCTCCCGTACCCACTATAACCCACCTTAGCAACCCAATCTGAATATTTAGTGTTCAATTAGTTTGTAACCCTTTCCAGTTCTATTGCAGGTTTAATATGTCTGATAGAAATTCCTCTGATTATGTGATGTATGTACTGTATTTTATGTATGAGTACTTTCAGTACTTTGATTGGAAATTTTAATGAATTTCTTTATCTTCAGATTAGCAGTGCTGAAGGGAGCCTTTCTGCCTATGTTGAGTCTCACCTGGATTGGACCTCACAGCATTGTGGCAGCTGTAAGTGGTTCCATATGGCTGAGCATTTCCATAATATACATGTACAAATGTACTAAGTCACCTCCATATTATAGAGCTGAAATTCAGACAAAGATTTTGAAGAGATTTTCTTATATGAAAAAGATATCATTTTATATATACTTGTATAAATTCAAACACCAACAGTATCAAAATATTGCAACTAAAGTTCTTTTTAAAATCAAATCACTTCTGTATTTAAGTGTAATTGCTTAACATTTAAGGCTGTTCCAGAAGAAAAAGGTATTGATCTGTTATTTTCAGATTAACATTGTTACATGTATAGACTTTCTTATTGTTTGACAACAGGGACATGACTGTGTCCCCAAGTTGTTCCGGTACAGCGATGACGGAAACGTGACCTTTGTCAGTGACCTTGACATTGCTCAAGAGAAGGAGACGGGAACTATGAGGTAATTACACTTATCACAGGTTTTGACCCTTTATCATTCTACCGGCAACTTCTGAGTCAGAGGAATTCATCGAACATTAAGATATATCAGTTCCAAAGATTTAAAGAACAAAGGGATACGTTGTATATCTGTAAAGCTAAAAATATAAGTATAGTTAACAAGTCTTTTTTTATTCTCCCCCCCCCCCATGCTCTCTCTCTTCCTTTTTTTGTGCCATACACAAGAATTTATTGGATGTTATCATGTGGGTGATTCTCAATATTTTCAGTGCTATGAACCGTTTCCGAAACTTGGACAAAAAGGCCTCGGCAGACTCATCCACCGAACTGAAAACGAAGCACCAAAACACAATCACGTAAGAGAACACAATCCCAGTACAACTGCCTTGTAATACATGTAACTGATTGTGTTATTTTCTTTAAAACCTTTAGTAGCCTTTTCAATCATGTATTTAGTTTTAAATTGGGATTAAATCTTTTGAGGATTCATTGGCAGTTGGTAATTTCAAGACAACACTTTTGATTTATATGATAATAGTACATTCATTAGCTCACAGTATAATGAGTACATGTGCACATACTACTAGTTTAAAGTAGTTTACCTACGTTACCTTTCTACATGTACTTTTTTTTTTTTTGTCAGGCAAGTGTCCATTTACTCAGGAACTAAGGATAACTGCAGCAAGTTCTGTACAACAGGAAAGGATGGACAAATGATTATTTGGGATGTCAAGGTACATGTCAATTAAGAACCTACAATTTTGGAAATGCTTAGTATTTTCCAAACAATAATGTGTCAGTTTCAATGTCTACACAGTCATATAAAATAAGTAGCAAACACTGTTAAAAATTGAAAGGGTTGTAAAATTTTATTTTTGTCATATAGAAATTTTTGTTTTAAATACTTGCATGTTAATTATTTTTCAAGTGTCCTAGTCTATTTGATAATGAATTAAAGAGGAAAATTGATGATTATTTACTCCATACTCTTTTCTATTTTCAGTCCCTGGAGAGCTCCATTTCTGGCTTGAAAATTTCTTAAATAGTGAAACCACTGTCTTTCAAGGATTTTTAGACCTTTTTATACTTCACTACTCTTTATTGACCATTTGTTACCTTTTGTTCCCTGTGACAATGCTTTGCTGAACGTTCCTTTTTCTTAAGCAGTTACGATAAAAAACCAGACCAGCACATGTAGATGTGTTTTGTTTCAATGTCTATTTTTTAATAGTTAAATCACTTATTTTAATTTACATTATATATTCTTTTTCAAATAAAATATGTACATCTTTGATGTAAATATAAGTGTTTGTTATTCAGTCTTTTACAAGCCACGAGGCTCATTACATGTGTATAAAAGGGATGGGAAAAAGAATGACAGACCAGACGAGGATTCGTACCCGGTCCCCCTGAATCTCTAGTCAGGTGCTCTACCAACTGAGCTAAGTGGTGCCAGTATTTAATCCAGTCTGACCAACACACTTGTATTGAGCCAGAGCTCATATTTGAACTTGGTTTCGGTGGTGCTTGGTAGATGAGAGTCATCGACTCCCCCTGGAATGGATTTTGTCAAAACACGTATAAGGCCTACTTCAAAATACATGTATATTCTTTACTTTAATCAAGAACAGGGTTAAGAAGGATCCTGGGGCATCTGCCTTTCCTACTTTTGCATCATAAGTAATCGAATAATAATGTGAATAAAAATAAGCAATATCACATTTAACAGGAAGTTAACATCAATTTTTTTTTTTTTTGCCTAAACAAAAACTCAAATTTTAAGCATCAGTGGTTAATTGTTGCTCAGAAAAATGCAACAGAAATTTGCTCCTTCAGAGCAGGGGTATAATTAGGGGGTTTGAAATTGCCCAAAGAATACTTGCCAAACCACAATACTTGTATATGTTTATAGGAGTAGAACTATAAACTATTTTCCAAGATATCTGACAAATGAAAAACAGCCAAACCTTTCAATTTCTGTTTTAGAACTTTATTGAAATAAAGTCAAATAAACAACTGTTTCAAAACAAAACATCTTTTTATAAACATGTATCGTGATTAAATTTATCAATTCTTAAACTAGATGAAAATTATCAAGATTAATACTCAGTGGATGACATATATCAAACAATCATATGGTATTTTAACAACTATTCAACCAATCAGTTTAATTATCAAAGACTTAAACCTGAAGAATTCTACAATTATTTACACGATTTGCACGATACACAAAAAAAGAAATTCAATGAATTCAAAAACATTTCATAATGAAAAAAATTAATTATTACAGTATTTCGACAAGGAATGACTGCATGTATTTTCTTTAAGCATAGCTGAATGTTTTATCAGGTTAACTAAACTAATTGACAAATTCCTGATATGATTTCATGTTCGATGACTAAAAGCTGGGTAAAATAGAAAATAATCTGTAGGGATCATATCCTAATTACATGCATAATTCATGTACATCTTCCCTGATTTTTCAGCAAATAATTAACCCATCAAGGAAAAAATGTTAATTAACAATACAATTTACATACACTGGTTTGTGCAATTTGTGTATTTGCAATAGATCAAGCCACAAAAAAATGGTTTCACATCATTGGTTAATAACGACAATAATTATCCATATCTTTTAACAACAAGACAAAAGCACTAAAATCACCACTGCAACAAAATTTACCAAAAAAAAAAAAATGTTATAAAAAATAGCTGACTTTCTGATAGAAATTGCTTTGAAAAGAGTAAAGTTATAATGCACATATCAATAAAATCAAGCAAATGGAGTATTCCTTGAGGTTGAAAATGAAAATCACAACAAATAGAGAAATTTAATCACAGATAAAAAAAAAAAAACCAAAACCCAAGCTCCCAAGCATGAATTAAAACAAGTACCTGGTACCAACAATACACTATCATGGTTCTGCATAAAATTGATTGATAATGTCCAGTTACCAATGAATATTACTTAGTACCTTTATTTTTAATATGCACAAAACAATTATTACCCATTGAAACAACATAGGGGACTTTTTAAAGTATAAAAAAAATAAAACTCTTACTATTAAAAACGCAGACTGAATTAGGTTATATCATCAAGCAAAGAAGAAAGCAGGTAGCATAAGAAAATCTAACAATACAATATGATTTATTCAATCAGTACATTTTTATGAGCTCTGTAGTGAATAAATTTTGAACACATATCCCTAAATAAAATTACAAGCGAAAAATAACAAATTTAAACTTGATTAGTACAGCATTTCCTGAACACAGACCTTGTATCTAGAGCAAAAAAGATATACTGTGGAATCATTAGAATTTGTGGTGGCTCAATTTTTGTGGTATTCGTGGGTAGCTCTAACCCACGAATTTACATCCTCAACGAAAACTAATTATAAAAGATTTAGTTTACCTACTGAAACTGAAAACTGACGTATCCACGAAATTACATCCCCAAGAGTGAGCAAAAAAATCCACAATCCACGAAAAATTGGCGCCCACGAAATTAAATGATTCCACAGTATATAGGACTAGTATGGTAATTAGCACTCTCTCTTCATACCCTCTGTAAAATTAATGTTAGTATTACAACTGACAAGTAAATTGGCATTAAAAATCATAAAGAATTAAAGATTTCAAAGTTGTCAACTGCAATTGTAGACCTCTTGTATTATGCAAGCTTAAACATTTTTTTGCAAGCACTAGTAAATGATATTGGCATTATGTAGAATTTACTGTAAGGTGCTGCTCCTATTCAACTCGGAGTCTTCTGTGCTTATAGGGCAGGAAAAAAAATAATAACTTAACGGTATACACTATCACTTGCATATTTTTCATAAATTCTACAAAGCAAACTTTTATCTGTTAAATGTACAAATATTAAGTGAAATATGCATTAATTTGTTTTTCCACCAAACAATGAATTATATTCAAAAAAAGAAAGAAAAATACATGAGATTTATAAAAAAATCAAATAAGAAAAAGGATATAAAATATTAAAAACGTTTTATGAATACCTGTATTTTCCATTACAAAAATAATTTTAATAATCAAGACACCTTTCTGAAACAAAAGTCCCTTTGGGAACATGAAAGACCTTCCAAAAACAGTGATCAAAGTCTTTGGACCAATGAAAAAACATACCCCTGCAACCAACCTTCAACAATTCCAATAAGTTGGTAACATGTACAGAGGTAATATGTATTTATGTGACTTTTGAAGTATTACTCTCATTTCAACATCCACTTATTCACTAAAGCCACATTTGTTATGAAAACTATATTTCTTGGGTTACTATTGAAATATTAATTTGCAATATTATATGAGATAGGAAATATTGTACCAGTATTCTGATTTTTGTCAGCTGTAACCTATATAAGACATGAAAAAAATTTCAATGGAGCACAAAGGTTATACAAGCATACACCAACATTGAAGATGTAATGTACATAACATCAACACAGTAATACACATATCAAATTGTATAGAAAAAAAATGAATATGGCAATATACTGTAACATTAAAACATTGCTTGTTAAGAGTTTTGCTACACATGACATCCAAATTTATATACAAACATGACGGAGTAAACTAATATCAGGCAATTATACCAAGTAACAAAGAGAGCATTATAGCAATATATAATCTCAATACTAGAATGAATTCCACTTGTAGGCTTAAATTACAAAATTGGGGGGGGGGTGCTATGCATAATTTCTTTCAAAGCAGCATTGCATATCTACTGTGGGTAATCACATTTCCATGAATAAATACTAATAGTCATATACATGTATCAGCAAGTTGCACCAATGTTTTTTCAATAGGTACCAGGTAAATGAGATCCTTTTTAAGGTGTTGATACATACATGTATCTGTTTGTCTACAACCTATATATACATGCAAATGTACATATTCCAGCATCGCTGAGTTTAATTCTCTCCAGAACTTAATCCCCCTTGTAGGGGCCCTCTCTTCACATGTACATATTCAAGCATCATTGCCCTTTGTGAGACCCCCTCTTCACTGTTCCACTATCCAGTGGTCTCTTCCTCTTCTTCCATTTCGCCATACGCCTCTTCAGCCAAGACAAAGTACTTGTTGGCAAGACGACCCTTCATGGCTTCCATAGCAGCCTCTGCTGCCTCGTTATATAAATCTCCTACAAGATATTAAGGCCGTTCATATCAGGACATGTATTTTAGTCCATAGAAATGTGAACACGAAAGATCCTGCAATCATTGAATAACAATCACTCCAATATTCCAATCTATTGAAAAAATTTTTTTCTAAACAATCAAACTGCCTTGATAAAACCCACACAAATATCGGTAGGTTTTTTGTACACCCCTGATTTTAAAATTTGTTATACATGCATATTCACTGCCAAATTAAGTAATTAAGACATGCCTTAAAAAATATAAAACTGCCCTTTCATACACATTTCTAATATAACTCACATTTCTAGTATCTCTCTCATATCGTGAAATCCTATTTATATGTATATGGTAACAGTCCTAATCTAGACTGTATATCTCCTCTCCTTCTTTTACAAAGGTCTCCCACATACCTGCTCTCTGGGGGTCCTTATCTAGACCATGTTCCCCCTGTCTGTACAGCTCTGCCTGTTTGGCCAGCAGTGTGTAGGAGGGGTCATTCATGGTGCAGTCATACTGACCCCCTTCGTCATTGTCGTTTGTCTTCACGGCCTGTTCATACCAATACACGGCATCCTCCCAGGAAACTGACCTGTCAATTCATAGAGAGGCGACGTCATATAGGTGTCTGTCATTCTTACACATGTTTATCATTGATGCAAGGTTTAGATTTGTCAATTCACCAAGAGGTTATGTCATAAAGGTTTATTATTAAACACTATCACTTAAGTTTAATTTTAACACATAATAATCATAGATTTTGGAATTTTGTCTCAGATTTTTACGAATTGTTTGCAATAAAATATAAATCCCACAATGGATCAACATTTTACATGTATGACGTACAGTACAAGTCCAAAAAATAATAATTTCATTTTCATGCCATAAGCAATACTAGTAATTTAGTAAATCATCTATTGACATTGATGGCTTAGAAAATTCACCATTATTGTGTTAACAGTCGATTTAGCTACGATCGGAATAGGGTACCTGCATATGGGCCATCACTATTAAAAGCAGCAAAATGTCAGAATCAACATATAAACATATGTGGACGACATGAACCAATTAGCAAAACAAAGATACACACACAAAAGAAATCATCAGTTAATTTAATGGATACCAATTCAAACAATAGTTTTACGACAAAAATCAAACCATCTAATGTGCAGCTATTATTTTCTATCAAAATGAATGAATGAAATATAAAAGAGACATCCACAATCCTCACCAAAGTAAAGCATGTCATGTTTTTAATGGTGAGGAAAGACAGAAGAGATTACTTTGCTCAGTGAACAGAACAGATTATACCAAGTATACTATTCAATTCCTCCAAGCAAGCTATGTGTATATTATGCAGTGTAACGGAAATTATGTAGTACAGTCAAACCTCTTTATCTCGAACTAGATAAGAGTGTTTAAAAACTTCGAATTATCCAAGTATTCGACATATCAAGGGTAAAATAGTGGTTTGGACTTACAAATCACTTTAACATATCCATTGTATTTGAGATATTGAAGTTCAACTGTACATGTATATTGAAAATTCAGATATGTAATAAAACTTTTAACTATATTATTAAGTAAATTTCTTACCTTAGGGTGCCAAGCCCATCGCCAGTCTCAAAAGCTCTTCCCATGTAGACCATGGCTCCTCGGTCCCCTGCCTCTGCTGCCTCCACCATGAAATCGATCCCACGATTGATGTGCTCATCAGATGGCTGAAAACAAAAACATGAAACACTAAATCCTCCATCACATTTTCTAGCTGCAGAACTGTAGCTCTCCAGAAAAAAAAATTGACACATTTTCAAACAACTAAAAACATAGGAAAAACTTTGTATTTTTAATTTTCTCACCTAACCCTACTACCCAAAGTTACTGTGGAATCATTTGAATTGATGGGGATTAATTTTCATGAATTTAATTTGTCAACTTTTTATAACTTTCACTATAAGACATTTTTGGTTGATGTGACAGCATCAACAATAACTGAAGACAGTGTTTCCAAATTCATTGAGGATGTAAATTCATTGAGGATGTAAATTCATTGAGGATGTAAATTCATGGGTGAAAAATATCCCACAAATTCCTAAACAGGAAGTATAATGGTTCCACACTAATCCATCAATGTTCACATTGATATCAGATACATTAATTTGATTTATACATATTATTTAATGTACCAATGTCACAATATTAACTAAGCAGTACCTCCACTATACAGTTGACTAGTACGTCCCTTTCCTGACCAAGATACAGCTTGGCCATGGTGACCATGGCATCCAGCTCCCCGAGTTCTGCTGCGTGCTCCTCGTGAAAGATGGCCGACTCCCAATCAATTAACTTTTCATCCTTGGTATCATCCAACACAAATCGCCCAACCTCATGGTACTTTGCCATCTCATGGTGAACCTAAATAAAATAAAGATATTACTCCCAAATTCCCATTTCATGGAGTGCATACTAAATTCTTGGGGCCTAAATGGCCAATGTCTCATATCAACAAAAATCAAGACATGATTTTTTTTATTTCTGATGGTTTGAAGAGATTTCACAGTTTAGTTGCTGACAGCAAGAACACTTGGAAAGCCCTTTCCTACTTATCATCATAATACATCTTTATTACTACGATTCAAGAAGCTGATAATATAACCTGGTAACATCCTACCTATACTATTGCTTGTTCTTCACAAATAGCCAATAATCATTTTAAAGTATTCTTTGCCTTACCTTTCCTAGAATGGAGTCCCCAATCTTGTGGTTCATCAGTTTGCGGAAGTCTTTCTCCAGGGCCACACAGGAGGGCCTGGCCTTCTGTCCAGCCATCCTGTTGAAAGCCTCCTCCTCTTCCTAAAAAAAAAAGGGAAAGGTCTTTAATATGTTTGATAAGTAAATCTAAGGTTGCTTGAATATTTTAAAAGTACCGATATTTGAAGTTTTGATATTTTAACCATACGAGAGGGGGTATTTTAAGCGGTTTCGAGCTTATCGTGTAACTAGTGTAAATTTCCCCCACGCATAAATAAACACTTTTACAGCATTACAATCCATTTGCGTTCATTTCAGTAATTGGTCTTACTACCGGTAATACTAATGGGGCCTTTTTATTTCACATTTTCAATTTATTACAACAGATACTTCAGGGATGAAACAAATTTTGCTAGTTTATACTTATCAAGCAATTGATTATCAATTCTCTTTACATCTTTTATTTATCTTAATGGACAGTTTAGAATTTTTTTTTTTAAATTGCACCATTCTCAACAACTCTGACAAATATCTACACACTACAGACATACAAAACACAAATTTTCCTAATTCAAAAATACCGGTATTGAAATTCGCAGTTGAGCAAATTATATTCATAATAGAAATACCAATTCACAGACAAACAAAAGACCTAATAAGGCATTAAATGTAAAAAAATTAATAATTATAAAGTATACATGTATAATTCAAGAAGTGCACTGAGAATTGACTACCAGAAAAGATTCTATTATAAGTAACATATTCATATACTGTGGTTTCATCAATATTCGTGGAATACCAATTTTCGTGGATTTCGTAGATAAGTTGATCCACGAAATTAAATGTTCATTGAAGTGCAATTTCTATTAACATTTTGTATTGATAGGGTTATTGGCCACGAATTTCCGTATCCTTGAAACTGTGATTTTCACTTTATCCACGAAAATTGATACCCTTGAATATTAATGAAACCACAGTATTTGAATAAAAGATCAGAGTTGTGGAACGTACTATACGTCGGATACATTACCAGTGTGTGTAAGTTGGGTAAGTGGTTAGTGAGTGTTAGATGGTGGTGGTCAAATCGAAAGTGGTAGTGGTTAGTCATCCTCTAGTTGGTTCAAGAAAAGCATCAGAGAGACTGTCAGATTGTATGGTAATGTATGATGGGAAACTTATATATACACAACAGATTTCAATGCAAACTGATGTATCTGTAAGTTTCATATGACACCGGTACAAATGAAAATGCTAAACAGGACTCAGAAAAGTAAGAAATTGTGCAAAAAGAGATTTTGAAATGAATATGATAATGGTAATTAGCCAACTTTTCAAGGACATTGATTTTCTTCTTTATGATTGGATCGATATAAGCTATGACTAGGAAAAGAAAGTTTTATCAATGTGTCATGTTTATACTACCTGGTCATCTGGCTGTGGATACATTGAAACATGTTGTAAATACTTGTACTTGCAAAGGCATTTGAATCTTTGCATACCCCTCCCACATACTTAGATCCTATATAAACCCATTTGATATTTATAAGGATTTTAAAACACAAAATATAATTAAAGAACATTAACTATGGCCATGAGAGTCATCTGTCTGTTCCTCATGACAAACTTGATTACATGCAAAGCTGGGTAACTCTCAATAAAAAAATTCAACAAAGCTTGGGTCTGCCTCAGGAAAGTGTCAACAAATTTAACACTGATTATCCTCTCTTTAACTGAAATCAAGAAGATTTCATTTACAGATATCTATTTGTATACATATGTTGATGATGCAAACAGGTTTTATAGAAAAGTATAATTTTGTCTCTATATATTCCATGTTCATTGACATCTCCACCCTTATTAAGGTGAATATGTATTTGGGGGTATAACTAGGTTGTTGATATATTTGTTAGTGTTAAGATGTCACACTAGAAAAATATTATTGATACATGTGGGTTAAATTTTTATTCAAACAAATATGATTCACAACATTACTGCAAAACTGAAGTATGATTCATTCAAATGTACTCAGTGGGAAAAAATGATTGTTAAGGAGGCTGGGTGGTAAACAAAATAAATTGACCATCAGATCTACCTTAAATTTTTAGATATGATGTCTCTAGCTATAAACTATCATTTAATAAAGAAAAAAAAAATCACGTATTTTAGCTTTGAAACAATGTTTTATAATTTATCTACACAGAGCTCTTCTTTTTAAGGAGATTAATATAGTGTATATAGTGGCCACAACCATCCAGCCCTCTTAAATTCACTATCATCACAAAGACAAATCCTTCATGCCATGTTCTACCTCGTATATAGGGGACCTTTCCTTGCTACTTCTGCATCCCTTTACAATCACAACGCAAACAATTTACATCTACACATAAAGGTCACAGTTCAGCCAAACAACAAATATCATGACTATAAATTGCTTTAATCTAAACATATCGTAAGAGAAACCAAACAGCCAAATATCAGAATTTTTGTTCTAACACAAGTTTTAAACATCTAATTACCAGTAATTGGCAAACGCATTATCATAAAGTATATAAAATCATTTTTTTCTTCTTAAAAATTGCAGTAAATTATACATTAACTAACCTCTCTGGTCATGGATGATTGGCTATCTGTGTCACTTGGCGACCTAAATCTAACCCCCATTGGGACCCCTGAGGGACTGGGGCTGTCTACAGACATGGGTTCTTCATCATCCAAGCTTGGACTGTCCAGGTCAGTGGGGGTGTGGCCGTCACTGACCCCGGTGGAACACGACCTCTGGTGGTCCAGGAACCTTGTGATGTCAATCTTTTCTGACGAGGGAGAAAGGGACAGACACTGTTCAATTTCTCCTCGAACTTTGGTCTGCATAATAGACTTTCTCTACAATACATAAATACAACGGTAATTATGCAAAAAAAATTTATATCAAATTTACATGTATATTTGGCTAAACCCAAGGACAAACTTTTTTTTCTTTACGGATTGTTTTTAAACCTGCTTAAACCCATAATTTCATAGATTTAAATAGAAACAACATTTTATTAATCAAGTACAAAAAAACACTTAAGAATTTAAAGAACTTCAGTTGCACAAACCTGGGCTCTTAAGAAGTCCTTATGAGTTGCAATTTCTCTGGGAGACAAGTCAAACTCAGTCAGATTGAGGCTGTTGCAGATGTCATTACAGATATGGGAGTGGAAGAACAGAGCCATGCCCTTGGCCCCAAGGTTTCCGTCTCCATATTCACAAGACCCCACGGTGTGGATCTGGGGGTCAGTGTACAGATCCCCCACCCCCTGGATGTCCACTACAATCAGGTTGTGAGCCGATCTCTCAAAGGTGAAGTGACTGAAAGCCTGGGGAAAAAAATGAATTTTAAGTCAAAATAAGGTACAGGTGTAGATGTATAGCCTAATCATATCTTTAACTGGATGGGATCAGAAAAACACTTCATGATATCTGAGAATTCCAGGTAAAAATGTAATAGGGCTTCTAACTTGTATATTCATGGTATTCAAGATATCAATGTTTGAAATTTGAGAAAAAAATTCAAATCAAACTTTTGCAATATCAGTACTGGTACTTCAGTAAGCAATACTTTCCAGTTTTATCTTTAATAATGAATACCGGTATATATATCGGTTAACATAAATTAACGATCGTGACATCATTGGAACTAACCTGGGGAGTGTACCGTAGATTTTCGTCCACAAAGCCCGAGTTGGAGTTGTACTTGATGTACTCGCCCTCAATGAAGTGTTCCAGGTGATACAAGGGTTCACCAGGCCTGTCCTTGAACTCCAAAATATACATCTGGAAAATGTCCACCTACCAAAACACAACACAAATGTTAAAAAAAAGTGCAGAAACAAAAGAAGTTATTGACAAGTTTTTTTTTTTCTCTTTCTTCTCTTTCAATGAAGGAAACTTTTTTATCAGTAGATCAGCAATTGTTGTGGAAATATCTTTCATATTTATGCCTTTTGGGAATGCCTTAGAAATCCTAAGGAGGAATAGGAGACATCCATAATGTGACATACTTTCTTTTGAAATAAACAATAAAATTCAGAAAAATGTTGTCGAACAGCATAGTGCAATGAGTGAAGGTGTCAGCTAGTGATTTGCAAGTCTTGGGTTCGAGACCCATAAATTAAGGCTTTTACAATTTTTCATTTTTTTAAAATGTATGCTATAGTAAAATATTGTACAACTTGTACTTGAAATTTAAAACGATTATATTTTGAGCATAATGAACTTTCATCCACATAAATATATCAAGGTGTTCCATACAACTTTCATGAAGGATCCCAAACTAAAAATCTAAGAAGATTTCTTCAAATATTTTTTGTCATCTTTCATCCGAACAGGTATAGGTTTCATCTAGATGCAAAACCAAAACCTTAATACAGTAAAACACGCTTATAACGAAGTACCAAGGATGGACAATTTTGCTTCATTTTAAACATAATTCGTTATATCCGTTAAGTGTTCAATATTTATTTTGAGTTAGGGGAAGGAAAATCACTTCGCAATAAGCATCAATTCATTATACCGTAAGCGTGTTTTACTGTATACATGAATAGAACTCCGGTTGAACCTTCTTTGGGGGGTTGTGTCGGTTGTACTCCTCCCCCCACACTTTGGCATCCATCTGCAGTCGGACATCTTGGAAGTACACATCTCGATCCACCTCCTCGATGTATCGCTTAGCCACGTAATTCTGTGCGTGGGTCCAGTCCCCGCTGCGGGAAAACGTGGATATCTTCTTGCTGAAGGCACAGAAATACGCAGATTGTCAACAACTAAACTATAGCTATATACACTGAATGAGATAGATGGCACCCTGATAATAATGCAAGCATCTCTGTGTGTATTTTTTATTCTTCTGAAGGTTTTCCGAGGAAACAAATGTATTTTTTCTTTTGATGTTAGGCTAATGGGAGGGAAACCCTTTTCTAAAACCAATTTACTGCTTGTGACAGAAGTTTCAAAACAAAATATATCATCCAAAAATAAAATATTCAACAACATCATTGATATACAAGTAGATATACATAGGTACTAACTGGTCATGTGCAATACATGATTTATAAATGACATGCATCAACACTTTAGAATAATTTTAGTTTCTAGTTTTTCAGATTCCAATGACCATGACCCGGTACATTTAAAATCTAATCTGATGTATATAAATGGAACTTTACAGACAATCTGAATTGGTCTACTGCATAGCTACTATCAATCTTGGTGAAGGAATCGGTTGACTTAATTTGCTTGTAATACGAGGTCATGAACATACTTGCCAACCTCCAGCATGTGAAAATCTGGTCATGACCAGATTTTGAAAGTAAAAAATCTGGTCATAGCACGTAACGACATTCACGACATATTTACCATGCATTTCAATGGTATATACAATAGAAATATGTGTTAAAACTTAAAACGTATGTGTAATATTTTATTGCAAAGAAGCATTGCATGTAACTAACAGTTGCTGATTTTGAATTTTGTAAAAGTGATCTGACACAAAAAATGGTAGGTTGTGTTTAGCTAACAAAAATGCAAAAAGAGTTTCTGCTACATTAACCTTGCTTTTGAACTCTGTAAACGATGGCATGAAAGTTGTGACTTGGAAGACATTTGTGTATTAAAAAGCATTTTTTACATGACTTAGCGTTTTTGAATGTTTAGTCAGATCATTTTGGGCACAAGATCCAATATTCAAATGTGCGTTACATAGAACACAAAAAACCTCGTTTTTTTACACGATTACTTTGTTTTATCCATGGGAATTCATTTTCCCAGATATGGTGATAGGTACAAAAATATCGTTTTCTTTTTGTTGTTTTGATTCCGCTGGCCCCGATGAAGACCTTTTCTTATTGGAAGCCATCACACTTAATGATTTAAACCCTCGGTTTGTCAAAACAACTCACAATTATAATTAACACTTATCTGTTATAGCCATCGGCATTGTTTACGTAAATCCAAGCTCAGCTTGGGTTCATAACTGGAAATCAAACGCGCAACGTAATTTACGAACCAAATCCGGAAATCGGGAGATTTTCGAATAATTTACGAACCAAATCCGGAAATCGGGAGATTTTCGGGTTGTTTGACAAAAATCGGGTGAAAAGCATGACCCGCCGGGTCATAAAAAATAATCGGGTGAAGGGTCGAAAAATCGGGTGTGACCCGACGAAATCGGGTCAGTTGGCAAGTATGCATGAAAAGGACGAATGCTAAAACCAACACATTGTTTATTCAGCAAAATACTAGCTGGTAACAGGAAATTGCCCATATTATAAAACATGTATTCAGTTTTGACCCCAATGCATACATTATAATATCAGGGAAACTGTTAATAACTTGCTATTTGACACCAACATATTTGTAATCAATCAAAAAGAGAAATAGTGGCATGGACTCCGTTTTGCACTTAGATTCATCTTATGAATCAATACACGAACTAGACAAAACAGCTCTGCATTATTAAAAAAAAAAAAAATGCCAATAGGCTCCCTTCAGCAAGAACTAAAAAACGCAGAACAATGTTGATCATCAATATGCAATTGGAACAGCTCACAAATCACATGTCCCAAACCCTATGCTGTAAGACTAGGCAATCTATCTGACAGCAGTATATGTACATGTATATATACAAATCAGGTAAACAGGGGCCTATCTATCTCACCTGTTACCTAGATTCAGAGTAACAGGGTCACCCGAGCTTGTTTACTGTTGACTGTATATAGCGATGGTTGGTCGTCGACGTGACGCTAGGCATTATTACCCTAGTCAAGGTGCCAGCTAGTTCTTGGATAATAAGATTATAATAATATCTTCAACTTACAGGCTGTTTATCAAAAGGCCCCAAACTGGCCAAAGACCTTTATACTGAACTTGAACTGGAGACTAATTGTGCATGACAACTCTTGTATACTAGAATGGCAATAGATAAAAGTTTATCCATCAGTTTCACCACAATTTACAAGTGAGCCTGAGATAAAGAGAAAAAAAAATCAATTTGGAAAAACAAAACACGTAATCCTACAGTAGATATATGGAGGTCAATCTCCTCTATTATTTTGTAAATAGATAGGGAAACTAGCTATCACAAATCTAGGACCACATATAGAAACGCACTTCATTTGATACACGGTAAAGTCTCCAAGCTGCACAGATGCAGCAAATTAAACCATTTGTGACAGCACTACGCATCATGCATCCAGAGATTTTCAGAACATGCAATATGTTTTGTAGATTGCTACTGGCTGCATAACATATGTCTCCAAACAAATGAATCACATACTTAGGTGACTTAATTAGATTTTCTTTTCCTTTCAACTGATCCATGTCTTAATCTTATGTTTAAATAGCATTTGAAAAGGAAGATCCAGTGTATTCAATTCATAGATTTTTTATAACTGCAGGTCTGCAGCTCCTAGCTGGTCTGAAAAAATATGGATCGTCCATCCGAATTTTTCAGACCGGGAGCTACAGACCTGCAGCAAAGATTTTTATAGCAATTGAACTAATATTTTTCTTCTTCCAGTTAGGATGTCATAAATTAATTCAGATATAAAAAAAAAAAAATCACTAAATTCACTTTCGTCAATTAATATATCATCATTAGATTGACAATTCATTATAACGCCCTGCCATAACAATAGTCAATTGGAAATCTTGCACTGAAAACAAAAACCCTATATGCATTGAAGAAGAAATAAATCCTGTCAACATTGTTCTGACATCATCAAATACGAAACAACAATCGACTGTGTACAAAAAGCAAAACACGTAAACATAGGGAAGTTCGTTGTTTGTTATGATTAACCACTGTCCTTGTTTTGCACTGTCTGCACTCCAACTCAGCAAAGGCATATTTATGTGTGCTTTCCTCTGTGTATGTACACTATATAGATTCGTTGGTAAGGAGAGCTATCTACACATCACACTGTGAAATGTTTGCAACATCAAGTGACTGCTCTGCATTATAGTCATTTTGTACTGACAATAAGCATCTAGCTCTCTCTCAATATCTGACCTATATAAACAAAAAATCATCAATCCAGTAATTTTTTTTATTCTTTTAGAGTGACGAAAAGAACTTTCTATCATTGATTCAATGATATCAAAATTTAAAAATATGTATATATACAGGTAAACTGAAACAGGCTAAAAATATTGTAAACTGATATTACCAGCATCCAAAAAATACACAACAGAGTGGGAGACATTCTTCATACAACAATATTCATTTAAAAAAAAACTGGGACAAATTTAATGTCAGCTGAAAATAAGTAAGTATACTGGTATATAGAGGAAGAAAATGTCCATTTGATGTGTTGCTGTTACCACTATACTGAAACCAGCTCTTTAGAGTTAAATTTGTGAGGCCAGCATAAAAAATATCTTAAGTTCAAGGCAATAGTAAAAATCAAAGTGTATGGGCTGTTTTTAAAAAACCAGAAACTATAAATCATTCTTTCAATATATTCTGCGTTCTAACATTGGTGATTTTATATTTATACATGTATTAATGATAAACAAAGACCCTGCATGCTGCCAATATATTTCCTTGCCAATGGATGTTTCTTTATATACCTGTATTTATAATATAAATACACCTGAATACATGCACACTTAAAAAAAAATTCAGATGGGAGATTAAATTTTGATCTTAATTAGGATTTAAGGGGGAAAATAAGATTTCAGTTTACTAGGGTTAATTTGTAAACTTATTTACATACTATAGTATACTCTATTATGATAACCATGTTAAAAGGTCAAATTTTTTTTTTTTTAGGTCATTTATGTGTACATACTGATTATAAATGTTATTGCAAAACTGAAAACTATTTATAATCAAATAGCACCTCTTTGAACTTAAAGTTCTCGAATACTTACTTGGTACCCATAAAACTTTAATAAGTGTGGATATACTTGTAGCAACTTTTGCATACCAAGCATTTTGAGACTTAATTGCCTTGTGAAAATGGAAGTTCAAGAAACTGTTACAAAAGTAGATGTTGACAATTAATGCAGGAACCCTTATGTGTTACTATATATAGTCAGACTTTCTATGTATCATCCATTTGGTTCAAAGAAATAAAAAAAAAGTTCACCAGTAAAGAGCCATCAAACAAGTCACATTTAAGTTTTATGACATCGAAGAAAGCCATATAAAATTCCAGAAATTCATGAACTTTTCATTTGAACAAGCTTCAAGATTGCCATCAAAAAATGAAAAACAATTTCTTTCCAAATATCTAGTTGGCATGCATCTTTGAATTCCCGTTTTTATTTAAGAGGTTTAATACCTGTACAGTATTGGCTGATTCTGAAGGGAATGATCCAAGACTGACCTACTCTCTCTCTCTCTCTTGCTCTCTCTCTCTCTCTCTGTTAAATTCATCAATATCTACAATTTGCATTCACAGGCAATTCAAGTTGGTCCAGAGCTGAAAGTTTGCCAACATGGAACATCTATCAACTAAGTGAATGTCACAACTTGGCAAGGCTGCAACTTCCAATGATTTATAACCATGCAGATTTTTGCATATGGATTTGTCTTTGAATATCACCTTAACAATTTCAATCTCCTTCAGACTTTGAAACATTAGAAAGATATATTCAAACTCTGGGACTCAGTCACAAACTTCAATATTATATATAATCAAAACATAGATCTTAAAAACAAGGCTGTATATAATGTTTATTCGTTGGTTTATTTTGTATGAAATCAGGAAACATTGTACTGGCTTGTAAATCATTATGTGCATGCATGCACATGCATCATCTATTTCCTTGTAAAGAGGGAAAAAAAACATCCCTGTGTCAGGTATAAAATGAAAAGATTAATTTCTAAGAGTTATAATACTCTTGACTTTGCACAATGCTGTTACCAATTAAACAGAAATTAAACATTTTTTTTTAATGAAATGCTTACATCATTTCATCTATTTGAATATATGGTATATTTGGTGATTAAAAACAATGCATTTTAGATTTTGCACAAAAATTGTTCTTGGGATAAATGTAAGAAAGTATTTAATATTTCAGAATGTCACTTAAAATGGAAAATGTCCTCTTATTTCTAGTTACTCAACAAAATCTCTGGTAGGAGATGTAAACAATTTCTCTCTCTCTCTCTCTCTCTCTCTCATAAGCAACATCAAAAACAGTTCCATGTCACCAGATTTGACAAATCATTATTCACAAGAACTGCACAACAGAAAATCAAGAAAAGCAATGTAAAATGATTTGGAAATTAATGTGACAAGTAACTAAGCACTTTGTGAGAGCTGTAATTCATTTTATGTACCAATAATTTATTAAATAAGTAAATATATTTACATATTATATATACATGTACTTACAGTCTGAAGCACTGTCTCATTGCACCTCTATTAAAGGGCTAAAAAGACAACAACAAAAAATTGAAAATGTAGCAAAGCTAAAAACATGTTGCATAAAAGATATTTCAAGAATTCAAACCACATCATACAGATTAAAAATATAAAACAATCACGACAAAGTTAAAGATACCTTCTTCATCATTTTGACCTGAACTTCATCCATGGTCCACGTCTTTTTGTGAGGGTTGTATCGATGTCTAATGCAGAATTCTGTTTTAATGTCCTCAATATGAAAGCTAGCCCAGGGATCCGAGAGGTCCTTTGCCTTTTTGATGGCCATGATCCAGTGGTTCTGTGCACGAGACTGGCCTGGTTTTACTTTCAATTTCAAATTGGCGAGAGGGGCGTAAGACTTTGAGAGTCGCCTTTGTCGCAATGTCATGTGAGCTTTTGGTTTGATCTCCTCCACTTCATTCTCTGATTCCCTCTCATCAGAGGCATCGTTAGAACTTTCGTTTAAATCTTCTTGTTCTTCTTCATCATCACTGAAGGTAAGTGGAAACAAAACGATGTCTCCAAATTCACTGTCGTTGGATGAAATTGAATGCGTCATTGTTGACACTAATTCCTAAGTCTTTCAAATGTTGACAACTCTAAAGGAATCCACTCTGAGATGTAATGTAAAAATTGTAACGAAGCAATTTCTGTCGTTTGGAATTCCAAATAAGAGACGATTTTTGTTCATGCTGAATGCACACTTCGCCAAGTATGCAGGTTTTCTCTCGGTATTTTTTCCTGAATACAATGAACATGAAGAAATAATAATAAAATATATACATGTATAATACGTTTAACTTTACAATTTTAACACTTCATAAACAACTCCACTAACGTTACATTCGTTGGATCATTCGTTGTAAACATGGGGGAAATCCCACAAAAAACTGTATCCTCTCGCCAAATTTACATACAATGTTTCATACCCGCGTGTTATAACGTTAAACGTGTTTAAAATGAAACAGTCAAAATGTGATTCATTTCATAAACAACAGAAAAAAAATGGATGTCACAAACCTCGAGTTTTCAG
This sequence comes from Magallana ariakensis, assembly GCA_020458035.1. Classification (NCBI taxonomy): domain Eukaryota; kingdom Metazoa; phylum Mollusca; class Bivalvia; order Ostreida; family Ostreidae; genus Magallana; species Magallana ariakensis. Next base: position 29,798,721 of record CM035817.1, read on the forward strand.
CTGTCACTGTTCCCTCTTTTCCAACTTTCAGAATATTCCGACTACAAATCTATAATAAACTGTCGTAAACAATTCACGTCCTTGGCACGGGTATCTTCGGGAGAGTTCCGAATGTAAACGATCTCGGGGGTCACTAATCACAGTATACTTATACTTTATATATAACAATTAATTCCTCGTTAAGCAAGGTAGCGTGGCCGAGTGGTCTAAGGCGCTGGTTTTAGGCACCAGTCTCAATGAGGCGTGGGTTCGAATCCCACCGCTGCCATGAAAATTTTTTTTTTAGGGGGTGGGTGGATTATCTTCGATTTGATTTGAACATATTTTTATTGTACAAAAATACAATTGGGTTTGGGCCTAGTTCCATAACATATAATACAATATATGTGTACACTGTACACAACATAAATAAAGGTCAGTGGATAGAATGGCAGTATACATACCCGGTATATGCAATTGACATGTATATAAACTAATGTAAATAAATGCTTGTTTTAATTGTCATTTATTGCACTGTCACCCCAAAGTAAAACATGAGTATTGACAATTAATGCAAGATTTACATTCAACTTGAAAAATGTCATTAAAAAAATAATGGCAAGTACAGTATCTTCAAGCTTTGATACATTGTTTATTGCAAATTATTCTTTTATTTCAGCCACAATCCCACAGACCTTAAAGAGGAGAGAAAATACAACCACCCCCCACAATGAGTCATTTACCAAATATCTGGATAATGCACAGGCACCTAGCTGACTTATTAAAAATCATCATTATAGTACAAGGAATTATTTTTGTCATTAAGAGAAAAGTTCAAAACATCAGGTGCCTGTGGGAGAATGTAATAGAATAGATTCTGCATTTAAAAAAAATTAAAGTCTAAAACATATTGAGCCCTTTTTGTAACAGGATGATTTCATATACATATCACAAATTGAGCATTGTAGTTCTAAAAAAAAACCTTAAACAATTATTCATATAAATTATATAATTATTCATATTCTTTAAAACAATCTCAGAATAAAAAATATTTGATGGATTGGCAGTACTCAAATGAAACACTTAAAGATGGGAAACTTGTTACTTATATATTTTTAAAAACCAACTTCAGACTGGAAAAGTATTTAACTATATTATCGATAAGACCTGAATACAGAAAGCCAATCTGTAGGCTGCGGTTATCAGCGCATAGACTTTTCATTGAATTGGGCAGATATAATAACACACCTAGAACAGAACGAATATGTAAAAATTGTACTCTAAATAGAATTGAAGACGAAGAACATTTTCTTATCCAATGCAGCAAATTTACAAAAGAAAGAGAGGAACTATTTCAGTTAATTTCATCTAAAGTTAAACATTTTCCTAGTTTGCAAGATAAACAAAAATTATTTTGGATTTTAAACTGCGAAGAGTTAGATATATTAAACTCTCTTGGTAAATTTTTACAAAAGGCATTGCCTTAATTTGTATCCCCTAGTCAAATAACTTTTCAATCATATGATAAACTATTTCAGATTTGTATGTACATTTGTATTTTGACATTTATGTATGGATGTTTAGCATAAATATACAGAAGACATTGTATTGAGTATATAGAAACATACATATATATATATATATTATATACTAGTATACTAATTAAATGTTCATGTCTGTCCTAGCTCTTTCAATCATCCAACTCTTTCCCTCTTGTATATGTAATGCTTATTGAATGTCTTGTTTGTATATTGGATGTTCTATGTACAATCTTCATGTTGCCCCTTGAGGGCCCTTAATTGGTTAATAAAGAAATTGAAATTGAAATTGAAATATATGTATACTTCGAACATTGTACCGGTAGTTTCTGAGAAAATATCACACAATTTTCCTATGTAAAATTGGATCCCCATTGTGGCTCCACCCCTCTAGGTCAAATGGTTTTTGAAGAGAAGATTTTAAAAAATATATATAGCAAATTTAAATAAATTCTTTTATATTGCCCTAAAAAGAGGGTATATGGCCCTTTATTTTAACAAACTTGAATTCCCTTCATCTAAAGATGCTTTGTACCAAGTTTGGTTGAAATTAGCCTAATGGTTCTCACGGGAGAAGTTGAAAATGTAAAATGTTTATAAGAGATGAACAGACGCCAGACAAAAGTGAGCTGAAAAAAAGTTTAACAAAGTAGGCTATGATTTTGACATCTGACAAGATTCTTGGTTTAAGGTAAGAGGTGTGACAGTCAGACCGGTTGACCACCAGCGCCACATATAGCTCAGCTTGTAAAGCAATTACTGCAAACTATGGGGCCCGGGTTCAAATCCTGGTATGGTCAATAATTATATGTCCCATCTTTTAACATTTGGTACACTATATGGAACTCCTGCCAGGGGAAAGAATTCGAACCTAGGGATGTTGATCTTCAAGTGTAAAGACCGTCATTTTACTTATACTTTTCCCATCACATTAGAGAAGTCTATAAATGAGATACTGTAAACCTATTATATTTGGTGTGTATGATATTTCGCGGAAATCAGTTTTTTAACAAGTTGGCGTGAATTTGAATTAGCGTATTCCTGAATGTGACTATTCTTATACATATATTTAAGACATTTGGCGATGTACTTGATTTAGCAGAAGCCACATTTCGCCAAAAGCGCTAAATAGAATACACAGCCGAATGTAGTATGTTTACAGTATAACCAAGAGGGTGAAGAGGCAAAAAATATACTCTGGAGAAGGATTTTACTCACAAATGAATACCGGTACTCAAAGGGAAAAAACTCCTCTTAAAGTAGACTTTTTTTCATGCTCCAGTCTAGTTTTTCATGTCTTTGCATGTTAATTTGATAAAAATCTGATATAAGGTTTGAGCCAGATTGTGCCATGGGAAAGAAATAGCATTCCCTTTTATTTGACTAAAGGATGACTGCACTTAAGGACATGCGATATTTGCGAGAAAATAAACTTAAAAAAAAAATGTTTTTTTTCAATTGCAGAAATGGTCCACATCTAAACTGCAACTTTACGTAATTGCGTTAAATAAAATATGTTGTTACCAAGTACGAATTTGTTTTCATAGGCGGGGGTCATCACGATTTCTTGAATCTTCATACGATAATGAGGACGCCCACTTTTATACTGACTTCATACATAGTCAGAGCATGTTTGTCTATTGTTCTCCGTTTAACAGTAGTTGTATATTTGCATTATCAAAGTTATGTCAATAGGAGATTAATAGACAAACATGCGCTCATGGTTAAAATGAGAAAAAACTGCTTCTTCTTACTTTCGCTTTCCCTGTTGTAACCTAGGGTTGATGCATGTTGAATATTATAATTCACCACGTGATTTCTCACCTCAGGTAACTTTGTGAATACAAAATTCTATCACGTGGCGTGTAAGGTAGCGTGTTATGTGCTAACTAGGACAATGTTTTCGAACACGTTAAGTTGTCAAGCATTGATTTAAAGACTTCTGTACTTTCCTGGGCGTGGTCAAATTGTTGAAACCATAGTAAATAATATACATGTACCATATAGAATAGATAGGGTTATGATGAAAGAGTGATCACATAAACTTTTATACATATTGTTATTCATGCTAGTCTAATTTTAGTACCATTCTGATAATGTCAGCTCCACCTCTCATGCATATTAATATCGATCTAATGTTTGGTCAAGGGCAGACAAGCAAAAATTCTCCTTTTTTCGAAAGTTGTAAGGAGAAAAACATAGAATGAGCTTATTGTATCACAGTCTAAAATCTTAATTCATGTTGGAAATAGACTAGACTCTTTAAAAAATTAACAAAAGTGATATTAGGTTAAGAAATAAACGCAACAGAAGCGACCGAAAAGGGCCCAAAACCTGGCGCTAAGTGCAGTCATCCTTTTTTATAAGACCTTCACAAAACCATAAAAATTGGCAGTTTAAGCAGTATATACCAGAAATTGTCAAAATGTAAAAACCACTCTTTCAGGTTTAAGGTTCATAAACCAACTAGATGTGGTTTTCAACCATGTACAAAAAAAATTCAGAATAAATGACCATAATTCAAAGACTGAAAGCTATTGACAGTATTATCAGTACATTAATACCTGAACTCTTGCCAATCATAATTGATCATAAAAAGTCAAATGTTTAATATATTTATATCTTTTATTTAAAACATTAAATTTACAACAAATCTTAGACGGATGATTTTTTTGCAAATTGCACGAGGATGCTAAGGATAAACACCAATTTTCTGTTGCCAGTTTTTTTTTACTTCAAAAACTGGATTACATGCATCTTATTCTTAATGATATCACTGATTCTCTGGTGGATAATTCATACCATAAATGTTCCAAAGATCAGATGGGAAACTTCCATGAAAAATTCAAAGAAATTAACAATAAATTCAACAAATGTATATCCATAACAAATCAAGAGCCCAGAAAACTCAACAAGAATTTTTCACATGATTAGATATGCAATGTAAATGGTACAAATACATGGTGTCATGCAAATACATGTATTAAAATCAATTTCACTTTTGTATAAAATGAATTACACAACATGTTATCTATTTCATAATTTCATACACATTAATTACAAAATTTCATCATTTGCTCATCTTGTATTCTTTAGAGAAAAATACATGTACCAGGTACATGGGTTTTTTTTAGAATCAAGACCCATGCTAAAAAGAATTATGTACAACATGTACAAATTTAATTTGATTTCCACATGTATTTAAAAAATCATACTGAAAGATCTTCAGATAATTCCATGTTTCTCTTCAAACTTATGGTAACCTTACTTTAAAATTAAAAACAACCCATTTAAATCCCAGGAAATTTCCAGTTATTTCAGTCAGTCCGAATCTGAATTAGCATAATGCACAAGAGTGGAGTTAGGTCCCTTGTTGCCCTGGTTGAAGGACTTAGCACCTTGACCCCAATTTGCTACTTGTTGAGATGTTGAATGGAACTCCATGTCTTCTTCAGCCCAAATCTTACTTTCTTTAGTTGGCGCTAAAATAGAGATTCAGAGTTCAAACTGAAATACACATGTACCAGTACATTGAAATCAGAAAAGAATGCTTTTGATCTTTTTTTAAACATGTTTTACTATACATCTCAAATTAAAAGACCAGTATAGGCTCCTTTCTTTACCTTTACCATGCACAAAGAATCAATAGAATAGTATCAAGCTAAAGCTAGCACTCTACCTCCTTTGAGGATTCCCTTTGGAGCCGTCTGTCTTCTCAGCCTGTCCTGCATTTGTAGTTGTTTGGTTTGCTGGAACCAGTCAAGAGAACCAGCCTGGGGTTGGTTTTGTGAAGATGCCGTCTGCTGATTGCCCTGCTTCAGTCGCTGGTCGTAGGCAGACATTGTGGGTCCAGATATCTGATCTTCCAGGTAAGACTGCCGTAGTTGTCTCTGCAAGTTCTCCCAGGACTGAAGTTCATTCTCCGTCATTAGTTCTGTAATTGACTCCGCGTCTCTTTGCATGGATGACTGGGGCATACCAGGGTATCTTTGTTGCTGTGGTTGCCCAGGCAATTGTTGCATTTGTCCAGGGCCAATTTGATTGTTTTGCCCAGGTCTGTTCATTGTGTTTTGACTTGACCCACCCATTGCATTATTCCCTGGTCTATTCATCATGTTTTGCCCTAATCCACCCATATTGGTTTGCCCAGGTCTATTCATCATGTTTTGCTCTGGTCTGTTCATTGTATTTTGACCTAATCCACCCATAGTGTTATGCCCTGGTCTATTCATTGTGCTTTGCCCAGATCTGTTCATTGTGTTTTGACCCAATCCACCCATTGTGTTTTGTCCTGATCTATTTATTGTGTTATGACTGGAAATATTCATTTTATTCTGCCCTTGTCTGTTTTGATTATTATGACCTGGTCTGTTCTGCATTTGGGAATGTTGCTGTGAATGTGAACCACTTGATCCAAAAGCTGATTGATTGGAATTCCGTTGCCTTGAACTGAATGATGAAGACGACCGTCCACCTGGGAGAGCTGATCCTCTTCCCATTCCATGAAGTGAGGAACTATTATTTCCCCTACTTTGCTGTCCCCCAAAGTTTCGACCAGGTGAATTTTTCTCCATTTTTTTTCTCCTTTCTTCCTCTTCTCTTTGTTTCTGTCGCTCGTACCTAGATCCCTCTATTCCCAGAAACATCTCTACAGGCGGAGACTCTGACTTTTCTCTGTTCTGCTGTGGTGCAGCATTGTTTGATTGTGGATTGTTCTGATTCCCTTGAAATCCAACATTTGGAGTGTTTTGATTCTTCCCTTGATTTCCATGGAAGTGCATTCTAGTCCCAATAGGGCCAGAAGAAGCCTGGCCAGACACATTCTTGTTCGCAGGATCTTTATTGCTTTGTGAACTGTTACTCCCACTCTGAGAGATGTTCTTCAGAAGTTCACCAACACTGTTCCTCTTCAAATTTTCCTGAGTAGCCTTCTGCTGTTGTGCAGTGATGTTTGGTTTTCCTATGGTATCCTTAATTTTGGCCTGTGAGGCTTGTAAGGTTTTGGCCACCTGTAAAATTTCACTGATGCTCTCTATTGTCAAGCTGTGGATGTCAGTCTGGGACTGTGGCTGGGTAGAGGAAGCAGTTGCAGTGTCTACAAGATAAATCCAATAAAAAATTTTGCAGTCCAAATAAAAGCAAAACCGTTTATACCATTTAAACAAAATATCAATTTCTTACCTTTTGTTGAAGCTGGTGAATTCCCTTTTATTTCAGACTTTGATTTGTGCCCATAATCAAACACCTCTGTCCTCTCCTGAACAGGCTTTTCCCCCATTTGACCCGGAGCAGCAGACGACACTTCACCCCTGAAATCGCCTCCATATCCTCCACTCCAGCTTGGCTGTACACTCTTACTGCTATGGCCATATTCAAATGTATTAGAGGGCAAGTTGGACACATTGCTAGACAAAGGTACGTAAGGAGTGATGGAAACTGGTCCTCCATGTTGCGGCTGCATCTGAGAGGCCCAGCTGGTTCCCGGCCCCCTGGATCCAGCTTCCATGCTGCTAACAGTTGAAGTCTGAGTGAATGATTTCTGGGGAAGGCTAGATGATGTGGCGACTCTAGGTTGCGAGCTTTGTTGAGCTGTAGAAGTGTTGACTCCGCCTTGCTGTTGAGCTTGAATGTGAGTGTGGACGCGAGACATAAGGTCCTGCAGGAATGGATTCTGGGATGCCTGCTCCTGCTGCGACTGAGGCTTCTGTTTCTTCATTTCACTGCAATAACGCATAATCCATTTTCAATTTTCCGTTATTAAATAGAGGAAAAAATCTAAATAGTGATAGTGCAAACACTTGAACAACTTACTCGAGATGATCTTGCACAGCTTTCAGGGAAGATTTCAGCATGTCTGTGAGTTCATCTCTGGAGTCTTTCTCGCTTTTAAGTACAAAAATTTTAAAATATTTTATGGTGATAAATACACATAGTACAGCACTCTTGCTCTTACACAGATGATAATGAATGATAAAGCATATTGTTTGGGTAAAATATAAGCTATTTCAACATCATGAAATAAAAATCTTTAAAATACCTCGATGACTTCTGGCCTTTTTCACTCTAAAAATAGAAAAAACAAAAAATTCAACAACAAAACATACACTAAATTTCTTTTCAAGATTTCTTTTTAAGATACAATGTTTCCTAAATACCTCCATCTTTTTTCTGTACTCCATTTCTGCTTTTTTCTGATCCATTCTGCGTTCTCTTCTCTGCCTCCTTGTCAATTTCTGTGGCTTATCTAAAAGTCAAAACAATTTCACGATCATGTTTCTTCAAGAGCAATATGTAATATTTCCATAGTCATACATACCCACCATCAAGCTATACAATCTGTAATTACTACTTATTTATTAAAAATCTATATCTATTGCATAAAATTGCAAACTTATACATGTAGGTAAATTAACATTATATTTTCAACCATTCATAAAATCCTCCTTTACCTTTCTGTCCGGTCAGGGACCTGTGTCCATAGTCGATGATGAACTCTCCGCTGGCCGTTGTCTCCTCCTCGTCCTCAGACACGGACATGTCCTCCTCCTCGTTGTCAGTGAGGACCGGTGAGGGCGAGCGTCTACAGAGAGGACAAAATAGCAGATTATAATTCATTCCCTCATAACACAGGAAATAAAGAATATTTCTTGTGTACAATACATGAAATTGAAAAAAAAAATTCAATTATGTGTATCTTTTTTTTAAATTTCCATTTGATCAATAAAAATTCAGATGTACTGGTAATACAAGTATTTCTTAACATAATTTACATACAACAATTTTTTTTTATGATAATACATGTATAATGATAATATAGACATTGAATAAATATGTAAATGAATTGAATGAACAGGCAAGTGACACAGACCATGAATTGGTTACATTTACCTCTTATTTGCCTTTTGCTGGGCAGCTTCAAGAGCAGACTGTAACAGTTTTATTAATGGATCATTCTCTTGGGCTCTCTTCTTTTCTTTTCTACAGATTAAATTTATACACATGTATGTAAATATCTTATTATCATGTGGCCAAATATCAAATAGTTTACAGTGATTTATGCAGTGCATATAACAAATGAATAAAATGTTTATTACTGACTAATAAAACATACCTTTTTCTCTCATTTTCTTCATACTCTTGCATCTAATGAAAAAACCCAGATTATAACAGAATTATTATCAATCATAATCAAAATTATTATTCAAAAAAGAATTATCAGTGGAAAATTGTTAACACATACAAGAATGGGTGCTTTCTCCATGAACTTCTTCAGTTTTGCCTCTGAAAAGTAAAAAATATATTATGAAATAATTAAAATACCGGTAAACATTTCTTTAATAAACAAGAAATATCTGAAAGACATAAGAATACCTTTTCTTGCTAGTTTTTCTTTTTCCCTCTGAAGTTTCTGCTTCTCAGCCAGATAGTCCCACTTCTTGAGCATGTCCTGAATGCCCTGACCACTGGGCTGAACACCCGACACATCCACATCCATCAGTGACATGAGGCCCTCAGGGCCCTTCAGCCTCTGCATGAAATCTGCTGAGTCATCCTCTGATTCACTGGAGGAATAAGATGTTTTCTGCTGGCTCACTTGGTGAGACCTCAGGTAGGACAGAGTTTGAGGAGACACACTGCCCTGTTCTGTGTCCTCTTGAGGAGGCTCTGCTGAGGGCTTTTTGGTGACCGCTGATGGGAATTTCTGAGCTATCCTGTTCTGTAAAACCTGAATCTTCTTGCCAACCTCCTGTTGCTGTGCTGGCTTTGATGTAGTCTTCTGCTGCTGAACTGTTCCCTTCTGAATTGGAACACTGATGAGATTCCCTTTCCTTTTAAACTGAGATTCACTGGACTGGCCAGGAGTGGTTTTTGATCCACTGTTTTTAGAATTCCCTGCCTCTGTTTCAAACATGTCAATCCTCCCTTGTTGCTCATCTTTCTTTAAAATTGATTTTGGTCCTACTTCATCTGTTTTTGATTTCTTTGCTAAATTTCCCTCTGACATTGGCATTCCATCAATGTCTTCATTTTTTCGCTTGAGAATCTGCATTGACTTCCTGGAGAATTGACTTCCGACGTTAATCTTAATTGCTGGTGCATTTTCTCTTCCCTTGGATCTGGATTGTGTGTCTGAAACTCTATCATCCTTGTTTGACTTTTCTTGCTGGGAATTATTTCTGTTCTGTGCATTATCCACAGGTTTCTTTGTTGGATTTGTCTGACCAGCAGTTGGTGCATTAGATGTGGGAGGTTTATACAGAACTGGTTGGGACTGAATGACGGCTGGTGTTACAGGGTTAACAACTGGGACTGGGGCCCTTGGAACAGGTGCCCTAGGAACTGTGCCCGGAGGATTGCTGATTGGAACAGGCCCAGGTGCAACGTTACGAGGTGGAACAGCACCAGGGAGCCTGGAGCCTGGATAACCGACAAGTCCTGGTCTGGTCTGGATCTGAGATAACCCTGACATTGGGAGTCCAGTTGGGGGTCTTTGCAGTGTGCCTCCTATACCTCGAGGTTGCATGGCCACTCCTCCCGGTTGCATTTCCTGCATTATGGGAACTTGTTGTCCAATGGTTGAAGGAACAGGCATTGGAGCCATAGTTGACTGAACATAATTACTCACAGGTGGCCTTTGAGGATGGTGTTGAAAATTTTGAATGTAAGGGGCCTGTGGTTGTGGAAATGCTTGACCGACAGAGGTATTTGTCATCTGTGGAGCCTGTGATTGCAGATATGGTTGCTGGACAGAAGTCATTGGCATCTGTGGAGCCTGTGTTTGCGGATATGATTGCTGGACAGAGGCCATTGTCATCTGTGGAGACTGTGAGAGTGGAAATGGTTGCTGCACAGAAACCAGAGTTGGAAGACCAGGAATACTGCTTATAGGAACCTGGCTGCTTGAAATGACAGGTCTGGGCACCATTTGGACTGGAGCAGGCAAAACCTGACTTCCTACGGGCATCACATGTGTTTGACCTTGCATACTCTGCATAGGAAGAGAACCTTCTTGGACAGGAATCATAATTTCAATACTATCTGGCACCATGTTGGACAGACCAGAATCTGGCATTGGAACTCCTTGAACCATGACTCTGGTCTTCCTAAAATCCTCCTTGAACTGATTGATGGAATACACCTCCCCTGTCCCACCTGGCTGAGATGTCTGTACCACACCCCCTACTCCACCACTGCCCCATCTGGTCAGCCTCATTCTGGCCTCTGCATTCCTCTTCGACTCTATACCCTTCCTTATAGCATCCTCGAGATGATTTTGGTGCCTAAATCTACCATTGCTGATATCATCTTTCAGCTCATCCAGAACCTCTCTCCTCAGTCTGTTGTAGTCTGCATCTCTTATATTGCCCTCAATAGGAACAATGCCTGTTGACATCTTGAGCTCTGCATTTTTCAGAGGACTCCTGAGCTGCTCATGCTCCTCCATACTTCTTCCCTTGTTGTTTTTCCCTGGAATCGTATCTGTGATAATCTCCAGGTTTTCCTCCAGGCCCTCCTCCTCCATTATCTTCTTTGCTCTCATCATCAGATTTCGTAATTCTTTCTCCTTCTGACGCTCCCTCTGTTTCTGAAGCTTTTTGTTCCTCGTTTTCTTGATCTTTTCTTTGTTTTTCTTCATGATTTGCTCCTGTATGGCCATCAGTCTCTTTCGGGCTTCAACCTGTCGTTTATGCACAAACAGTTGTGTGTCTCCATCCAGTAAAGCTTCCTTTGCCTCTGGATGTTCGTGTAGCTCTCTAAAGAGTCCTGCATCATACAGAACATCAATTGTGTATGAAACATTTATTACAAAATTATACTGCATAATCATTAAGAAATACTGTAAAAGTGGTTATTTACGCATGGGGAAATTTACACTAGTTACATATGGTAAAAAACTCAAAACTTTAGTGTGGTAAATCAAGCATCCACGTATTTAATACCCATGTGTATTGTATGACCATAGAAAAGGCGTACTTAACCAACAACATAAATAACCTCTTTTACAGTAGGTCATAAGGACTTTTTCATTTACCGGTAATCAATCTGGAAAAATTATTGTTAAAAGATAGGGTTTTGATAAAGGTGCAGAATGTGTCATAATTATAACAAGTATTGGTACAATGTATCTGTGTTACATTTTTTAAGTGTCCAAACCTACCATACCTTTACGTTTCTTGGCAATTTCCTGGTAGCTGATGCAGGTCTTGTCAAAGATCTTCAGCGTGGCCAGGAACTTTTTCACTTCCTCTGTCGTGTTGTAGACCACCATAGCAAACCTGTCAATGAAGTACAAATAATGCAATTTTCAACATTCTTCTTTGCTTTTAGTAATCAACATTCTTGGGAACACTCACCAGAATTTTATAACCCTCATTATAATGCTTTATAAAATGTACATACAAGTATATCAAAGACATGTTTTGAATATATTTTATAAACCATACACTGACAAACAAATAAAACAAGTATGTGGAGTGAATAAACAAGGATAAATGTTAATCTAGGCATATATATTTCCAGAAACCTATGAAACGAGCTTAATACAAATCATCATAAAGTGGGTTAAAATGTTTGTCAATTGCAAGTACAATTAAACTATACTGTCTCACTGGTCTTCAGTCTAAACATTCTACAGAACTATTTCATTGAGTTCAGCTGCTTCTTTTGATCCATGAACCCTTTAGGAAAATGTACTGCCACAAATTGGTGTCCCACCAAGAGAAGGTCTGCTGCCAAAGCTCAAAGCCACCTCTAAGTGTCTGGCGACCACCACACTATAAAATGGATTAAATATTGTGGAATAAGCACCATCAGTCTTAAAAAGTCCAAACTTTATCCACCGTCTGAAATGATGAGTTCCTATGAAAGACAATCCTTCAATCTTCCAATATTCTGGCATAAAGAACCTTGGAGAACTACGTGTAAAAAGTCTCGGTCAGGAAACAGAATTTGTTTGATTTTATTTCTTATCTTTTAGGTCCACACCCCAGCAAGAATCTACCTACACTGGAGGATAATTTTTTTTATACACATATACATAAATAAAAACCTGGCCTATGGAATATGTGTGTATTGTTTGTAAATTAAGTTTGAATGCAGGTGAAAATGCAATCACTCATGCTTCAAGGTAAACTCCAACTGTGTCTGCAGTTTTCAAATTCAAGCAAATGCAATACATGTACCAGTAAACTCCAGTATTCCCATGGTTCCAACAGATACTGGAGATCTTGAATACTAACCATATATTCAAAGTCTGGAACACTTTATGAACCTTATTGATAGCTTTTGTATATAGCAAAACAGACTCAAATTCAGAGCATTGGTTTTTTTTCCCCCCAAGACATTAAACACAAAACCATAGACTAATGTTAGTAAGAAAATTCTGATTATTTTTTTCTACATGATACAATTCAGTACAGAAAAGGGTAGCATATTACCAGTATGCAATAGGCAATTCCTAGTATTTCATGACAAGGACAACAAGCAGTTCAAGACACAACAATATCCTACGAAGTGAGTAGGAATTATTGTCACATGTACATGTACACCTTTTGAATGCCTTTAATCAAATCATGCACAACGACAAGCCTCTGTGGTCATAGTTTCATCATAAATGGCCTCATCAATGGAAACTTTGATGCTACACTTCTGTCATGACATCAAACTGTACTGTATAAACATTGTTTTTTTTTTTATTTAACTGTTATTGTATATAGTTTGTTATTTCATGTGATCTAATAAAATATTTTGAAAAATAATATACTAGTATCTTGGATATAAAGCAAAATGCTTGTACCGGTACCTTGAAAAACACTGCTTCCCTGCTACACTACATAAAAGGCAATTGTTTGCAAGGGTTTATAAACTCTTATGCATTATTATAATGTGTGTAGAAGCAAAGCTCATTGAAGAAGAAGTCCTGTGGTAGTAGCTTTACATTGAAAAAAGTAACTTTTTAATTTGTAATTAAAAGTACTATTGTGATTTTTTAAAATTAAATTGCAAACTTTTTTCCAATACAAAATGAGATCTGTAAACTGTTTTCAAACAGTGGTTTGCATTCTATTTGCAGTGACTGTGCATGGTTATGTTACAAACATACATACAACATCATCTGCTTGGAAAAAGGTAGACAACAGTGAACACAAATATTTCAATAGGCGTGTTAAAGTTATCAATCAATCTGAAACAGTAAAACTGGCAAGTGGGATTTTTTCTGTCTTCTCTCAGGCACTTCTTATCTAAGTGAACTGACATCAACTGAAGCAGGGACTGCAGATAAGCCATTCGTTTAAGACTTCTCAGAAATGCTGGTGCTCCTTGCACATCCATGCAGTGGACCTTGATCTTCAAAGACATCATTCGTCCTATTCTTTCTGGAATAATCCAACCCCATCTCTCTGGTTCTTTAAACTCTGTTGGTTTCGGTTACTGCTTCACTTGCCCTGGCTATGTTGACTACTTACCATTTCTGACATCTCCAAATCTATGGACTTCAGGCAAGACTTGGAAGTCTGTACTGGAAATACTCACCCTATTCTTTTGTCCATGAGGTTATTGGGTATAATGGCTTCGATAGCCTTAAGAGAATTTGCCAGTTTCTCCTCAGTTATATGCTTTGGAATTCCACGAATATACAGCAACCCTCTCTTTGGGATTTGATCTGAAAAACAATATTTGCCTTGAGTAACAAATATGCATTTAGTACAACATCATTTACATAGAACCCTCAGAAATCTCAGGACATCACATCATAATAACATATTTTTTACAATTCTAACAATTGTCTTCTAGCATACAACTTTTGAATAAACCAACAGCCACTCTTTCACACTCACACCTTCTCTGGAAATAATCCAATTATTAGACTTTGATTTCCAAAAGGTCCCTTGATAGGGCCTTTTAAAACTTTCATCTGTTTGTAAATAAATTACACAGGATGACAGTGTCAGCAAAGTAAGCTCTTCATCAGTTTAATCTCCTTGCATGGGGGCGGGAACTATCATGTCTTTCTAAGTAATTCAAATTCAGCCAAACTTGAAATGGAAACCTCAATTCTTGAATCCAATACTTCATTGTCAAAGTAACAAGTGTTTCTCTTAAAACACTACTCTTCTAAACTGTTTGATCCTTTAAAACAATTCAATTCAGCAAATGGTCACACATGGTTTGTCTTAAAATCACACATAGTTCAGTCTAGAGGAAGACAAATTAAAATTGCATTATCAGGAATAAGATATTTTGACTGGAAGGTTCAAAGCAGGATCTAGATGGTCTTTATTTAGGAATCTTCAACCTAGAAAGATCTCCTATTGTAGCGACACATGGCTTAGGTTTACTATTCTTTAAGTCACAAAAATCCTGTATGTTGAACGTTCTCTTGTCTGCACTGTGATTGTTGAGACACTGTTGTAACATATTATTGAAATTGATTGCTGAAGCCTTCTGCACTTTGGATTTTTTTCTGCTTCCACATTTGTCAAACACCTTTGCAGGTCTTTATCTTCTGTACAGTATAGCATAAATTGTTGTTCTTATAACACCAATGTACTCCAAGAAAATGTACCAACTGAAGTTAATACATAATACATGTATATGTATCTTATAAAGCACTGCAGGGATTAGCATTCAAGGTAACAGAATGACATGTTTCAGGAGCATTATCTTCAAAAAAGCTCACACAATGGAATATTCTTTGAATGTGCTTCAACTCTTAAGGTACCAGGAGATGCAGATCTGCTGTTGTCTTCATTTAACAAATCAGGGATAAGAAAGCCTCAAGGTAAAATATTCTCTAGTTTTGGGATCAGGGTCATTTGGGATCATCTGGGATAATTTCACTTTACACCACACTCCAACATGTCCAAGGAAAGTGCTTCTTCAGTTCTTGGATCTGGATCAAATAACAGCATGTCACTTCACGTCTGAGGTCTATACAAGGACACTTGCTTCTCAAGTCCATAGATCGGGGCCAAATGACAACATTTTACTCCACTCCATAGGGTACGTCAAGGACAATGGCTTCTCCAATTCAGGGGTCTGGCATTTCACTATTATCTTAAGGTTGTACAAGGACAATTGCTTCTCCAGTTCATGAATTACCGGTAGGCTGAAATAAGAACATGTCATTTTACATTTTAGTGTATTTCAAATATGAAATTTTCTTAAAGTTGCCTCTCCAGTCCAGGTACCCATTCATCTAAGAGCACATTTTATTGTAGTCCTCTGGGCATTTATTTTAGTTTTTTGCTTCTCCAGTTCAAGAATTTGCCCAATGGGTCAAATGAGAAAAATTTATTGCATACTCAAGGTATTGATGGAAATATTCCTTAAATTTCCAGTTCAAGGAATGGGATTAAATGAGATCATTCACTTCACATTTCAAGGTGTTACAAGAAAAAAATGCTTCTGCAGTTAAGGGATACCCATCATCCAAGAATTTTTCACTTCCCAAGTAGGGTATTCAAAGACAATTGGTTCTCCAGGATGCTTCTCTGTTTTACTGTAATTCTTCAGGTATTCCAAGGTATATTATTTCTCCAGTTCAGGGGTCAAGATTGAATGATAGCATTTTAATTCACACCTCTGGGTAATCCAAAGACAAATGCTTCACCAAGTTTGAAATTAAGTTCAAATAAGAACACTCAATTGATACTTCAGAGTACTCCAGGGAAAATTTCCTTTAGATCAGGGAATTTTTCATCATGGTACGCAAAATGTTTCTTTAGTTCCATGGATCAGGTTCATCTTGGATTTTTCACTCCTCACCCTAAGGTATTGTAAGAACAATTGTTTTTTAAGTTCAGGGATCAGGATCATCTGGGAGTATTTCACTTCTGACTCCTGGGTACTCTAATGTAAATTGCATCTCCAACTAAGGGATCAATATCATCTGAGAATATTTTACACCTTTAGGGTATTCCAAAAACAACAGTTCCTCCATTTCAAGGTTAAGGATCATTTTTGAAAACCTCATGGCATTCTTAGGACTTGAGTTCAGAATCAGGATCAAATGAGAATATTTCACTTTACTCCTTAGGGTACTCCAAGGTCTGCTCTTCCCCAGTTTAGGCACTAGTTCACCTTTAAACATAATGGTACTCGAACAAAAAACGTATTTCTTTTCAGAAAGAGGATCATTCCTAAACAAAACCTTCTAGATTAACGATCATCCAAAAAGAGTGCAAGGTACTGTCTTACAAGTTCAGGGATCAAAGCCATATAAAGGCGTTGGAACGGACGGTATAAATATATTGTCTTTTAAAGTCCAGACAACAGGATTATTGAGACATTTTATTATCAGCAACCTTTCCTGGACAATAGTTAAACAACCTTGGTACAGGTGGCAGTCACAAAATCTTCATAAGTTCAATAATCAGGATCACCAACAACCTGAGTCCATTTCAAGCATCAGGAATACCAAATTGGCATAGTTTCATCAGCTCATTCAGCATTTATCTGAGGCCTCATGCTCCTCAGATAATAACCTGTCTAAACTGGTCTAACTACCCTTTTGGCCACTGTAGAGAATTGATAGCTTTCAAATGATACAAACTGGCTGGCTTTGTCGATAACTTCTGCAACAGTTCTTATTGTCGTCTCCTCTTCATTTGAGTATTATAAGATAGTTAACCATCTGATTTTGATGTTTAACTCTTCGAAAGACGATTCTTTGGATATAGTTGAATAAATTGTTGACACAAAGCACATCTTACTCAAGTAAGCTTGCAGTGAATTTGTGCATCTTTTTTCTTCTATGTCCAGGCAGCTTTGAAATCTTTCCTGTAAGGGGTATCATGCTTCCTTCATATTTTTCATATCAAAATCATTTTCCCTTTATGAATGTCTTGCTTTAGGTCAGATATTCAGGATGGTGCAATTTAAGCTGGTGTTTTCATTCACGCTCACAATCACATAATCTGTATGCAGCTACTGTGGAATCATTTTTATTCGTGGGGGTCAATGTTCATTGGTAGCCAAAATTTTCCTGGTTCGTGGGGACGTAATTTTGTTGGTAGTATAATCGGGATAATTCCAATAACTATTAAACAAATGACTGTATATACCGGGTAGATTCGTGGGGATGTAAATTTGTGGACAAGGGTTACCCACAAAACCGACGAACATTGGTCCTTCATGAACAATGATGATTCCACAGTATTCTATTCTTGGAAAGCCTTGGCGTCTGTTTAAGGAATTCCAGATGCCTGTTCATACCTATTACTAAAACAATACGTGCATTAACTTCCATATAGCTTTCATGATAGAAAATGTGCAAGTTGTTTATACTGCAAACATTTACATCTTGCCCATTGCACTTTATACACAACTGTACATAATTATTTAAAACACAAACTGAAAATACATATAATAAAAAAACTGGACATTATAAAACGTGGTATAGGCACTATTAAAATTCTTTAGTGCCATCAACAAAAGTACGTACATGTGCTACATGTAGTATTTGTAAATTGGTTGCAAATGAAACAAGACTCATAGTTTCTCAATAGAAAGTCTTTACTCTTACACACAAAGTAGAAATGTGTAATAAGTATAAGAAATGCATAAATATGTGTACATGTACTGATATGTGTTTTGATTTCAATGCTTGCTAGACTGAATGTTCCAGACCAACCGTCTGTCCAGGCCTTCTCATTCCTCTTCAGTCACATTCAAAAATCCACTCATACAGAAACTTGTCTTGCCTATGTTGAGGGAAGGTGCTCATGCAACTCATATTAACTAAGAGTTAGGAACTCCTTTTGTAATGTATCATCTGAAGAAAAAACAGCATCCAATGTAGAGCAGGGACTGTTTATAGTTGTGACTTATTTCTGTATCTGATGTAGACTGGGGTTGAACTTGGTTAGGTACACTGGCCTATCACATTTACAGCTTGGATATACTGGCCATTCACACAGAGAACTTTGATACATTAGTCTATAACACAGAAATTGAGCTAATATTGATAAAGCTCTGATAAATCAAAAGGTGAAATTCTTGTTAAAGTGAAGCAAAATCTCAGTCAAGTTTACAGGTGCAAACAATAAAGATTACAGCTAGTCACATAGACCATCATCTGACCATGGTTATGATATCTTGATTTACAGCAAGTCCGAATATTCCTCTTCAGAGTGTGTCACTCCCGCCATCTTGAACCAACAGGCAGGACATTATCAAAAACATAGTGTTTTTCCATGAACAGAATATTGAGGAAACCAAGAGACTTCTTCACATATCACTATTGTCAACTTTTGGATGGAGTTTCCTTCCATGAAGAAATTGCAGAAGTTCAATGCATGGTCCAATCTCATATTCTAATAGCTCGATCCTGAATCTTCTCTACATCCAATATCTTTTTGAGAGCATTCCATTCTTTAATTTTCAAATGGTCTGATTATAAAAATTTCTCACCACCTGTAAACTAAAATCAGATCTTTGATAATATGAAATGTACCCGTAGTAAAAATATTTTCCAACCTGAAAGTACATGTAGATTCAAGTCAGATATATGTTGCTTAAGACTTTTAAAATATCTGGCAAGACTTGCAAGTAATCCAGGCTTTGCTGCATAATCTGAAACTCTCTCTGTTGATTATGGTCACAACAGCTAACCATTATTTGCAGATCTCCAATACCTTCTTGGTAGGTTCTTCTTCAATGGTCTGTGCAAGAATCTCTCCTGGTTATAGCAGGTTTTGCATTAGGCAGAAACATTTGATGACTAAAGAAATGGTTCAATGTTAATTCCGGTAATTCCCGAAATTCAACTGCGTAAGGCAGGATGAAATGGTTGCCACATTCCAAAAAGAACCGTTATGTAAAACAATGCTGTGCATTGTTGATTAATACTGGCTCCACCATATTGCCCAATTTCAATTGTATGAACTGTTTGGTATTAAGACCATCAGAAAATGAACATCATCAGTATGCTGTTCTGTCTTAAATCCAAAGATCACAGTGCAATCAGAATAAAAGGACATTCAATTAAAAATATATATACATTGTGTAAAAGAATATGGTACACTCTTAAGAATACAATTATACCATTTTTATATAGAAAATATTAAATAACCCTTACTAAATAACAGCAAAAATACCTAGTTTATCATTCGAAATTCATTATATAAACATGTATTACACTTTTTCTGTAAACATCATCATTGCATTAACATTTTTTAAACAGAAATGAATGACTGTTAAGTTTAAATAGTTTTAAACAAATTTAAGTGAAGTTTATTGATCATGCACCAAATAATTATATTTTGCACCCAGTTTATTATAAAAAAAAACAAGAACAATGAAATTATGAAATAATGAAATAAATGATAAAATGAAAATATGAGCATGAAAATACGAAACACAAATGGGATAATGAAATAAATGATAAGATGATTGTTCAAGCTTTTAATGTAAACCTTCTGCTTTTTACACTCCTTTTACATATCACCTGGATATCCTGAAATGAAAATGGAACAGAATAAAAATTACACATAATGCACTCATACATACTCTTTTTCTTTATGCCAACAGCCTTCAACTTCTCTTCTGTAAAAAAAAGTACAACCATAAATGCTATGTCATGATTTGTTCATGGAAATAAGTGGCAGTTGTGACGGACAGGATTCAGAATTTTACGACAAATAAAACATTTTTTGTGAGTTGTAAAACCTTACCTAACAGAAAGGAAATTGCTCTATCACACTCCACATCAACATGTGGGCATTCCTTCAGGAACTTGGCGATTTTACCAATCATTATGAAGGGTCGCATGGTCTTCAGCTCCGAATTGTCAATGTACAATGCTCTGTTACGAAGAAAATTCAAACAAGTCATATAGCAGAGTGGATCATCAAACATCCTTTGAAATTTTTTTTTTTAATTCATTTTTTCTCTAATCCGCAAATATCTTTTATTTTTCAAGGTTTAGATATTGTCAAAATTCAACATTAAAAAAAAACCACTTTTGTTAATGTCTATATACCAAATCAAGGATTATGAGTCTGTAGTATGAAAACAGAGACACTAGTTTGTTGTGTGAAAAAAGAATTTACCCATCTCCACTATTGAGGTCTACAAAAAAAGCATTGAAGGCCTCCAGCATAAATGTGGCGCTCTCCCTCCCCAAATCTTCCACCGATACATTAGTCATCCTCATTGGAAGTCTCATAACTGAAACAATTTAATTTTTGCAACTGTTTTTAGCAGAGATCAAATGACGGAAATATCTAAATGAAGACAAAATCTATTGTGAACTGTTCCGATATATTTTTGTTTCTCCACTACAAGTCACTGTTAATAAATACCTTCTCCCACTGTGTCAAATCCCCAGTGTTCTTTCTCTTTGGGCAACAAAGTCTCGTCTACAATAACCACAGTCTCCAGCTTCTTCTGCTGGTAATCGTCGTAAAACGTGTCTATCTCGACCAGCTCCTCTACAAAATCATCAATAATGATTCAGCATCACATAAATATAACCCTATTATTATATACATTCATTCCAAGTTATGATGCAAGTTAATCTTCTCCTATCCCTTGTACATGTATAACCAAAATGAGGAAAAATTGAAAAAATAACAAAAGAATACAGTTGAAAATTCTGAAGCATTTAACACTGTTTTTATAAATTTTCTTTCATAAATGTAAATGTGTTATGTGGCTCAGAACTATGATGTTCATTGAAAAGATCAAAGTTTTACAAAAGATGTGGTAAAAACATGAGAGTCTCTCATGATTTGCAATGGTATATATGATTTTTATCCAACTTGTGTGTTTTCTATCCCAAATAGAATAAACAAAACTCATTGAATAAATATCATATTCATGTACCATCACAAATCATGGAGAGATCCTATATACACATGAATACATTTTTGTATCTCAATTAGACAGCAGTGGTCAATTTGTATGATTCATATGATACAGATAGGACACTGCAAAAAAGGACATCAAATGAGATTTTTTTTTAACAACTAGTATTTGCCTTTTGAATAAATCAAATTTATTACTATCAATAACCATAACACATATACACAAGATCAATAGCAAACAAGAACTTGTTCAGACATATAAGGAGTGCAGCTGGACAATGAATCATTTGATGGATGGGTAGACAACAACATATTGTACACACACTTGCATTGCTTGCACATGAGTCTACATCGAATGATAGGTGGTGCAATATAAATGTTTTTATTAAAGATACCAGTACTATATTATTGCTTTGAAGAATTCGCCCTATTGATGTCATAGAAAACCAAATGGGGCCAAAATTACAAGAATTTGTGATTTGTGTGTTGACATGTACAATTTGTATCCGACTTTTGCCAATGTCATTTCATGGGTGAAATTGAATTTTAACCATTGTCTCAGTCTCACTAATAATGAAATTGGACACTTGAACAACTCTGATGGACTTTTTAAGAAAATTCAAAGGAGAAGGGCTCCATTGAAGACTTATTTTAATACAGCAATAAAACAGAAAATAATCAGGTATATATACTGTACAACCAGATAAGGTTCTGGAGCATTGAGAAATTTGAAACACGAGCTGTTTTATTTGCCTGCTCCGCAAGAGTTGTGTCCTAGTAATGCTTTATCTTATCCACTTTAATTGTTAAAGATATAGAGACGTGTCTAAAAGTCTCTTTCCTTTATCTACCTTCCACATGCTTTGAAACCTGTTTAAGTAAATGGAATTACCTTCTTCGAAATATTCATCAACTTCTAAAGGCGATTCTACAATTGAAATAAACAATTATACTTTTAATTCTTATACACATATACTGTATATTTCAACCACTATTACAGAAAAAAGTAAACTGAAGTGCACGAGAACAAAACCTCAAAGCTAGATCACAGCTAGAACCTCTTACAAACTCACCCTCACTTAGGCATTGTTCTGGCTCTCCATCATCAATCTCCTTGGCTTTTCTCTCTTTTATTACATCTCTGAGATCTCTGGAGCCCTGGGATTTTTTGCTTTTGAGAACTTGTCTGAGATCCCTTTCACTTGATTTGGATTTCTGTTCATCCTTGTCCTTGCTTGGTTCACGTGAACCTCTGTCTTTACTTCTCTCCCTAGATTTTCTGGCCTTGTCCTTCTCAAGACTGCTATCTTCTTTGCTACCTGACTTGGACTGTTTGGATGCATTATCCATTTCTTTTCTAATTTTTGCCAGGTTTGAAGAAATTCTATCAATAGGCGACTTTAACTCTGACTTTTCCTGGGAATCTCCGCTGGACTTGACATCCCT
Organism: Magallana ariakensis; assembly: GCA_020458035.1. NCBI lineage: Eukaryota > Metazoa > Mollusca > Bivalvia > Ostreida > Ostreidae > Magallana > Magallana ariakensis. The sequence continues at coordinate 29,821,495 of CM035817.1, forward strand.
CTTTTCCGATGTCTGGCTGACAGTTATGAGTAATTGAGCGGAATCTGTGGCCTGATCCACTTGTTCTGAATTTTCTCTGGTCTCGTCTTCTGCATCATCTGCATCTTCCACAGTCAGACCCTCACTCTGCATCATGGCAAGGAAGGCATCTTCATCAATTTCTCCTAGATTGTCTTCATCCCCCGCTTCAATTCCAGATCCTTCATCTTCAATGGTTATTTCTGTACCATCTTCTATGAAGCCGTCGTCCTCTGCGTCTCTACTGGTATGTTCAATCTCAGTATTTTCAACTTTGTCTTTATTATCAGCAAGCATATCTGCATATTCATTATCATTATGGTCAATGTTTTCTTCATCTTTGTACTGCATTTCATGTTCATGGTAACTATCTTCATCTTCTGTATCTGATAACACAATGATTTCCATTCCATCTTCAATTACATTATCAGGTTCGACCGGGCTTTCAATCTCTTTAAATTCTTGTTCTTGAACTGCATTTTGTTCATTATTTGCTATCTGTGGTGAAGGGATTTTTTCTTTATTATGGCTACCAGAATCTTCATTTTCATCTATCTGCTCATTTCCTTTTGCTTGTGTATCTTTGTTGGTGGAAGTATATACTTTGTCAGCTTGATCTGTGCCTTTAGGAAAATTGTCCTCAAATTCTGTTTTAGAATTCAAAAGCATTTCTTCTTCTTCCTCGCCGTTGCTGAATATCACTTCAATAACATCTTCATCAGTTTCTCCTGATATTTCTGAAGATTTAGATTCTACATTTAAATCATCCATAATGCTAATTTCCATTTCTTCTCCTTCTTCGTCATTGATACTAGGAACCTCAAACAATTTTGTCTCATTCTCTGGCTCCTTCTCCTGAGGCTTATCTTCCATCTTTACAACGTCGTCTTTCTTCAGATTCTCGGATTTCCTATCCTTCATCTCTACACTGGTCATTGTCTTCTCTTCCTTCTTTTCTAGTGAACTGCCATCATTCACAATGCTAACCTCCTGTTCTGTCTTCTTTTGGGATCGCACATGCAATACTCCCTCTGTTATTTGAACCTTACTTGAAACCTCTCTCACAGATTTTGTTTGATCTGGTGAGGGAGAAGCACCTTGATTTTTCTGAGGGTTTGTCATCTTGGCACTGTCCTCTACAACAATCATTTGTGCTTTATTTACAGATTTTGATTCCTCAGCTTTTATAGCAGTAGTCTCTTTTTTGTTACTTGAATCTTTTCTCTCCTCTTTATCGGCATGTTTCAGCGTTAAATCATCAACTCCAATGATTTTGACTTCCCTGTTGGATTTGTCCACATTTTTGACAGTGAATAATTCTTCAGTGACTTTGAATTTGTTGGGATCTTCTGTTGTTGGTTTTTTCTTACCAGTATCTTTCGCAGTTTCCACAGAGAACATCTCTTCAGTGACTTTGAACTTGTTGGGGTCTTCTTTTGTTGGTTTTCTTGTTCCAGCATCTTCCACGTTTTCTACAGTGAATAACTCTTCAGTAACTTTAAATTTGTTGGGGTCTTCTTTGGCGGGTCTTCGCTGGGAGGTAAGTGGTTTGGGCAAAGGCTTGTCAAGTTCATCAATATCTTCCACCACCACCATCTCAACCTCTTTTTTAGAGTCAGATTTAGGTTTAAATATTTCAGTCAATCTATTTGTAACTTTCAACGGTGCCTTTTCCTTTTCTTGTATAGCAATTTTAGATGCAGGCTCATTTACTGATTTCATCATTTTTTGCATTTGTTGGGTTTTCCTTTTATCAACACTTGCTGTTTGGGGACTCTGGGTTTTTGTCTTTTCTGTCACATCTGCCTTTTTATATTTTGCTGGATAAGAATCTGAACTCTTTAATGTGGTTTTCTTTTCAGAGATATTTTTGGTATTTGTTTCTTCATTAACATCTTCATCAACCACTGTCAAAGTAACAAAGTCGGATTTACTCATGTCTGAGGCATTTATTCCAGAAAAAATATTGTCATCAGTACTTATTGAAATCCCTTCCCCTTCACTCTCTCCATCTGTTTCTGTTTTTTCCACTGAAGCTTTTTCAAGTTTTTCTTTGCTGTCTTTGTGTTTAACAGATTTCTGGTTTTCTTTTGAATGCACCTTTGAGGAGGATTTTGTGGTTGAACTGCTTGTGTCATCCTTCCTTTCTGTTTGTTTAGAGGACTGGCTTCTTTTGGATGCCTCCTTCGTTGGTATATTTTGGCTCCTTTTACTACTAGAACTCTTCTCTTGTTCTTTCTCTCTTGAGCGTCTATGTCTATCTGAACTTGATTTATATCGACTCTCCTTTGATCTACTCCTGTCTTGTCTCCTATCCTTTGATCTACTGTCATGTCTCCTATTGTTTCTTTTTTCTTCATCTTTTCTTGAACTTTCCCTATTTGAGCTTCTCTTGTCTCGGCTGGATCTCTCCCTGTGAGGACTTCGCTTGTCTCTATACCGATTGGATCGATCAGATCTGTGGGAACTATGAGACTTCTCTGTTACCTCTTCAAGCTCCTTTGTTGGACTTGTGCTTATATCCAAAACTACCATGTCAGCAAATAAGTCACTCTCTTTTGAAGGATTTGATGAACCTATTTCGTCAAGCACCTGGATTTCATCATCAGGATCATCTCCTTCATCACTTCCACATTCATCTACCACAGAAAATTCCATGAAATTTGTTTCGTCTTCCATGATAATTTTTGTTATAACCTAAATGTCAATGAAGTTATCTTCTTTCTTTAAACTGAAATGAAATGCATCATTGTTGTTTAAAAATACTGCATTAAATATTTACAATGAAAAATAATTGTAAAATACAACCTACAATAAAGTTAGTCGGTACACACAAAATATTGTTCAAAGCATATAAAAGAACAACAATTTAGATGAATTTAATTCGCAGAAACCCTACATCTCTCATCTACCGCGCAGTCAGCAGATGCAGTCGTCTCCAGATATCTGGATCATTACCACACACTTCATCTGACGAGAAATTTGAACAATTTTACTACTAAATTATGGATCAAATTAATTTATTTTCTTCCGCTAATTTAGAAAGCATAAAACGTTTTACGATAGAGGCTTTCCATGCGTTTGTCGAAGACTTTCTTCGTTTTCATAGCCTCGTTTTGCTTTTGCTTTTCGATTCCGGAAGTGATGATCTTAGATAGGTTTATCACAAAACTATTCGGATCGGAAGCGCAAGTCGGTGAAAAGGACCTGAAATAAAATAAAAGTAAGAGACTGCATTATTGTAATACGTTTATTATGTTTATAATCAACAAACAAATAAAAACACAAAAAATGTCACAAACGACATAACTAACGTAACGCATTAAAAACGTCAACATATAAAGTAACATTTTAAAAAGACGTTCGATTACTGATTTGATACACCAGTTTGAAAATATTGATAATAACCAAAAGGATTGAAAGTTTTTTCAATTAACTAGGACCTCTCCTCGTATAACAATAGTAGTCACGCAAAAAAAATTGTAAATGTAACTAATTATAATTACGAAAGACGAATAGGGCCACATAAAAAAATATTTTTATGTCGTAATTACGAGAAAAGATCTCGTTATTACGAGTTAATTATCTTGTAATTACGAGAAAATATCTCGTTATTACGAGAAAAGATCTCGTTATTACGAGTTAATTATCTCGTTATTACGAGTTAATTATCTCGTTATTACGAGAAAAGATCTCGTAATTACGAGAAAAGATCTCGTAATTACGAGAAAAGATCTCGTTATTACGAGTTGATTATCTCGTAATTACGAGAAAAGATCTCGTTATTACGAGAAAAGATCTCGTTATTACGAAAAAAAATCTATATAAAATGATGCATTTCATTGTTCTACATGTACTGTCTAAGTCTCTTTATGTAAAATGAATGAACATATATTAAGAAATTCATTAAATTTGTTAAAAGAAAAAATTAAAAAGAAGGAGCAAAGCAGATTGATAAATAAATTAAATGATTAATAGTTCTCTGTAACTAATGGAATTGTGTTTTTATGACTAGGACTACTTGGTATTTACTTCGGAGTCGAATTGTAATATACGTGGAAAATAACACGAAGTTCTTTCCACTTATTCATATAAGATAAAATATCAAATCCGATTATTCTATGTAGAAATCAATAAATTATGATCGTTGTTATTTAAAAATAATAATAATTGAATTAACGTTTCTGGAAAAAATCCAAAATAGACTGAAAGGCTGAACCAATAGACTTGGAAGCTAGGATTCTGGTAAACGGAGAACACTTATTGTGTATGTATTTTTTCACAATAATAAATCAAATAACAACTGTAATGTATTTTATTATAACAATATATTTTCTCGTAATTACGAGATAATTAACTCGTAATAACGAGATAATTATCTCGAAATTACGAGATCTTTTCTCGTAATAACGAGAAAATTAACTCGTAATTACGAGATCTTTTCTCGTAATAACGAGATAATTATCTCGTAATAACGAGATCTTTTCTCGTAATTAGGAGATAATTACTTCGTAATAACGAGATCTTTTCTCGTAATTACGAGATCTTTTCTCGTAATAACGCGATAATTATCTCGTAATAACGAGATCTTTTCTCGTAATAACGAGATAATTATCTCGTAATTACGAGAAAAGATAACGAGATCTTTTCTCGTAATAACGAGATAATTATCTCGTAATTACGAGAAAAGATCTCGTTATTACGAGATAAAAATATTTTTTTATGTGGCCCTATTCGTCTTTCGTATATAATACATAAAGTGGTAGAATTATTTGTTACTGGGCAAATACAAAAGTTATTTCCCCAAAGTAACAAGCGGGTATCTATTGTGTTTAAGTCCAGTCCAAAACAAGCATTTCAAAAGATTATTTCTAGCATTAGAATATTTTCTACAAAGAAAAGATGATATATGTGTATCCTCTTCGTTTCCATAGTAACAAAAAGGACTACTGATATGATGATACGTCTGAATAAATCATATAAGTAAGGACTTTTGTCTTAACTTAGTGTGAATTTTATTAATTAAAGTAACGTTTACCAGATGCAAAATATGAAGGTGGTTTAGAAACCTTTGTAAGTAGTTATTTTAAATTTTTATTCGCGTCTATTCGGAACAACATAATATTCAAGTACGAGACCTGTGTGGATTTTAAACATAGTCGTCAATTTTGTTTTAGTAGCGTCGCTTTTTAAAGAGTATAATATACACTTAATATACAAATATTTCAAACACATTTGAAAACAACACAGCTGATGTATGAGGCAGACAAGCTTGGCGGGCAGCTGACATTTAATGATAGTACGTACATCATCTAACACGTGTGTACATAAAATAAACACATATGAATATACATTCCCATGATTGACGTTAAAACCGCCCAGGAAAAACCATAGATAACAAAAAAACAAAACTGAAAAAAAAACCTGTAGAAACCTGTGTCCGAACGCAAGTGTGAATAACGTCTATATTGGGACTTATTCATACATGCCGCCCCCCCTCCCCCCCCACTTTTTCTCGTACTAAAGATTTTTCTTTTTACATATAAAAAAAATTAATTAATATGGAGTTGCGCCCCCCCCCCCTTTTTGGGGGAGTATCTAAAAAATGACTAAGGATATTAGAAGTTAAATAGTTATAGGTAGACAACGTTACCCCCCCCCCCACACACACACACACACACACACCCTACACACACACACGCACACGCATACACACGGATTAGGATTTTCATGATTTTGGGAAGTTAACTTTTGTTTTTTAATTGATTGTTAAGATTTTTTGGATGAATCTGGTCCCCTCTTTCAAACACAATGCTACGTGCCTCAGCCCTGCTATGGCCCGCCATGTATTCCTACGCAAATCTATTCGAACACGTTACTTTCATACAACGTTTTCCACGCTATTCTATACGAAACGAGGGAAAACTAAATTCGCAGCCTGTTTCTAAATAAAGTGATTTTTTAGGGGCTAAAGTTGGGAGACCATTACGTACATGCAATCCTTGCTGCGGATAATTAACATTTTTACAGTTTTTCCTTTTTTGTATAACGTGCAGTCATCCCAAACAACTTAAAAATAATAAAGGACAGATTTTAATTAATATTGTTGTATACACACGATTTTTACAGCAACATGTATATGTGATTTTATGTGATATATGAACCAGTCGATGCATCTATATATACTTCGTGAATTATTTTCCTAAGTTGTTTCTAACGAAAATTGAACACACTGACACAGCCATAGGACCACCGTTTTCATAATTTCATATCACGTTATAAATATGCATGTGAAGCACGTATTCAAAATGATTTTGCAAATATATGAAACATGACGAAAGCATACAAATTTTGATGAAATGTATATATAGCAACCGAATCAAGTATACTGTAATGAGTAGATGACAATATTACAACAGAGTTGTGTGTCTAGAACATGAACAATTTGTTTTTTTTTTTGCATATATGTCTTTTTACGTACATCTCTCAAAACATCTTTTTTAGGGTTCTGGTCCGTATAACTCAATGACAATTTCAAAGAATTTCTAGTCGACAACTTTTTCTCAAACTAGAAGAAACATTGGTTAATTTAAAACAAATATGTTTATTTAAAATGAACCCATGTCAATTTATCTATATGTTGCATTCTAAGTAAATTGAAACTTTTGCACATCACCTATGAAATATCAATCTGATTAAAATCAGATCCTCGATGCTCCCGTTTCATGATATGTCGCTACGATGCTCCCGTTTCATGATATGTCGCTACGAGGCGACATATCATGAAACGGGAGCATCGAGGATCTGATTTTAATCAGATTGATCGAATATATGCCAAGGAGACTGAAACAGTTGTTTGGCAGTTTCTATGGGAAATCGCCATAACCTGTCCTCAATATCATTTAGAATGCATAATGTCAATGATTTTTTAGCCTTTGAACATGCACATGCCCAGAAACAAAAACCAGCTCGCAGTATGCTGTAAATTACTAGCTGCTAGTATAAGCATTATACATAGGCGTCGGAACCGAATGGGGGGTTGGGTTGGGTTACCCCCCACTTTTTTTTTTGGCAAAGTTAGATATAACCCCCTTTTTTTTTGCTTGTCAAGATTTCTGATAAGTCTAGCCCCCCCCCCCCCTTTCAATTTGCTTCCGACGCCACTGTTATAAGCAATACGCAACTGGAAAAAAAGTAGTGGCAGTTGACAGTTGGCTGTCGTAGAATATGGAATTTCATAATTTATGATTTCCGATAAAATGTAATAAGAAGATTCAACAAACGGCTTTTCAGAATATATGTTCACATCAAAATGTTCTTGAGCTGATAAAACTCATTAGATGTTATACCATTGTTGTGTAATTTTATGTGTCTTTTAAAAAGAAGCGCTAGCTTGTTGTTGATTCATTTATCACATTATTGTTTAATATTCAGACAAAATTCTGAAATTTACACAGGTGACTGGTTTTGGCTAGGTGGGAATGGTGTACAGGTAAGGGGAGGGAGAGAACAAAAGAAATTAATTACAGGTGACCTATAGTCTGTTTTAGAATGACGTACCACAAGTGCTTTAATAACAGTATGATTCTCCAATAAGGGATTTATTTAATCATATACATTATTATTTATTTATTCAGAACATTTTTTAAATTAATTGATTTAATAAAAAATATAATTTGTTGAATTTTTGAGCCATGTGAGCTGAAGCTCACTGTAGTAAAACAAACGTGCAAAGGTATAAATATTTTGGGATTTTTAATAAATTTATAAGTTGTTTTAACTGTTCAAATTAAATAAAAGTTTGGTAATATGTAGACAGAAATTTCTAGAAGACTCGGTCTACCTTAAATGAAAATTTTTCAATATAGGATTAGAAACTTACATGTATTAGTTCCTTTCTTTAAATATAATAACAAGGTATAATGGTAAAAAAATTGTATTCAATATATTAACCTTATTATACACTATAGCTATTTAAACCTACAAGAATCATGCCATAGCCCGAAAATAAAGGGTGTTTAAGTACATCTTTGATATCGAATTCAAATCTCAACAGAGTTTCAAATTTTTTTTTATTTTAGCATATACATGTACATAGACTTTGCAGAAGAAATTAAAGTCATCATCTTGTTTACCATTATCAACATTATTGTTTTTGTATAAACCAAAATTGAGTAGTAATTAACTTGATATGAATAAAACATGTACGGCGCTTACAAATTAATTAAATTAAAAAGTAGAACTTTGCATTTGTTTCAAGCGTTTACTTAATATTTATAGGTCTACGATAGATTGGACTGCAGTATGACTTAAATATATTTCTAACATAGTAACTGGAATCAGTAATTTATCTCTAATACCGGTATTATATTTTCTGAAGAACTATATTGTATATAACTATTCTGGCACAACCCTAAATAATAAATTGACTACTGAATTATTGGAAGACCCTTACTATCCTAGCCGCGGTTAATTCAAATTCGAATTTTAATAAGTCAAATATTGAGCAGTCGTCCAGCGTTTTTTAGTGTGGGCCACAGAAATGTTTTGTACAACAGATAAAGGGTTTGTCCTTTTTACAAAATCATTTTGTAATTCTTTATTTTTTCTCAAAGATTTAAGTAAAATCTAAAAAAAAAAATGATTTAATGTCAGCTCTACATAAAAGTTGGACATAAGGGAAAATTAATGCAAATTATGTCTTTTACAAAATACATGTATATACATATTCATTTCATTCATATAATGTGTAATAGAGGTAATACCATGTAAGCCTAAAACAGACTATACACTGGTGACCACATAGGTGTGAAAATCACAATTTTGGCTAGGTGGGAATAAGAAATTCAGAATTTTGGCTAAGTGGAAATAAACCAAACGAAGTGAGTGAGGATATAATTTAGTCTAAGGGCAGTGCAGTGACATCAAACAACGACACGTTTCATATCTGCATATGGAATCTTTTAAAAAAGACGATCAAGATCTGACAAGAGATACATATACCTACATGTAGTGACTATATTTTTGAGTTTGTTATTTTTTCGCCACATACAGTTCTTGCAACAGTTTCAGAATTATAAACTGTTTACACTCTTTTAATAAAAGAGAAAGATCACTAATATTGAATGACCAAAATTTTAAATCAGTAATAGTTAGTTCCACACTATCATTGCTGATTATGTTTATCCATGATCCTTCTGATGAAATCAAAAGATGTGGCTTACCACTATTTTGACAAATCTTATTACAGCCACAGTACATGACCATGAACTCAATAAGAAAGAAACGCCTGTATATTGATATTCTTAGTTTTATTAGCTCTTTTCAAAACACAAGCCAACAGAAAAAAGATGTACAAAATAAATATATCACAGAAGGCTTATCACATCTACCTTACAGACAGGATTGACCGAGTGACCCAGAAAAAAGTTTGTCAAAATTTTGTTTCTTGAAAATGTAGTTGGTTTCATTTTATCATCTAAGGATTGGAGTGTTCTTCATTTGTATATTGTTGAAATTACTTTCGATTTACTTAAAGGTCAAAATCGGGATTTTTGAGTACCATGTTAAAATCAAATAAATATTGATAACATTTAACATTAATATTAGTCACAACACCAACGAAGAACACAAACATTAAATTGTAAATTACATAACACTCCTAACATTTTTTTCTTTTGAAATTCAGTTGAACACCATTTTTAATATAGGAAATTGCACAGTTTGCTAAAAAAGAAGAAAGTATTTTCATAATCTACATGCCATTTCTGGAAGACGATTTTTCTTTCCCCCTATACAAGAGATTCTCAAGATATACAGTACAGTACTGTATGATGTATTTTATAAATTTAGGAAAAAATCATGACATGAAAAAAATACAATATCATTGGTAAAAAACCCCATGGTTTACATTAATAAATTAGTTAAAAATTAGTTACACAATTTACCCAATGTGTGTACTGACTAGTTAATTTCTATGAAAAATGACTAATGAATGACAATGGACTTGATTTTTTGTGAGTTTTGGAATGGATAAATTTTAGAAACATGACCCATTTATCAGAAGTGGAATGATCACATGACAGTAAAGCTAGTGTCCACTGATTGAAGGTCCATCATAAAGCACTGTTTGTTCACACTTCTGTAGCATGGCCTTGCTGAATGGCTGCCAGCAAGTTACTTTTCATCCGTACATATAGCCGGCCTTTGGTCCACGGATTTTGAAGGTGGAGAGGCTGGTAGTCGTCCCTCAGAATTCTCTCACGAGCTCCAATCACCGCCACCAGACAAAACTCGTCTAACTGGTCCTCCCGGTACTGGGGACCAGTCTTCCCTTTCTGGGTCACTGTTTTGTTTAGTTGTCTCACCACCAGATTGATCACTTCTCTCGACGTTGTTTTCTCTGTCACATGTAATCTCACACGAGTGCCGCGAGACAATCCCGTGTCGTAAGCAGCGTACACTTGTAGAATACCCGAGTTAGGCCCACTCGATTCATTTGTCTCTTTTTTAACATGTCCATTTGTCTTTGGCTCCTCATCGTTTGGGTCGTAGAATTTGGCAATTTTGATGTTGTCTTTTCCGACACTGATTTCGTTTGAGTCACAGGCGACAGACTGACAGCCAGTCTGTGAGTTGTTGTTGTCAAACAGACCTTCTTCACTAGGATTCTCCAGCTCGGAATTGAACACATCTTTGGGTGGTGAGGTTAGTTCACTCATCAGTATACCTCCTCGCATACTCTTGTCTCTTGCATATGTGATAATGTCCATTATCCACCGTGTGGATTTCCAGTTCTTGTCCACTGTGGTTTGTATGTTGGAAAGTTTCTCTACTCTTTCTTTTGCAGGTGCGAGTTCTTCTGTTGAGAAAGCCTACGAAAAAAAAAATGTTCTTATCAATAAAGCAATTGAAATTTTACCCATACAGACTCACATTTACTCGAAAGTTTCAGATAATTGAGTTGTAAAGATGCCATACCTCACGCTGAACTTGTTGGGCAAGACAGAGGTCCATTTCCAGTATTGACGACAGTCTGGAGTATCTGTTGATGAGCTGTGTTTGGTAGGTGCACATGTGAACTGTGGAAAGAAAATTAAATCATTAAATTTTGCTTGATAACTTTCTACCAGTATATTAAAAAACTTCTCAGTGATGTGCAGGAAAGAAATTGATTGACTATTTCCTTTTTGTAAAAAAAAAAAAAAAACAAAAAAAAAAACAAAAAAAATTCATATTGATTTCATGGTGAAAAAGGGAACACTCAAAAATGCCAAAATTCACTTACTCATTTCAAAGACTTGAACAGGAAGCAGTGTGAGGTCCTTTTTCTCCGTCATGGTGTCATTCTGACCGGGGACCAGACAAACCTCCTCCACCGGGGGCAGGATAAGGATAAACGCCACGTCGTTACTGAACTCAATCACCTCCACGTCGTAGATCCGGTGACTAGCAGCAAAGTTCTCTGATATGTCTGTAACACACACAACAATTCATTATTAAAACTAAACAAATCCTGACACAACAATCTATAAAATTCTCCTAGACACTACAAAAGACTCATTCCCGAGTTTTTGTAATTGAATTGTAAATAATTCAGACACATAAATGCCCTGAATGCAGGCACTGTTCAATTCGTAGCGTAAAAATGAATAGCATTTAACACACATCTGTCATAATTGTTTACAAAGCAAACCTACCTAGAATATTAAAGAGTTTTTGAGTGGCTTGAGCGAGCTGTTTACGGAATTCCTGTTGCGTTTGGGTAGGTGGAGCCACCTGTTGATCCACATTCAATGACTGCAGCCATTGCCATTCCTCCCTAAAAGACAAGGATACACTTAAGAAATTACAAGCTCTCTCATTATGTGTATGAGATGTTAATGTTAATCATTGTTCTCTCACTTCTTCTTTACAAAGTTTATGACTTCAAATTTGTCTGCAATTATCTTAATTAAAGAACTTTTTGTTTAAGTGTTGTGCTTACGGTAAACAAATTATCAGTGCTTGTAGGTTAAGATTCTAATGATATAATATATCAATTCACTGGTAAACTTATTGAGGACAAAACAAAGAAACAATAAATGTACCTGGAGACATTTGGACAATCTCTCACTTTGATGTTGGGAAGAATATTTGGGGCTTTCTTGGGAACCAACACCCGATTGAGTTCTAGAGAAGCCTGAAGTTTGAGGTAGCCGAGGTATAGGCCTTTTGCAAGGCGAATGCTGCTCACTTGATGATATAGAATCATTTCCTGTTGAATAGTCAAAAGCAAAGTCATTTTAGAAATAGTATAGCCGATTCAAAGAAGAAATCAATATTAAACAGATTGCAAGCATCAAGAATATATCCCCTTGCAAACCCCCCCCCCTCCAAAATTTGAAGATTTCTTGGTGTCTGCTATAAACTATGTTAGAGCTGTGTCCCCTAGGTTTGTACTCACCGAGACAGAACTGACTAGGACCTCCAGAGATTCCTGGGGCTCGGATCCAGTGCCCGAAGATCGCCGTAGTAACTTGGCGAAGCTCACCCACCTGGATGAACTCAGGATAACAGACTTGGGATCCTTCACGTTACACACAGTGGTTAAAACAATGCAGCCATTGGAGTCTTTCAGCGGCTTGAAATGGAACTGGCCCAAATCATAAATTCCTAATGCTCCCTGTAAAGTAGATTAAATTGTCAATAAATGATATATCCAGTTGTCTTAGCAGCTTCGATTGTCTTTAGGGAAACATGACAAATACAAGATCAAATTTCAAACAAATCTTGCTGACGTTACCTGTAACACTGAGACAGCTTGTAGAAGTTTGTATCTGAAGTGCATGGTGCCAGCACTAGTATTCTTCTCCATGTCTTGACGGAGTGATTTCACATCATCCCACGTACAGGAAATCTGAGGAGAGACAACATTCATGAATCATTATTCCATTTATCAACCAAGTCCTTCATATAATGAACAAATCTAAAAACTTTAAGTACTTTCAATACAATATTCAATTGATAGCTGATAGTTTTGATAAATGCCCTTGACCTGATATGATGTTGAGAACTTTTCCTATCTTACCTTCATCAGCCAGTGCAAGTCTGCATTGACGGAAGGTCCGGAGAAATTTTCATCGACCTCTACGACAGGCAGCTGTTCATCAGAGGTCACAAGAACTTTGTCTCCATGGTATAACAAACAGGCAAGATACACTCCCCTACAACACAAGTGTCAATAAAACCTAAAGTTGAGGACAGAGAGAGGAGAATTATATCACGATTCAACTTTTGACTTATTTTTGCCATGATTGAGTTTGAAAACTGAGCGAATATATTTTACAAGTCTAAGTCTAGATATTGAAGGAATACTTTGCAAATGCAAATTTCATACCTTTTTAATGATTTGTAGAATTTCGGGGCAGAGGTAAAGAGGTTTTTTAAGCTTTTTCGCTTTCTTTGTAGTGGAGAGTCTCCGACATTATCTGTGATAAAACAAAGAGGATTACAGTAACAGCCTTGACTTATTTGATATTAAATAATGAAGTAAAATCTTATACAGATGTTACCAGACTAACATGTCAGCATACCTTTTAATTCTGATGCATCTGCTGGCCGCAGATGTTTCACTTGAGAGAAGAGCTCGTCTAATAACTTCAGCTTTCCTTCTGTCCTGGATAAAGTGGAGTTGTCCACATCTCTCCAGCCTAAAACAATTTCAAACATCATTCATTTAAATTTGGTCAATCAAAAGGCCTAGATTCTTTTAAACTTAAAAAAAAAATCAAATAAAAAAACAAAATTCTTCTAAGACTCAAAAGGGCCTAGATTCTTTAATTTTTCTAAGACTTTCAGAAAATAAATGAAAAAAAAAATGCTTCAAGGGAGGTAACTCACTAGAAGGAACAGCATAAGCAGGTTTGGCGACCGTGTATCCACTGTATCCCTTCATGTTGCAGGCGGCCACCCGGACGAAATACTTGTTGCCTTTGGCCAGGCCCTTGATTTCGTGCTCCAAGTGTCTCATGTCTTCCACCACCTCCTCCCCAGCCAGTGGGATGAAGTCATCGAAGCAGCTCCACTCGACTGTAATGAACAAGCACAGGAACCTTTTACCTTTATTCTAAACAAGAAACCTGTAATTTATATAACCACTCCGTAATCATCCACTCTGGTCCCTGAAATGCTGACTAAGAGCGCCGGTGCATGTTGTAGAAAAAAGAAAGAAAGAGACGATTCTATACCGCCAATGCAGTATAAACAGCAATTACTTTTAACTGATGAAAATCGTGCAAGATGACTTTAGAGACTGTGATTTTTTACAAGGAGTTTTGATTGTGTTTACATCAACGATCAGACAACGGAGGAACCCACCACAGTGTGCGGGGATCTGTTGTGTTTGTATCAGGTTGGGATAAATAAATAGACGGCTATTTTCTCCTTCCCATTCAGTCGCAGAGATTGTGCAATATTTTAATGACATAGTGGCTATGCTTCTTTGTAGCAGTATTTATTTCTGTTCTCTCTCTCTTACACACTGGCAATGCCATCATCCACTCAGGTATATTAGAGTGTTCTTCAATAATTAATGCAGGTAATCCTAATGGGCTTATAAAAATTAATCAGTGCACTAAATTTGTTTACAAAGAAAAAAATAAATAAAAACACTGCGCAAAATTTGTTTCATTTTAGGGATAAACATATTTACAACCTATGTTTATTGAACCAACAAAGCCTACTGGTATTGTAAATCGTTTTATTTGATTCAGAGAATAATTTGCCCATTACTCCAACTAGCATTTTTTTTCCAATCCTATAATTTATAATTTTCAAAATATTTACAGATTTTTTTGTCCACTCCTTTGTTTACAATTTGCTGATTAACATTTTTATTGATTTTGTTCTTGCAAGTCTCATTGCATGTTTACATTTGTTTTTTCATTCCTGGCCTATATAATGTCTGTTAGTTTGTCATAAAAATATATCATCAGTGCATTGTTCATATCTTCATCCATATGGCCAAAAAAATTCAAAAGATGCTAAAAACTACATCCCCTAACTATACCATTGGGGAGATCTGCTGATGTTTTCTAATTAACACATGCAGTTTTCTACAGCTGGCTTTTTTTGGTTCAGGGTTCAGATGTTACAATAAAACCTGTGCTGACGGAATGATCAACTTGTGCACTCGTGACTCCTAATCTTTAGTATACTTGGGCTAATTTTAGACAGGCAGAGGTAAACAGTTCAATTAATATAGCACATACTGTACCTGAATGGTTTCAGCCAATTAATTATTAATTAATGGTTGTTTTTTGTTCATATATTTTCTATTCTCAGGAAACCCCCATAAAAATGTTGGCATCATGCAAGGCTAAACTGAGTGCTTTCCTCACAAATTTATAAAATATTTTTTGATATGATCACTTTGTAAAATTCATTTTTTTAAAAAAGATGCATCAGTAATACAGTTTTCTTTTTCTTATGTCAATATGCTTATTGAATACTTGAGGAGAAAAAAGATAGCTCATTTTTATATGTTCAAAAAAAAAAGACAAAGGAAACATTGGAAAGTTAAAGAGTGTCTCTGTTGTCTACTTACTTCACTTTTAATTTTGAATACATTTTGTCTTTTAATGAAATAGTCTTTCCAATTGTTAGTCACAACAACTGAGTACACCGTTCATGAGAAAAAGTTCCCCCTACCTTTATATCGTGTGACCACAGCGCCATTGTGATTGAGAGGTTCATCAAACTTGACTAGTAAGGAAGAGCTGCTTGCCACGGTGAGGCTGACGTAGCTTGGGGGGTCAGGGTTACCTGTACAAACACACAGATCATCTAATGACATGTGTACATCTTATCGATAACAAGCAACTCAGTCAAACTAAAAGAAGATCACTTTATAAGACTTTTCAACTTTCTAAACCAACTATCAATAAATGACAAAACTTAATTGGGATTCAGTGCTCCTTTCTCATTTTTAAATTTAATTGCATTTTACATAATCAACATTGTAATTTGACTTACGTGCATGGTCATATCCCGCTTTCATTCTTTTAAGGAGTTTGTGTCGAAATTCCCAGTGACTTAACTGTTTCTCATTTTCCTGTTCAAATAATAAAAGGGAACAGAGTTCATTTTCACATCAATTAACAGGGCATCTTCCTTTTTATGACATTCCCCACAGTTCTCCATTTACATAAAATAAAACATTTTGACACAATTCAAAGGGAAAACCAACTGTAAAGTTCACTGGTCATCTAGCCCTTAACATGACTAAAATACGACCATTAATCCGCCTCTAGATATGTAATCCAAAAACCTCTTGTGCCAGTCCATTTCTGGGCTTCTAAACAAGATTACCAGTAAATCCCTTTTCATTTAATCCCCTAACAAAATATTCAATCAAAACATTACACTGGCTACTTCTAGTGTCAGGTTCCCACATAACAAAGCCTCCTTACACCCATGCATTTCACTGGTCCTTAATCAGCCCGGCCCTTATGAAGGTTTATGATTTATGACAAATACGAACAATGCTGGAGTACAGGTGGCATATAACCGTGCCATATCTATTTAAAATTCCTTTCCACTAATTTTTTTGTCCCTTTATTAATAACAGTATTGTTTGTTATTTAATCCATGATCTTTTTTCTCAATATGGTCAGTGCCATTAGGTCTACATACCTTCAAAAATTAATTAAAAGGAACCAAGTATTTTGGAGATTGGACTGATATATCTTACGTGCATTATTAAATAATTTTTATGTACTTTAAAAATCTTCTTCATGATGTAATTTTAAAACAATGGGGTTTTAAAAAAATTTAAATATGATAGAACAGACCTTTTGTTGTGTGTTGGACATAGAGCTGCTTCCTGAGGAGGCATTTAGAATAGCCGCTGATAAATCCACCACCCTCTTCTCTGCATCAGAAACCAAGGCATCCAGCCGGGCAGAGCGTGTGTCCTCTTTTAAAACTGTAGACGAAAAGTGTTTGAGTAAGCCCATCATTAGTTGTCTCAGATGTTTTTTCAAATAGTATATCCAAAACTCTCCTATTATATAATTTTACTATTAGGTCTGAAGTCACTGTTGGGAGTGGGGGAATTCAGCTCTCATTCTCTGACTAAATACCAACTCACAAAACTTCACATGCATTGACAAACAAAACAAAACAATTGAAGTGTATGCCAAAATCATTTATCACTTTTCATGAAACTGATAGCTCATCTGAAAACACTTGTAGAGGCTGTGTATTGTGAAATTGTTACTCAAGGACATCAATGGCTAAGGATGAAGTGGCACCATCATATTTAAGGGCAAAATGATTAACTATGTAGTTTAATCCCGCATGGTATGCATAACTCGGCCTTGATATTGAGCAAGCAACAGAATGCAGGAATCTGTGCTAAAAATTGGCACATATTTGAGGTAACCTTGCTTTAATTGATAAACAAAAGAAAATTTCTTGACAAGATTTGATGAGGATGAGCAGCTAGATGAAATGGTATAGCTACTGAATGCTCTTGTATCACTTGAAAGTGGGCTCCTTTAACTTATCTACAGAGGATTATCAGTATTGCAAGAGCTTACATAATGGGCTTTCCCTGGCGCCATTGAACAGCAGCATCTTGGCCATAGGGATATTGTTGGTCATCACAGCTACATCCAGGGGGGTCAGACCCTCAGAATTTACACTGAAAAATGATCATAAACAAACTATTTTAAAATTTTGTTTGAAGCATTATAAATAATGAGAACCATTTTATTCTCACTGTAAAATGACAAAATATTTTTTAACAATTAAGTCTTTAATATGAATAATTATGGAAACCTTCTATCCCTAACAAACATGTATGAATTCAGAGTCAAAATGATGTCAGAATAACAAATAGAATAGGAATTTGTGGTACAATTCTCTTTAAAAAAATGGTAAAAATCTCTTGCAATGCTTATGAAGTTACTAAGTAGAGTGAAAAAAAATCACAATCAATATCAGTTTATTGTTCCTCTCTCTCTCTCTCTCTCTTCACTTTGAAGTGTTTGTTGGAAAATTCAATTCCCCTTTTAACAAGTAGTGTAGTTTTTTTTTTCTTGGATACACTTCATATATAAATATGAACCATAACTCAAAGAAGAGAAGTTTGATCTGACATTTTTACTTCCATTCTAAACAACATCTTATCTAAAACTATCGATTTTTCTAGCACAGATGTATACTTAGGAATCTCGAAACTTTTCACGAGATAAAAGTTATCCATAGTTTATGATTCCTAGAGTATAGGGTCTGTCAAACAGGGCCTTATGCAGGGCTTAGTTTATCAAATACTATTAAAGTTATGCAACTTAGCAACAAACAACACTACAGTGACATCTCCTGGCCACTTCCCTTTAAAATTTAATCAAACTAAAGCAATTTACTAGGAAATTCCCGTTCAGACATTCATTTATCTTTCTATTGTAATTCCTATTAGACATGCAGACTTTTTCCTTTTGATAAATATTCAAAAATAGAAATAGTTTAAACTTCATAAACTTGGATAATTTTTCAAAAATAAAATTTATTTTAAAAAATTTACTGGTTAGTAAATCATACTAAGGATTTTTCTTGTTGAATTTTCATCATGCAGTTTAATTAGATTTAGTTTAATATCATACGTACTGCACTCATAAGGTTATTTTCTGTGGTTTGGTGCTTAACACTTGAATTCAAAACAAACACCTATTAATAGTGCTTACATGTACATATAAAGCTGAGGTCAACATCCCCATTCAATATACAGCCTTATGTGTAAACCCCTTCTAGATCTATCAAAGGCCTATACTGGTAATCATGATTGAGGCACCTCTCTTCAATAAGGTTTCCTCTAATGAATGAGCCCAAAGTCCTTTACCTGTTAATATTTAGTCCATCCACTTCCAGGAGATTCTTCACCAAGTCCAAGTCCTGTTGTTCCACTGCTTCAAACAAAGCTGAAAATTTTAAAAAATATATGTAGGAATTCAATTTAATTATTCCTTTATAATAACTAAACATTGTTCTAACCAATTTTGAGACCTACCTAACACAGAAATTTAATATATCACATGATTTTATGCACATTCCATTTTACACTGTAATATGTTCCAATTTTTATTAACAATGAATGCACATCTTCATTATGATATTCAATTAATAATTGTCCATCTCCCCAAACAGGTCCCTTTCCAGCATAAAAATAAAAGCTCTTAACAATTTAGTGTCCAATGTATAAACACAAAAGAAGAGCATATGTCTAAAGACAGATACCATTATTAACACTCTCTTGTAATCTAAATGGCTAATAATTGACAATTAGGAAAACATACATCTATAAATCACTAAACATGACACTTAGATTACAAAACAAAATTAAGTCCTATAATTATGTTTCTGTACAAACCACGAACAATTATCATAAAAAAAACCTTTAGGGAAAAGGTATACAAGAAATTTTACACCTTGAATTCCAAGACAATTGATATATAGGATAAAACATGAGTTATATGACTAGCACTTTAATGAATTATGTTTTCCAGTGTCAACTTCCTAATGGCAGCGGCCCTCACAATGAACTGTGCACTACAGTGACATCAGGCCAAGACAAAGTCTAATAAAAGGGTACAAGAACCTTCAAATATCACCAAATGATAAATATCTTTAAATTACTCATAACTATTTAATTTTACAAAAGAATGACGCAGGTTTTAAAAATGATTTTTAAAACACATATTACAATGCAATAAATTTCATCAAACATACCTTCTCATATAACCTTCATTACAGATCTTAAATAAATAATAGAAAAATACGAGGACACAACCCTTCACAGGTCAAAGGAAAAAACAAGTTCTCCATTCAATGCTTTTGTTTGGGGCAGAATTTTGAATTTACCTCGAGAGCATGTGATTGGACTACCTGGTGATCTAACACTGCATGATTGGTCACGGGGATTCCTCTAGGCAATGCGAAACAAGAGAGTGTGAAGACTAAAGGTCTAAAGCAAACATAAAACCTGTCAAAGTGTGACAAAGGGAGGGCTCTAAAAACCTTTGATGGCTTTTATCACCTCCATAAAGACTGATTTTGCCATATTTGTTCAAGAAATGACCAACAGGGATTACAATGTTTGTGATAATCTCTGCTAATCTCCTGGAATCTAGATCTGGGCATGCATGATTACAAGCCCTCCCTTCAAGGAAGGGTATGTATCCCAAACAGATAATGACCAGGATTAATCAAACCATCAGATAAAAGATGATCTTGTTTTAATGTATGGATTATCTTACCTATATAACTATTTAAAATCTTTTGATGACCAGGGTCTTTATTTTGTTTTTTCTAAGACAGACATGTTTTGTAAAGAAGGATCGGATTTTAGTCTTATGATTATCATGATCTGTGCTTGTACATGCAGATAACTATAAACCCTTAACAAAACGATCAATTTGAATATCATACTTCAAAATAGGTTCTTATTTTAAAACAAAACTTGTACATACCACTGACATCGACAGACTTTTTGTCCTTATCCGATTTCCTTTTGTCGTACATTTTGTTAGGAGACAGACTATCGGGATCACTGTTGGACGAATTACTGGTAGATCCCCTCTTCTTAGGAGTGGCTAAAATTAACACATGAAAAATTCTTGAAAATTGAACATCAAAAATTGTTATTCATAAAGAAATATCTAAAAAAAAAAAAATATATATATATCCCAGAACTTACTAATTTCTAAACGGTATCTCATCTTCTAGGTCTGAATGACTGTAGCACCCAGAAATTATTTGACAATATATAAATACGATTAAATCGCACCCCAAAAAGGCAGTTCTAATTGGATTAACAAAGTTGAAATCACCGATACCAATCTAACCAAACTTAAGTCGGATAAAAACACTGAAGCATAAATTCACATTCACAGTTAATAATGAGTCAACGAATAATAAAAAAAAATTTCACGCACTTGTAAGTATCCTAGATGATCGATTGGGAGAATTGATTCCATTCATGTTCCTCAACTGGACAGGTGCGGTGTTATTGTGGGGTAGGCCTCCGGGTGCATCGTCCATTAGAAGTCCCTCCCCATTGGACATGAAAACTTTAATTGTTCTTCCATCCCCGCTGAAATAAAGAGACTTCATCGTTGCAAGACCATCACAGCAGATTTGAAACAATGAACAGAACACTTTTTAAAAAGCCAGAGTGCAGAGATTTTCGAGAGGAAAGTGCGCCAACTTCAAAGGGATTCTCTGAATCGGAGAGAACAGAGCTAATCCAAGATGCTCGGAATAACACCTTCATAGTGGGTCTGGTTGTAATTAAAAGTGCAAATTTGTTAGCATGCAATTTTTAGATAACCTTTTTATAATGAAAATTGCACTTTGGGTTATATCTCTTGGCAGTGAAGCTTATCTTTTCTATTATCAGATCACCTCAGTATTCCTAAGGAGCAACACTAAACCTTATTTCAATAATAAAAAAAAATTTATATGTACAAACAGGCTCTGCCAGACACTTTACAATAATTTCATCCAACACCTCCTCACAATTATATACTCACATAATCGTTGAATTTATTAAAATCCCATCTTTACATAATGACAACTGACATTAAATAAACATATCCTTTTATCAATTTCCAACAAGCGACAACTTTTCATTTCACAGATAGAAAGGATCTGATCAGCTCACGACTTTTAATAATATTTTGTTATGGCCAGGTAAACCCTGGCTAGAAGACTTTATTTATCTCTTGTCCCAAGAAAAGCACGCTATAGACGTATATACTCTGGACGTGCTGAGACACATTGCTCGTAATATCAACAAATTTGAATATGTCTTCCATATTGGCATTGTGCATGCAAAATAATGCCCAGGAATTTAACAAAGCTTCAATTCAATTCCCTCCATTAATCTTTAAATTCTGATAAGGCTTCGAACTTTAATTTATATTGCACCCCGAGTTTAATGCTCTCGCTGTCACCCCTTACAGAAACTAAATCTCTGGTGGACAGGCCCGAGAGAGTTTTTCATCTCAATAACAATTTCAATTTCGAATGCTTTTTAACCTAGCTAAACTACCCAGGTAAAAAGTTTCTGTATCTTGTTTATCCAGGGAATAGGTATATTTGTTACTTAGTTCTTCCTATGTGATGGAAACAAAATTGATTTTTTATTTTTCTATAGTTTATGATAAGTCATACGTAAATTATTAAAATTGATTTGCCAGAATGATGACAAATAAAACAGGAAAAAAGAAGATATCTCAAATAAAAGCAAGTTGTTATTAGGAATCATTGCTCTCTAACACAGATGTTGGGGCCAGGAATAATTCATACTTAAAAGGATATTTTGTTAATTTTTTTTTGTTTAATAAAAAAGTAAAATCATGTTACATGGCCAAATATATTAGTCTTTTAAAAACTGTTGCTTATCAAATTTTTCAAGGTTTTCCATAAATTATTGTGATTTCTGTAGCATAGCTCTTAACATAGCATTACATGCATAACTCAAGTTCTCTTTTATATCTCTGATCCACTCCAAAGCCCCCATTAAAATATTTGACAAAATGCAAGATCAAAGTTTAAACTCAGATTACTGGTATGTAAGGTGAATAGAATTATAATGTTGCAGATTTAAAGCTTGAAAACACATTGATGAATGCTTTTTGATATTTTTATTCTCTTTCACATATACAGTCTGCAATAGGTTGAAAATCAACCTAACAATTCCCTTCACAATGCATTGATCTATGGGTACAGTGATGCCTGTCTATTCACTCTCTCACTAGAACACGGATTCTCTGACAAAGTGAACAGTCAGTGTCAAAGCTAATGGTATCACAGGAATGGAATACTATAGTACCAGTACAGTTGGAATTAAGAGTATGGTTGGAATGCAGGAAGTGATGATAAAACCACAGTGAGTTCTACTACATTTCTATACAAGGGTAAAAACCTCTAATAAACATTGACACAGTAACACACAATTATGAAGAACAACCAAAATTAGGTCTTTAAGGTCAGAATGATTCCTATAAAAGTATTCCAATTCGATAGGTTCACCCATAAACTTTTTATTTGGTGACGTATTGTTTCTCAGAATGTGTTTAAAATCATTATCATCTACTAGAAACCTAAATATACTATTTGCTGCCTAAAGCTAAGCTCAGGACATTTCTAAGCATCAAATTCACGATAGCTGAGTTTGACTGTAAAGAGGAAACTCACCAGTCTAAGCTCACAGATCTCTGCCTGTCGTGCATCAAATCCTCGCGGATCCTATCCTTCTGACTCAGTCTTCTAGGAATTCTGTACAGCGAGGAACCGGGACCTTCCAATCTAAATCCAGGAGAAAAATCAAAGACATGTAAACTGTCAAATGTTCACACTCAAGTGTGTTATTTACTCAGATGAACTGTGAGCTATTTAATATCTCCTAAGGGGGGTCTCCGATGAAGTTGGGACACTATGGTCTTGAAAGTGTTTGTTTTACCTCGAAGTCTGTATACTTCTAGATATCTGAGTATGTTGACAAGTCATGCAGACGGTTTGACACATCTATGCACTTATCATAAACGAACAAATTAACCCCCCCCTCCTTTAAGGACTCCCTCTTACCTAGTGCCTCACCTTTGAAATAAAATTTTGACAGTTCGAAGATCAATTTTAGCAAACATCTTTTCACACATGCACTCATTAATTTTTTCCCCCCTCAAATCTAAATGCAAAATGATTTTTGGTACCCTCTAAAAGGCTTTAATGGCCATCAATAACAGTTTGTTAAGTTTAAATTTGCAAGGAGTTCCCCCAAGGAAGTGGTGCATTGAAGCAAGTTAAAACTGCAGATCGAGGTACATTAGCAGAATGTCTCATTACAAATCAATGAGGTGTTAAAGAGAGCCCATAAACACCCCAAGAAAACCGATGATTTAAATTGTGATAAGCTTTGATCCAAAACACATTGGCTGCTAACAAAAGGGGAGTAACTCTGATTCAACAATGGTGAGATGGAATGAGAAACTGATCCTTATTTGAAGAGAGACAATTTGAGTAAAAATAAAACAGTACATTTTATTCTGTTTTTTTGTCATCCAAAGTTTGCAAACATTTTAAAATGTAAAGTACATTTAATAATCTAAATTTATGCAGAATCTCAAAGATATCCACTAATTTTCTCTGAATAGCTTCACATGGCTTGGAGGTTTCAATGCAAATAAAAAAAATCATGTCTCAATAGGATAGAAAATTAAAACCTCAGAATTTCATCTGAGATGGGTTTCATTAAAATTGAAAAGAATATATAGCTGATTCTCAGATAACAAAGCTCCTAACAAATTTCCTTATCTCATATTTTATAGCCAAAGATTTTTCCTATATTTATTAATACTCAATAACAATCATGTATTTTTTCTATTTGACAAGGCAGAGAGAAGAAAATTTTCTTACCTCTTCTCATCTGGATTTCTGACCATGTTCTGAAAATGAGAAAAAATCCACTTAGTATGAATTAGGTACATACTTCACTCGCCTTAACACAAAATCTCACAGAATGTGAACACTTTTCATCACAACTTTACTACATGGCCGCATTATCAGGGACAAAACACACATATCCCTTTGTGCCGATACGTCATTAATTTAGAGAATGTCAATCATTTTATGAAACGCGCCATTAAGTGCATCCCCAAAAACCACGATGAAGTGCACAAAACAGAGCCCTGATCCCTTCATGATGAGCAAAGATTACAATACTCAGGGCGAAAAAAGTCGGATATCTGAAAATATATCTGTGCTCTATGAACCTCCATGAACCTTTTTTTTCTTCTTCATGGGAGATATAAATATATATATATACATTTATCCCATCAGTGTTTCTTTTAGGGGGCTGATCATTCTTTTGCCTGACTTGACACTGTAATCTATGGATATCCACAATGTAAACATTCACCATCGAGTCACGACTATGGGGAGATCGTGAAGATGCTCTCGCTATAAGAAAGATTGCTGGCATTTCTTAGTCATGCCATGCTCCGGCTATATAGCTCCTGACCAGCACGTACTGACTACTATGACTAACCGTTTCTTTTATCATTTTGGAAGGATTTCCGTAATTAATAAGAATAATTAATTAACAGCTGAACAGCTGATCAGGGGAAAAAAAATCTTCTATAATGATTCATTGAAGCAAAAATAGAAATGTGTCTTTTGCAAATCTATAAAGGCCCAAAATTACAATAGACTTCAAAGCAATAACTATATCTGTATATTTTTATTCCGGAGTAGCATGCAACTCTTGGTTGTCGGTACATGTTTTTCATAAATGTTACCATAATCTAGAAATGAAGGACTATTGCATGTTTGTATGTCATGGAGGTCACCACTGTAAAGAACTTGGTATGATACATGTTGTTAAATGAGGGATTTAACCTAGTGAGTACTCACAGCCTTGGGTGGGGTGGTATAGTAGAGCTGGCTGGATGATTTTGGCGTTATAGAACCGTCATCTGACACACTGGTCATGGTCTCTGAAGAAGTCGTAGAATCGGTGTCATCTTCAAAGTTCCAAGCTGACCCTGAAATATACAAGTTCCAATCTAATAAAAAAGCTGTTATAGAAAATTCCTTCTTTAAACATCTTATCTTCTATCATTATTTTTTTTTAAATCTGAAAAATAAATACCACACTGGTTGAAGCTTTTTAACTTGTTTGCTATATGCTGCTCATTGCCAGTTTAAGGTCATATTGGGAGCCTTTTCAATCACCTCTTTAAACTCTGTAGGTATATCCCCAAAACAGGACACAGTACAAAAATGTACAACACCCACATTATTATGGAAATCTTATAACCGTAGTTTATTTCTCATAAAATTTACTTAAGTCGAGTCATTAAAGCGGCTCTTGTTTTCCAATCTATAATCCTTTATCTGCAGACTTTGCATGGAGACAGATAATTTTGTCCAACACTGTAGTAAAAACCAAATGACTCTACACCCATAATTACAAAACAAAACACTTCATAAAACGGCTCCAACCTTTTCTCTCCCTCGCCAATTAAGGCTTCCGCAAATGTTACCTTCAGTCAAGGTTCAATCAAAATAACGTTCAGTTCCTATGGGAATATCACTGTGACATTGCAATTTTTCTCCAGCCTCACCTCTGCTAGGTGACAACTTTAATCTCCATGATCCATATTTTTCAACTAGAGTCGACAACCTCTGAACAGATGTATACACTGCTATCTTGAATCAGATCTGAAGAAAGTGTTGCCACGCGTCATAATTTACCTTGTGCCCAATCTGTCAATCATACCTTCAATATTCACCTATCAAGGCATTGTTTTATGATAAACAATATGTTCTTGTTATTTAACCATGTCATATGGAAAAAAAAATCTGTTGAGATTGAAATACAAAACTTGTTGCATTGTTTCACTCTCAATATGTTTACTATACCATATATGTAAAACTTTCAATATGTTAACCATACCATAGATATCAAATGGTTGAAAAATCATAAATCAAAGATACAATGCATTGACAGTTCTATTGGACAGGTATAAAAAATGTCTCTGCTCTATTTGACAGTTTAAATCCATCATATATTATTACATGTATTATCATTAAAAGAATAACTGTTTTAGCTATACTACAGTGAACATTTCTTGAAAATTCAAACATTTAACAACCTCAAACCTTAGAGACAGTAAAATGCATGGGCCCATCAAATTAATTATCCATTTATGCAAAATCTATGATTACCAGGGACATTTCGTAAGTACATCAATACTCTATGGATATAATCAGAGTTTGGGCACTAATTGATTTGCCTATCATACACAGATTGACAATGGTAAACCTAGCAAGGAAAGTATTTCATTAATTAAGTATCAAAGGATCCTGAGCATATAACACACAGTCAGATCAATGGAGTTGGACTGTCACAGAAAATGGCCTTTAATAAATTGATGGAAACTCTTATGCAATAGGAGTCAATTTTTATCCCATTACCGTTATAATGAATTTGCATTTACTTCACATCTTCAATGACCAGCTCTTTTTGATTTTGCAAATGGTAAAAAACTATCAAAAAACAAAAATCTAAGAAATAATTGTTTTTAAGTACACTTGTACTTATTCATGTACTTCAGTACTTATTCACGTACTTCAATAATTAACTTCTGTATTGAAACAATGCAAGAATTAATTGTTTTTAAGAATTGTTTTTATGTCAATTGCACAATTTTTTGGTACTGACAAAACTAAAAAAAACCCCAAAAAACCAACAACATTAAATGTCAACAATGTACCGTAACAAGTTTATTATTGCATGGAATGCTAAATATTTATGGCCACTGCGAAGAATCAACAAATGATTTAAAAATTTGAACCATATATTTATTTTTAAAATCAAGAATGGATCCAAGAAATAATTCCAATTTTTTAACAATTCAGTCTTGAGAACAGATTGAGCTGAGATTCCCACCTAGTTTCATATCTACATAACTTTTTAACACACCTTTATAAACATAGAAATTCCATTGATTGTAGTGGTAACTTTTTATCAAAATATTTGCAATAACGGAAGCTATCATGTTTAGCCACATTAATGAATAAACATTCACTAACAAATTGATTCATTTACAAAAAAGAAAACCTTCACATTTCATTTTTACCTTGCAAAAAAAATTATGAAGTTTGAGTTCATAGAAATACCTCAGATGACTATTATCAAAAAAGAAAAAAAGTTGAATCCATTCAATTCAATCTCCAAACAGAAAAGCTTAATCCCCAAGAAATTATAAAACCAGATTTCAAAGTATAAATATAAATAGCAACAAGATGTAATTATAATCGGGGCGATTATAAAGTCTCCCAAACGAACGAGGCCATCATTGGGGGTAGGGATGACCAACATGGGTCAAACTTTACAGAAAAAAAAGTTAATACTGGAGTATTTCTATTTGTGAAATTTAATGAGGTTCCCGAGGGGTCATTTACTATATATCAGGTGAACCGACATAATGTAAGGAACAAGAATATACATGGTTTAGGGGTGGGGATCTCAACCGTTTTCAAGATATTTGGGCACTTCCTGTTCGAGGGGGGTCAGGACTACCCCCGGGCCCCATGACCTACACACAGTTTGATTCCCCTTAACACAAGGAACAAGAATATATATGGTTTAGGGGTGGGGATCTCAACCGTTTTCAAGATATTTGGGCACTTCCTGTTCAAGCGGGTCAGGACTACCCCTGGGGCCCATGACCTACACACAGTTTGATTCCCCTTAACACAAGGAACAAGAATATATATGGTTTAGGGGTGGGGATCTCAACCGTTTTCAAGATATTTGGGCACTTCCTGTTCAAGGGGGTCAGGACTACCCCCGGGGCTGATGACCTACACACAGTTTCATGCCCCTTAACACAAGGAACAAGAATATATATGGTTTAGGGGTGGGGATCTCAACCGTTTTCAAGATATTTGGGCACTTCCTGTTCCAGGGGGGTCAGGACTACCCCTGGGGCCCATGACCTACATACCGTTTAATGCCCCTTAACACAAGGATCATGAATATATATGGTTTATGGGTGGGGATCTCAACCGTTTTCAAGATATTTGGTCATTTCTAATTCCTGGGGGGTGGGGATGACCCCAGGGGTAAGATCTAATAAACCCCATATATTGCCTATAATAGTCAATATATGATTCTGAAAACCCTTTGCAATTATCTCTGTTCGTTTTCAAGTTATAACCATTTACAATAGAGTCTACGATTTTTCCCATAGGCTTCTATGTTAGACCCCACACCCTTTTGACCCCCCAAGAAAGTGGTTGGCCAACCCCAAATGAGAAAAATCAAACCGGCGTGCACAACTAGATATGCAGGCCTATCATATCCTAGAGTTTTGTAGAATTCTGTTCAGCCGTCTCTGAGAAACGCGACGGACAAGTTCAGAGCGAGAAAGAAGAAGAAGAATAATAATAATAACTAGACTCTTGTTGCTATAGCAACAAAAAGGTCTTCCGTTCTCGTATAAATGTATTATTGTGTAAAACGAAACAAAAAAAACCCACCAAACTTCTTTCAAATATTTATCATCTATGTAAATTGTGTGCTTTCATAACTTACAGTTTCTAAGATCTGCTTAATAAGATGAACTACTTGAGATATTTGATATATCTCGCCGGAAGTAGATCTTTTTTGTTTATTTCACATCGCATAAATGACTTATGTAAGCATTTATACCTAAATAAATATTCTTTGTTAAATAAAAAATAAAGTTAAAAAAAAAAAAAATTAAAGTGCTACCGGTGCCGACCGGAAGTTACGCCGACAAAAACAAAATTGTGTATACTTGTCTACATACAAAGGTCTATCATCCCACAAAGTTTAGTTGTTCAAGTCATTACCGTATTTGAGATTTTGAAGAGTCAAGGTATTTTGCTTCGGGACAGGAAAGGGACAAACGGAAGTATTCAATGAAAATAAAAGTTAGATTTTTATAAACACTAGACAATGTCTTTTTATTGCCTAACATTTTATCTAAAAATATTGAAGAAAAACAGTAAAACTTAAAAACAGCTTGATTTTTTTCAACTCTTCCGGTGTGGACCGGAAGTGACGGTTGACAAAATGAAAACTATTAAACACATCCTCTATCAAATGTCTATCATCCACGTTAGTTTCATGTCTTAGTCACTTACAGTTTCTGAGATCTCGTTGTTACAACATTTGTTTAAAAAAGACAACCTGAGATATTTGAGATATCTCACCGGAAGTAGAATTTTTTTGTTTACTTATCATCGAATAGATGATATATGTAAGCATTTATACTTATATTTCAATTCTATGAGAAAAAAGTTAAATGCGTAAAAAAAAGTAATTTTTGAAGTGCTTCCGGTGACGACCGGAAGTAACGCCGAACAAAACAAAATAGTGTAAACACATTTACATTATATAGGTCTATCATCCTGCAAAGTTTCATTGTTTAAGTCATTACCATATTTAAGATCTCGAGGAGTCAAGTTTTTTGTTTTGGGACAGGAAACGGACAAACGGAAGTACTCAGTGAAAATTTAAAGTTAGAAGTTCTTATGCATTTGACAACTGGGTGTTATTGCCTATCACATTCTCTAAAATTGGACAAGAAAAACAGTTAAAATTTTAAACAGCTTGATTTGTTTGAACTCCTCCGGTGTGGACCGGAAGTGACGGCCGACAAAATGAAAGCAGTTAAACACATCTTCATTCAAATGTCTATCATCCATGAAAGTTTCGTTTCTTGATCACTTATACTTTTTGAGATCTCGCGGGTACAAATTTTTTTCTTAAAAACCTATGTGAGATATTTGAGATATCTCACCGGAAGTGGAATTGTTCTTGTAATTGAACATCGCTTAGATGACATATATAAAGATTTATACTTATATATTCATTCTATGTAAATTAAGTTAAATACTTAAAAAAAATAAATTTTTGAAGTGCTTCCGGTGACGACCGGAAGTTACGACGAACAAAACAAAATAGTTTAAACATATCTACACATATAGGTCTATCATCCCATAAAGTTTGAATGTAAAATTCCTTGTCGTTTTTGAGATCTCGAGGTGACAAGCTTCTTTGTCGCGGGACAGGAAACGGACGACCGGAAATGAATTTTAAAAAAAATGAAAAAAACGCCTCGAGATATTATCATTCTCTATCATTCCTGAAAATTTCAGGAAAATCTATCTACTCATCTCTGAGAAATTCTGCCGACAAAAAAGGGGAAAAAAATAATAATAATAAGAAAGAAAGAAAAAACCTAACAATCACTATAAGGTCTTCCGTTGGAAACGGAAGACCTTAATAATAATAATAATAATAATAAGAACCGTACAAAAACAATAAGTCTCCAAACTTCGTTTGGGAGACTTAAAAATATCATGTCATCAATTAGATGACTGCTTAAATTACATCACTAGTCTTTTCTAATGTGCCTTACTAGAATTACAAAGTACACATTCACTATGAGTTATTTCTTTTCTTGAAGAAATCACTTTCAAGAGCCATCTTTAGAAGTGGATCCTTGATCTGAAGTAGGCTTTTTGTACTTTGGGGAGTAAATCAAAATAAGAGAGAGAGAGAGAGAGAGAGAGAGAGAGAGAGAGAGAGAGAAATGGAGAAAGAGAGAGAGAGAAAATATGAAACTGTTAGTACAACACATTGCAGGAGTTGCATGTAAATTTGCTGACAAAAGAAGAAATGTTAAGCCTCTTCTTAGGACTTGGCATGCGATCCCTAAATCTGTCAGAAAAAATAAGTCAGCCCCTTGATATCATCACAAGGACCTTAGCACAAAATTTGGTCCCATTTCTAACATAGATAAGTTTTTAAACAGTTTATGTGCCCACTACTTTTCCCTACAAATCTCTACTGGAGAAATAAAAACATGTAAATATACCCAAGATCTAGTCCAATAAAGAGATATCAGAACTGTCTCAACCTATTAAGAAAATTAGCCAACAACTCATTCCTTTCTGGCAGATGGATAAAAATTTTCAAGAGCATCCTTTGTTGACTTTTTTTCCAATATTATTACATAAAAAATCAAATCAAAAAGAAATTTTCTGTGTTATCTGCAAATTGAGTTTTAACAGATTAAAGGTGCATTTACTTTTTTTCTCTCAACATTCCAATGCTCCAAATTCTTCACAAAAGAATTCAATAATGTACGGTAATGATATCGTAGATATTCACACCATAAAGTGGGAGTAAGGTCTGTCTGTTTATACCTATATGAGCATTTTGTACAGATCAATCAGCTATCTACGACAGTCTGCTCGGTGCCGTTTTTTTTTTATGGTGATCTGGACAGCAAATTCATGTGTTTAGAGCAGGGATCAGCCGGAATTCACCGCAAAACACAACATAAACTGATCTATCCAAGACGAGATTTGTTTTACAAGGTGTGGGAGGAATACTATAGAATTATTGATCAACCTTATCCTCCCCATTCAAAGAGAAGTTGTTAAATGAATAATTAAGGGCATATCTCTACAGAACTTTTAAGATAATGTATTCAACTCAACATGATAAGGTATTATAAAAAGACAGAAATTTGTGTTGTTTTCCCCCAAAACACAATCATGCATAAAAACTACGCAGATTCTACGAACAAAATATCCACTGATTTGGAAATATTGTAAAGCAGTTATCTTATGATATTATACTACCTAATATTCTCGCTGTTTTACAAGAATGAAAGCTTGTTAACATTTAGGTGTGACATAAAAGTTGCGTAATGGTTTGCTGTCTCCATTTCCTGTTCGTAAAACAATGTTGTTTCCCCCCCCCCCCCATATCAGCAGTTCAATCACGATCCAAGTGAACAAATTTCACACATTCCGATATAGAACATTAAAAACAAATGCCATGCGATGAATTTTTAACATTTATGTTTTCTGATTGAAATATTTTTTCTATGCTAGAAAAGAAAAAGACATTTCACAATGAAAAATCCAATATTAACATTGCAACTGGAAAACATCCATCATCTTTCCTTTCTAGATCTTGATATTTTCAAACGCTTTCAAAATACACTTATTCAAAATACCTGTAAGTTGTTCTACATGATGAAATATCTTAGATTAAATATATACAATCCCCCATATAAAAAAAAAACCCCTGAAGCCTCTGTATTGTTTACTTTCCCCAACAACTTAACTAGACTTTTTTCTGGTTATTGGTGAAGCGCATCAATTATTCAGGACACATTAGTATTTTTGTCTCCAATACAGCAGCAGAAGAGGAAAAAATATCCTACCACCTCTTCATTAATGAGACCCAGTGCTCACAGCTGTCATAGTAGGTGCCATTCATCATTTTACAAATTTCTTTCCTACTGAGACTAGAGGCCCTTTTCTCTCCCTCTCTCTCTGCAGGCAGTCCATGAAATTTAAAAAGCAGCAGAATCCATGAGCAAGACAGCTGAGATGGACTTTTTAGTAATAAAAGTCCATGCATTGAACAAAACTCTTAAAATTGCTCGAGTTGGATTTCTGATTTCATATGCAAATACTGTAAACATATTACATTTGGCTGTGTATTCTTTTTAGCGTTTTTGGCAGAATACGTCTTTCGCTAAATCAAGTACATAGCTAAATGCAATGCATATATGTATTAGAAGAATACACTAATTCACATCCACACCAACTGGTTCAAAAACTATTTTCCGCAAAATATCGTACACGCCAAATTTAATACATTTACAGTAATTGTTGAAAATGATATTATTAAATCTAATCTTGACATGTTGTACATTATTTCATTAAAATCAATTTTTTTTGGTTCATTAAGCATCAGAAAAGAATTGCATCCAGGTTGCATATTTGTAATTTTTCCTTTTCAGCCTACATATTACAGTAAAACACGCTTATAATGAAGTGCCAGGGACGGGCGATTTTACTTCGTTATAAACGTAATTTGTTATATCCGTCCAGTTTACAGCATGTTATAAAGCCACGGGGAATGAAAATCACTTCGCTGTAAGCGTTAATTCATTATAAGTGTGTTCGCTGTAACCGTGTTTTACTGTACATGTACCATCTATTGAGGAGTGCTAATGAAAAATTGATCAAATACATCTCTGTGCTATTCTGATTTGGAAAACTGATTAAAAATCTTGATCATTATCAACCTAGTCTTGAAATTGAAAATCAAACCTTGAAAACTTTCGGAGCTCAATGAATTTTTAGCTAAATTTGATCTCAGTGGAATGCTTTCATTATGATCCGCGACAGCTCAATGAAGCCTCAGTGGACGTTGTGCGCTGTACGGACTCTTCCACTCGACAGTGAATTATTCATTATGATATAGGATGATTTACACGCAGCCAGTTCCTCAATTGTTTATTCAATATGTACAATCAGTATATAATGCTCTACTCAAGACAGTCTCATCCACACACCCTTCTAATTTTTGTTTTCAACTTTTAAAATTGGCCAGATTTCTTTTTTTTGCTATCTCATTCTTACCATTCAAAGCATGGGCTTGTTTTATCTGTGTTTACATAAACTTCCAGGAACACACTGAAGTTGTCAATACTGAAACTTTAGGCACCTTACCAAAACACGTTTTGACCCCTCATGAAATTTATGTATATATCCTACAAAGCAGAATGTAAGTTTAATATATTTCTAAAAAGTCTATCTAAAATATTTTGTTTGAACAGTATGTCCTTAGGAAATGGATTCATTCACGATGTGCATGATAATTTAATAGACTACTAAAACTGTTTGAACAGGTCTTTGATTTTTCTTCTTCATATGATTATCTTGGACAAATAAGATGTTAAAACATGAGAAAAAGCATTCAAAACTGTATGTCAAAAGAAATGAACATATGTTTTTAAAAGCATATAGCTTTCAAAAGAGGTTCATTCAAAACTCTTGTCCTCGTCTAATGAAAAGTCTTTAACTTTGTGACACATACAGTAGACCAATCTGGACTTGATAAATATGAAACTTTAAACCTAGCTATACACTTGATTTTCGAAAAAAGAATTCCAGAATGAGAATGGTCGAATGACAGATCAACTTGAAGAGGGTCACTGGAGTCATTAGATGACTTTCACTTTTTTTTTGAGTGGGTGTAGGAGTTGGGTGGAGGGGGGGGGAGGGGGAGGGGAGAGGGAGAAGGGTACTTACCTTCATAACTCATGACACATGGTAAAATACAAGAAGAAAATAAGAGACGCACATGACTTTTGTCTGCATTATGAACAGGGAATTATATCTCATGAAACCAAGTAGAGTACAAGGACCTATAATAAGGGTCTGCGCTATTAACGGGGACTTACGTGGTCTCATGGGGGGTAGGTCTGGCAGAGTGGCCACCCAGCTCTCCGGCTCCTCCTCCTCTATCCCAACATCTTCTCTCTCTGGCTCACTGCGAGTTCTACTCAAAAATCTGAGCGTGGATTTTTTACTTGGTTTCCATGAGCCAGTCCGCCGTAAATCTTCGGTTTTCGTTTTCCTGTGTAGAACACTCTTGGCGAACTTCTGTATTTCCATGACTCACAAACCAAATACCAGTGAAAGGAAAACTGGCAGTTTCATTTTGGCGATAAATGGGTAAAACACTATTGGTATTTTATAATAAAATAACC
Organism: Magallana ariakensis; assembly: GCA_020458035.1. NCBI lineage: Eukaryota > Metazoa > Mollusca > Bivalvia > Ostreida > Ostreidae > Magallana > Magallana ariakensis. The sequence continues at coordinate 29,856,678 of CM035817.1, forward strand.
TTTGAAATTTTTATCAACATGCACCGTTTCCATTTCTGGCACAGACAAATTATCAACAACTCTGTCTAGCATACAGAGACATCACAAATCAGCTTTAATATGAAGAATATAAGTAAAAACCACAGCTATATTTCATTTCTCCATGTTAAATCGGTTGTAAATTCCTAATATCGCCTTCCGATACACATCTCAATATACTTGGCTTGAACACATCCCAAACTTTCAGGTGTTTTGACATATATCTTTCTAAATGGCAGTCTTCCCTTTTATTTACAAATGGGGGTATAAGAAATAAATAACAGCTCACATGAATACAGCAAAAAGTTCCTTTAAACTTCTGAATAAGAGAGGCAACTTTAAATTCCTAAGCTGTTCAGTAAACATCTATCCTCCAAAGTCCACACTACAATATACGGGATTACTTTTCTATGTCACAGGAAAAAATTTGATCGCCTCTCAGAGTTCGATAAAGACAAACCCATCGTTGTGCTGTAGGTCATTTGCAATAGATCTCAATGAATTTAAATTCTCAATATTCCATGCTATATTATTGCCCGTCCTCCATAATAAAAACGCTGTCTTCATGTGACACAAGCTTGGAAAGAATTTACCAACGCTGCCAAACTTGTCCTTCACAGACTAAAACACTGGCCAAATATATCTATATTGAGGCATTCCACTGAAATAAAGCGATCTATATGCCTTGCACAGCTAATCATCAGCCCGGCATAATGATCCCTCTACCTTTAATGAGAAATCATTAACTTCAGGTGAGATATTACCTGGGGCCACAAGGACAGACCTACATTCATGAGCAGGTATCAAGTCCATTTTAATCAATTATTATCAATTATATCGCTCTCTGTGAAGATTACTCACAAAATCTCTCCTTTTCCAATAATATGTCTAAATTAAATTAAGAGACTGCTACTCCCCTGATATTGAGAAAAAGGCGTACTTCTATTAATCCTTCACAGAATTAAAAACTACCTGTGCTTTGAGTCATTATTTTGTTGCATAATCTTGTTTAGATCACAAGAGATTAACAAGGAACAATTAGAATTAACATTTAAATCCTTCCAGAAAGCAAACAATAAGCATATCAAACAAGCAAGTCTTGGCAAATTCCTTCAGTCTCATATATATATGAAGCAGCTAGTTTTTTAGAAACCTGCTAAAATCTCACACTATGGAAAGCCAATCCAATTTCTGCCTCCCTGTGTGGTAGGAGTAAACCTTCCTCCTTTTGACACTTTAACTGTATCCCGAGCAGACTCCCAGTCAGAATTTGATTACAGAAGACGTCTCCACTCAGTCTGCTGGCCCAATCAAGAGACACTTCATTCAGATTTTGTTCCCTTCCCCAGACAAAACATTGGTGGAAGAAAAAAATGAAAGGCAAATCTGTACACTCTTCTTCACACCAAAAAGAGAAGTCAATTTATATCTAATTAACATAAAATTGCTAGATTCAGCAATACCGAGAGAACAAATTTGTCCCCAACACCCACTATCTATCAAACACATTTGTTATGTGTGTTGTAACCCTCCAGAATGTGATATCAATGATTATAGCTCAATGAGTGCCATCAACATCATTAGAACATGTCATAAAAATCAGATTTATCTCCAAAATCAATATTCAATCAGTTGCATAACTGGTTTTCTTCGATGAAATTTCTTTTCTCCTCCCTTGATCAGTAACCACTGATATCTGAAGGTATTTGTCTACTTGACTTATTTATGAAGTCATCACAAAATCCTGTGGTGTTTTAAATTGACTTTTATCACCCTAAGCAATAAAAGGAGCCTCACGAAACATCCCCTATTCCATTGTCTGTGCACCTTAAACACAAAACCTGATTTTGTACTTCAGTTGAAGAAAATACATCCATGCTCATGTAAAGTTGATCTCCTATCGATATTTCTGAATAAATGCATACATTAAAGTCACACACAAATATTGTTTACCGCCTGCTTAATAGAGCTTGTTAGCAGAATATAACTTCATAATATATTTGAAGATTTAAATCTTAACCTAAAATTTAGCTGGAATTTTTTAAGAACTTAATTTCAATTCACACCTGATCAAATTATGAAGATCAATGACCAAAAGGTTTCGAGCCAATACCATTATTGTTCAGTACCCTTTTTTTTTCTCTTTCTCCAAAAATGGAACCTTGTTAAATTATCTTTTATGAATTTTCCAAAGATAAATGGTCAGGTTGCGACATGAATTTTTATTTACCTGTCATTTCATCTTCTGATGGCAAAAGGCCAAACTCAGAACAACAGGAGGTGAATTTAATCTTGTCACCAAAGTCATTTCAGAAATTGAATGGAAAGTTGAAAAGGTTACCCTTGGAATTCATTGCCTAACCACTTACTAAATAAAACACAATCCAGTAATTTCTACAATTTTCACATCTCCAAGAACCATTTAAAAACTTGTTAAATGGAAATAGGAAATTGAATCTTAATTTTTCTCCCTATTCTTCTTGATATCCTATTAAGCCAAATTTAAGTCCGTTTTTATCAGTAAAGGAATAAAGCCAAATGCTTTTTATTCTATACCATTATACATCAATGTGTCACAGCTGGGAATACACTATTTCCTTGCCTCAATTATCTTTCCTGTTGTCCCTTTTCAAAACAATTAATGTTGAAAAAAAAGACAAGGAAAGAAAAACCCCATTTCCAAACAAAAAAGTGAAAAAAGCTGGAACAGAGCAATGCTCTGGGATGAAATGCTGTCCTGCTGTTTTAGGGAATCAATGTCATCTAGAATACTGGGCTCCCGCGGAACCAACCTAAATGACATCAGGCCTCCCGTCCTGACCACATAAAACCTGACACCAGCTGAGGGCTGTCGGAGAAAGGGAAGCTAATGATCACTACAATAGTGTCATGTGTTTTATCACTTACAAATCTTTATGAGATGGTTAAAAGCAATTTTTCGATGATGATCTATCATGGATAAAGAAATTGACTACCACTCTTTATAAGATTTGTAAAGAGACTATTCTAGATTTTTGTCTTTGAATGTTGCATTTCCTTTTTTTAGAACTCAACGCAGAAAACTGTATATCCTCAGACTTGTTTGCAGTGTAGTGTAATTCTCCATGGAGGAGACTTGAAATTGGAGGAACCATTTATCCATTTTATCTGAAAACCTCGCCACTTCAAAATTGAAAACCTATCAAATTAGTCAGCAGAAATCGATACCTACCAGGGCCCTCTCCATAGACTTTGCATTGTCTGGTCATTGATTCCCAACTAGGTCAATATTTGTTACAGTAATGGGACCAGAAGACAATGAGTGCAGTCTTTCAAAGAAAGATGGAGAACATACCAAATATTGATATTGATTTCAAAAGTCCTATTTCAATGACAAAGGACTGCACTGATCTTCATTTCGCTGATGGATATGCAGGTTCTGAAAACAAAAGCTAGAAACAATCTCCAGCTTTGTCAATCGGGGAACTTGATAAGGGCTAAAGTACATGTGTTTGTTTTTTCTTTAATGTCAGATTATACCATTCTGACAAGCCAAAATGAAATGGTTCCATGGTGATGAGCAATGCTATAGCACTTTGATATTTAAGTAACATTTCTCTTAGACTACTCTGATTGCTCATGATGAAACAAAACTCCACTTTCAAGATGGGCAGTGCAAATATCAGATGTCTAACCTTGATCACTTGAACTCAATTAGCTCTCATTACTCCACAGAAAGTAGATGGAAGATTCTTATAATCCAAAAGAGGATAAAATAAACCAACAAGTGCAACAACGGTTTTTGATCATCATATATAAGTCACAAGGTGACCTAATGACCTTGACCTGCTTCTTTCAAACACCTGATAATTACTCTAGTCAATCACGGAATTACAAAAAAGTACAGAGAAAATTAAAATGCACTGATGAAGAGTAGGTTAAGGTATTCCTAAAAAAAAAATCATTGTAATTTTTAATTATTTACTTTAATGAGAGAGAGAGAGAGAGAGAGAGAGAGAGAGAGAGAGAGAGAGAGAGAGAGAGAGAAATTGCATTTGCATTATATGCTTCATTGCTTTATGATTTATATTTTGTTATAATGTTAATGTCTCTAAAAGAAAATGACACATGTATAGGTGTAGGTATTTCATTCAGTCAACCATGAGAAAAGATCAGATCAGGATTGATAGCCCGAAAGGGAACACATCTGTGATATATAAAAACTTGTGTCTCAAATGTTGGGAGAATGAAAAGTGAAGACATAAAACTAGTAAACAATCTGACAAGTATGAATTTGAGGTGTGCAAAAATATTTGATAAAGTATACACACTACATGACATTAAATGATGGCTAAATTGCCTCCAGGACACTTTGCTCACCTGAGTGTTATTGCTTTGCTAGGCTATAAACAATTTCAGGACACCCACATTACACTTACAAAATCTGTGCTTTTTAACTGACACAGTGATTGGAAGTAATCCGATCTTCATGATCTGTTCCAAAACTTTAAAAAGATTGTATTGATCTATCGAGAGCTATTTCAATGGATCTCTAGCCTGATATACTAGATTTGGGCATAAGATGTCTGAAGCTCCCTAATAAAAGTAAATTTTCTCCTTCGCTCCTGTTATAAAACACCTGATCAATCCATCACGTGTCAGACTAGTCTCCACAGAGAGAGAGAGAGGAGAGAGGAGAGAGAGAGAGAATACAAGGATATACTTTTAGTTCCTGTTACAAAAATAACCCCAATAATAAGCAAAAAATAGCACATTTTTTTCATACAAAACATACAATGTGGGTACATATTGGAAGAAAATAATCACCATCATGAACCTGCTTTGATTAATTGACAGAAATAACTTAAATGTCACTCTTTTATAAGGTTATGTCGTTCCTTTCAAACCTATGATAATAAACTAACAAAACACACCTTCTACGAATGATAAGGGGAAAAACAACGTAAAGGAATGGTTATATTGAGATCGCAATCCTCAACCCATATTGTGCTCATATGTCAACACCTTTTGTCTCAAAATAAAACTTTATTCGTGTTTACCACGTTCTGAATAACCAAATTACTAAGATGACATCGTAGTATATATGCATGTTAACTTCCATAAAAACAAGTGAAAGAGGAATTAATCAACTCTGGTTATTCTGCTAGAAAAGCCATTAAATGGTGATTTCCTAATCGCATCATGCCTATCTATAGCCCGTAGAAACCACTAAAGTCACTGATGGCAATTTTTAGTTATTACGTTGTAGTAGTAGTTTTTTTCTGTCTCTGTGTATTATGCACTCTTTCTGTGAATGCCAATAAATCCATTTTGGTTCCAAGCCTATACCTTCCAAAACAATGTCCAGACGTCATCAAGATGTTTACATCACTGCTAAAGCACTGTTAATTGAAACTATAAACCTTAAGCCCCCTCCTACAAGTACTCGATACCAATAATATACTACTTTAAGGTTGATGAGAATTTGTTTTTCATTATTTTTCTTTCTGGATAAATAGTTTCTATTCTGTAATGATCTAGCTTAATAATAAAACACGTACTATTTAAATAGTTTACCCTCAAGAGAATACCTTGTTATTGAGCAGCGTATTTAAAAATATCTTCATGAAACAAATGAAATATTACTTTAATTATGTTTTATTGATTCTGATGTTTAATCTGTACTAAACAAGGGTTCAATGGCCCTGTCCACATCAATACCAAGAGAACAGAGAGAGGGAGACAACTCAATTTTAGATTGACATCATGCTACATACTTTTAGAGTTGTTCCCCTTGTTGTTGCCTTCTCTCCTCTTGTCCCTTCCCTGTTTCTGGAGTTTGGACAGACTCCTTCTTCGTCTGCTTCCAGCATCTTCACTCCCACAGGATCCTGAATATTCTGCCATGAAAAGATGTGACAGTTTTTACACATAATTTGAATAAAAACCAAAAAGCCTCCATCACCTTTATATACTTCACATCATAAAAGTATGCTATCAGCCTATAGGTACAAACTCAAACAAAGACATTCATATTTTGAGCACTACTATCTTACAAATTTTCATTGACTCCTAAAGATGAAATCTTGTCAATATAAAAAGGGCTTGTGTGGGAGTCTGAACTATAAAAAAAAAGAAAAGAAGAGTCCATTTGCGATGTATGGAAGTTCTTAAAAATAAAATTATCTGGCATGCCAACTTTGTGAAATTTCTTCCAAATTCGGCAATAGAAAAACCATAAAGCACGGGAACACATCTCATTACTGAACTGTGTAATAGTGCATTTCAGAAAGAGTCATTATTCTTCTGCCCACTGCAAGTCTTCGCTGCCCCAAAATAATTGCTTTTAAAAAATTCCTACGTACACCAGGGTTACTAAATCTGTCGGATTTTGATAGCTCTCCTTTATTTCACAACCTCAAATCAATTATGTCTAAGAGAAAAAAGCTTCCATACAAAGTTTAGGCAATTTTTTTCTCTGAATGTCAAGAGAGTTTGGCTATCGGATTGTAGGAGTGCAACCGCAAGTTTCCTAACAATGTTCTGTAGTACATGTACTACTGATGTTTATCATTTTTCATTTGATTTTCTCAGTAACTGATTTGTAATGAAAAATGTTCACAGCTTTCTTCTTCAAATCAATCTGGACATCAATTTCAGAGTCAATTTTAAACAGTAACATGTTCTACGGTATAAAAAAGGAAATTATTGTGTGCTTTAAAATGCATAATTCTTGCATTTTATATAAATTTCCTTTCTCATTTCATAAAACTTAAGATATAAAAATTGGCACATTATTCTTCATACATATTTGCACTAAAGAGCACATAGCATTGACAAGCAAAATTATTATTGCCTTCAGGTACAAAAGGGAGCGCGGGTTAAGTATTGCTAGGGCTGCAGACTACTCAAACTGGGGAACAGAATTGTGAGGTTGATGACTGATCTTTACCTGAGCTGACTGGACTCTGTGACATCCATCTAATGTCATCGTTACACCTGCTCCCTGCATCAAGCACAGCATCCTCACCATTGTCACTAGATAATCGGATTATTGGAAGGGTCTTTGAACGCTGAAGCTCCCGATTGCTCCGCCTTTGAATTAAAAAAAAATTATATTTTTATTTGACTTTTTAGCACTTTGTCATTTTTTTAACATATAAATATATGTCATAGCCTTGATATAATTATCAAGAAATCAGGAATAAAAGAGAGAGAGAGAGAGAGAGAGAGAGAGAGAGAGAGAGAGAGAGAGAGAGAGAGAGAGAGATGAACAAAAAGTCAATCAGGTTTGCTCAAAGGTTAACTGACAACTTTACAATTAAACTTAAAAATGGAAATGTTACATTGAAGGTTAATGTCCAAAGTCATGCCCCAACTCAATTCCTTTGAGTCATTTCAAAAATTAAGTAGCTGTTTTGGAATCCCAAGGAGATGTGTGATGTATGAATTGATAGAAATTGATCAAGTTACATAACAATGTAGAACTGGGGACTACAGTAATAGAGGAAATGCCAGCAACTGGATTAAAGGAACAATGGCCTATCACCTACTTCTGCATAAAGTTTTATCATTAAACAGCAAGTCTCTGTCATATATAACTACACATAGCTCTTCTGAGTTTCCTCCTCCCTCCCTGCCCCTCCAAAAGCAAATGATCTACAGGCTGACAACAATCATTTTACAGCAATCATGATGACAACAGACCCCAGGGATTTATCTTGGTTTTTGGAGAGCCCAATTACAAGGCAGTTTTTTCTATCATTTTGTCTGGTGGTTGGCCCACCGAGGGACACGTCTTAGTGATGAGCAGGATAAATTGGGCTAAATTTAGGGCCTGTTTTTATAAGCAGTACCAATCATGAAGCGAACACAATTAGATTTCCCTGATCTGTTCGTTGGTTCCTTGTCTATGAAAAATTACTCTTCCACATGAAAAAGAAAAACAGCAGATAATGGGAAATGGCAGACTGGAAGTTAACGCCACTGCATCACTAACACCAATGTTCAGGCACGTGTTTGGACAGGCTTCACGTGATGTCATCAGTTCTACTACTTCCAATTACAGACAAATTTATAAAGGAAGGAATTGTGCATTAAGATGCAAAGCCGAAATCCTACACAGTTCCTTTGTAAATAGCCATAAGCCTTGCAACATCCGTATCAAAAGTGCATGGTTTTTTGAAGTATCAACACACCCCCGTAGTAATGTTTTTTTTAAGGGTACGAGGTGGTTGGGATTCACTCTAGATTACGTACCAAATCTTCTTATATATTAATTTTTACATTCACATGCAATATAATACTCTCGAGTCCAAAGTTGCCATTAGGATGGCAGTAGGGAAAAATTCTTTAAAAGCTACTGAGGTTTCACTTATATTCATGCAGGGTCAACAATTTTTGTGGATTTAGTGAAAATCAGTTTCAAGGATACGTAACTTTCTGGCCAATGATCCAATCATTTATAAGGATGTTATTAGATATTGCACTTCAATAAAATTCAACTTCGTAGATCAACTCAACAATGCAAAATCCACGAAAATCAGTATTCAACCAATATTGAAGTAACCACAGGTAATTTGATATTAATCTTTTTCAACTACTATCAGTCATTCTATTCATTACAACTACAAACAAACAACCAGCTGAGCAAACTTTGACCATCTTCTTAAGTTTCATGTGGACTGAGGTCCATGGTCTTTTAGCTGGTACTGTGGATGATCCACAAATGAACTTGAGATTTGGCAATGCTCTATTTCTGACCTCTCCTTGACGCAGATACCAAAGTGAGATTCCGCACGTAGGCCACAAATGACCAATCGCCTTCCTATTTGTTTCTATTTGTAAATAATAGTTTCCAACATTTGAGAAGCCCAACATGGCATAATTTGTTAAAAGAATGAGAAAAAAAGGTATCAATAAATTCAATAACTTCACAGATAGGTGCATATTGGTGTGAAGTCGATTCCCAAGAGAGGAACCGTCTAATTATCAATATCAAAAAAATCAACCATATCGTAATGTGTCAAGAACATGAAATTAGACTAGGGATTGCAACAAAATATTTCATAGACTGATTGCCTGTGGAAACCAAATACTCCAAGGAAATTAGGCCCAGTCATAAATAGAACACAACTTTGGAATTCGTGGTCCCAATCTGATTATTCAAGTGGTACCAATTATAGTAGAATGAACCCACTATGTGAACTCCATTGGCAAACCATAAAACCATGCCAACGAAATAAACCGTCAAATTGTTTTAAAATGATGGATTACTTAAGTTAGAAGGTCTGCACATTAAGTCACATTAGCTAATACGAAATCGCACAATTCTTAAATTGTGCTGAGACAACAAATTTTAATTGTAGCTGATATTTCCAGAAACAAAAGTCTGATTAAAATTAACAAAATATAAATTTTTCTTCCTTTCAAAGAACTTTTAATGAATTTTATTTCATTTCATATTGAATTTGACATTTTACTCATACCGAAGTTATTCAACAGTAGCATTTGCACAATTTAATGCATATAAAGAGGAAATAATAAATTACTACCTTGCATCATTTAATTCTCTATGGTAATCAAAATAAAGGAAAACCACAATGAAACTAAAAACATTTATTGTTCCCAGTGCTTTGCCATAAAGGTCACTTGCGTACAGATTGCACAATCAATCTATTTAATTTTTTTTATGCATTGCAGAGAAAAGAAATCCTTTGTGACACTAAACCAAAGGAATCAGACTTAAATATGACATTTATATAAAAATAAAGGTAATATTTTTATAGCACTCGACATCTAAAACATAATCTGCTAAATCAGCAAAAAATTAAATATTTGAATTAATAAGTACAAAGCTCTTTTCTTTAATAAAGTCATCGTTCATATACACTTACCGCACAGCCCTCTTGAAAGAAGTTCTTATCCGACTAAGTAATGGTATATTCAGCAAAGTGGTCATTTGTCTTTTATGTTTTTTTTTTTTTAAATCCAAAAAGACCTACAATTTACTCCGATAAAATGCAGTCCTGCTCAACACAGACTGTCCTCGAGAAAATTCCCTCAGAAACTTGAAGAAAGCACAGATCAAGAAATGTCAAGTGTTAACAAGTTCCTTGTAAAAAAAAAAAGAAGGATGAGAATTTACAGCTTCCCAAGAAAAAAAAATAAATTTTTTTTGGTTGCTCGTATTGATTCTGAATTGGCCTGTATTGGATCGTAAATCAGAACGACACAGGACTCTACATCATTTTATGTACTATACTCGCATACCCTGCACCTCAAGGAGGCAGTGAACTCCTACATCATCTAACAGCAGATCATCAAAGAATCGGCAAATCAATCCGATTACTCTAGAAAGCGCTGATGGCAAAGAGTTTATTTAGACTGATAATTCAGTAACAGAATTACTTTATTGAATGGCTATAAAAGATAATGTATCTCAATCATCGCTAATTGCTCTAAAAGTTGTTGCTCTAAAAATACATTTATTTAATGAAAATTATTTTCCGCAGAAAATTTTGTATTTCCATTAATTTAAAAGAAAATGTTCTAAGTGACTTAATTTTCATAAAATTTATAACAGGGGAAATGACAGTTAACTTTCTACTGTCAAAATGGTTTTAACCCTATCAGAACCTGCAAGCCTGCTATCACATACACTTTTCAAATTGATTGCTCTCCAAAAATATGACAATTCGGAAACACTAGCACTTCATCATCTAACCATTACTTCTATGTCTAAAGACACTAGAATGTCAACTTGAAACAGACAATACTAGTTTGAAACACCAAATGACACAAACCAAAAACCACCGAATACCAGTTCTGTAAAATTTTTTTCTATGTAATATGTCATGTCATCTTGGCCTGTTGACGAAAAAACTGACATCAATATTGAACTATGATCTGACAAAGCTAACTAATATTTCAATGTTGTTCAATCAATCATTATTACCCCCCCCCCTTTTTTTTATTTTTAGGAATTTCAAATATACCTTGTGGAAATTCTCAACCCCAAATAACCCTCTGTTACAAACATGTGCATGCGCCCTACTGTAGCGGTGACCGTTCTAAAAATCTTCCTTTAATTTTTTGCAGCAAATTAAGATTTACATGTCCCTGGAAGCTTAATTTTCCTGTTGCCATTGATTTCCCATTTAAAGTTTTAGGAAAACGTTGTAAAAGAGATGTGATATACCCTGGGTAGATAAATTAATGGCACAAAACATGCTAGAGATACACTGGCTGATCAAAACAAATGCTTATAGATTAGCATTCCTGTTCATACACAGGTATTAAAGAGTTCATGATTATTTGCGAACCAATTCATTCAGGGAATATCTGCACCAATGCGATATAAATGTCAACATTTTCCAAATGATAATATCATACTTGTGAAAATCCCAATGGAACAGGTTCACTTAACAAGACATTTTGATAAAAGTAAATGTAAATTGTGAGTTTCCTTCATACACAAGTTGAGACTGCACTCCAAGAACCTTCATAAAAAAAAACCTACCGGTATTTAATATATGACCCTGATCAAAGTCATGAATAATATATGTCAACATTAACAAAGAATAACCCAGTGCATCTCTGAGATAAGACTGAATATAGCAACAAAATCCACTTATCAGCACTGCAACAATTACCCAAGCATTATCTCTTTCCTATAACATAATATGCATTTCTTTCAAATCTAATTTCACCCCCAAAACCTATAAAAATTGATCACAGATCCCAGTGACGCTAAAACTAATGAAATATAAAGCACATGGAATCAAATTTGCCATGAACTTGGATATATACTCTGGCACACAGCACCAGCATGACCCAAAATATTGTAGTATATGCATGTCTTCCTAATTTCAACATAAATCAGGATAATTTTTCAAAGATTTCTGAAAATAAATCTGAGAGACCTGCAACTAATGGGCTGACGTTTCATCACATGATTTTTTTTCTAAAGTCACACCAACTGTCAAATCTATTCTGTCACATCCACCAATAGATTCATATTCATATACCAGTATGTAGCTCCATTGCCTAGTACCCATTACAGGTAGATATAATTATATTGACTAGCGAAACTCATATAAAGATTTATTGACTAGCGGCACTCACAAGTAAATCTATTGACTATTAGCATTCACGTGTATAGATCTATTGACTAGTGACACTCACTTGTAGATCCATTGAGAAGGGACACTGACTATTGACACTCACAGGTACCATGGATTTACTGACTAATGAAACTTACCTGTTGATTCATTGTCTGGTCACATCTCCCTAAAGAACTGTCTAGTCACACTAACCTGTAGATCTACTGTCTTACGTACTGTCTATGTCACATTCTCCTGTATATTCATTAACTTATAGTCATCAACATTCTTATAGGCATACGAATCTGTAAACTATATCTATTGTCTTCTTCTACTTACTTTTTAATTTACTATAAAGCCTCACCCAGTTATTCATTTCCAACTCACCTGTATCACTCTCAACTGCACATTCAACCTGCAGATTCATGGTAAAGTCACACTTACATCACAGTCATCTGTATATTTTTGATCTTGTCATTAATTCACCTGTTGGTTGTTTCATTTCACTGACCCACAAATTTCACTTACAGTCATACTCACCTGTTGATTGTGTCATTTCAATGACCTGTCAATTATATTCACAGTCACACTCGCCTAATAATGAATGTCCAGTTCATTCACCAGATATATAGTCCTAATTTAACATAGACTGCCATTATTGAACAATATTTTAGCATAGCTGTATACCTGTCACATATAACCCCCCCCCTTCCAAAAAAATAATTTTTATGAAATTATCTGTAAATAAATAAAATATTTTTACTGAATTTTATGTAATCTACTGATCACACTGCATCCATTTTACTATCATGGACAAAATGAAAGAACCCTTGCACTAATTGCCAGTAATTCATGATTCAGAAGTTGGGATCAGATTTATTCTGCAGCCTCAATTAATTGTGTGTTTGAATTTCTGTAGGTAATGATTCAGACACTAAATGTAATGACAAGAAACTAAGACTTTAGTAATTGTATATGACATCCTTTGTGATTGGCCAAATTGGACCAACCATTGTTCCAAAAGCTTTTAACCAAATTAGAAATACCCTTTTAGTAATTATGCTCTTATAAATTAAAAGTTTTAATTCAAAACAATTTGACTTTTCTTTTATTTTGAGAATGGGATTTAACTGATTATCAATAGGAGTTATCTCTCATGCCTTGCCTTATTCCACTTTAGTGGCTCGAGTTTCGGTAGGGATTATCAAAGAGCAAAAACTCGTAGAAATATGCAAGTTATATTTTCTTATTTGATATCTCCAATAATGATGCAAAAACTGATCTTGTTTAAAGCGACAGTACAGCTGAAAACACATGTGTGAATAACTTCAGATTTACCCATTGTATCGTTAGGAAATACGAAATAACGTTGATTGTGACAGTTGAAGTACATAAAAATCCCTTTTACATACCTAATTAATGTAATTATTAGCTTCCGGAAATTTAAGGGTCGTACAAACCGAAATAATCTTATATCGTTTATTTGTACCACGTGGATTTTGATTGACAGTAATTGACACGTGGTGAAAACTACAATATCTTTGCCCGACTACGGTCATCATGGTATACGAGGTAAAAGGGACTCTCTAAACGGAAAACATCATCACTTTCTCGATAATTTATTAATGTTTTACCAATTTCAATTCATTTTAAAATTAACAGACATAAATATGTCAAATTATCCCTCATGGGGCCTCACTTACAAAAATGAATTTAGGTTGTAACAACTCCTATGATAAACACGCAAAAAAATGCTTACAAAATAATAACTGTGGTTATTTTAAAAACTTTGAACAATTATTACCTTATTTTCTTTGCCAATTCAGTCATAAGCAGGCCTACCCGGTCTCTTACTCGCCATGCTGGTTTGTTTATAGTAAATACGCATGCGTAATTGTATAGAAAGTGGAACCCCGTAACACGTGGCGATGTATATATGTATAGGTTATACCTAATTATTAATTTTAATGAAATAATTAGATTTATTTCACGGAGAAATTCGTAATTTTCTGAAAGTTTATACATTTATGAGTAGAACAAAAATACCGAACCCGATCGGAAAATTTTTTCAAGTCGGTTTTTTAATAAGATGCGCCGTACTGTCTCTTTAAAATCTTGTTAATACTTTGTGAAGTAACAATTAGTCTGCTCTTTTTTAGTTGAATTAATTTTATTTTCGATGCAGTCCATCTGATAATTAACATAAAATGTAATGTAAAAAATATATTTTTTCACATCATAAATTACACAAAACTTGGGTGGGGTTGTTGTTGGATTTCAGGCTAAAATAATTGCAAAAGGATTTCAGTCTAAAATAATTACAATACTTCTATAAAGTGGTGCAACTGAAAAACTTGCCTGCTATAATATATGACGCTAAAATGTTGGAAATTTTTTGTATCAATAATTTTAAGATTTACTTTTAGAAGCTCTTGAATGCTGCAGCTAGATAAATGGCATAATTATGTTGAAAAAATATTTTAAAGGATCAAAAAACAGAATATCATTGATATGAATTGATAACCCGTGCCAGCTAGCATAAAGATTCCGTATATCAGGTTTTCTCTGCGTGTATCCAATTTCCGCCTTGTTCGAGACGATATACAAATCGCAGCAAATAAATCAACGTAAATTTGATACAAAATTTTGTTCTTGTAAATTAGTTCTCTCTTTGCTTATAAACAGGTAAGTAAAAGCACAGTGAACTGTTTTCAGTTTGTTTAGTTAGAGGTAAAAATTGCGGGATCGGAGGACAAGCGCCAGATAACAGGTATGTATAAGCCTCGTTGTTTATTAAATAATCCAATCCATTGACATGCTAATTTAAACGGTCACTTTCCTTGCATAAACCGATGCCTAATTATACCTGAGCTATTGGTATATGTAACGGTTCATGATCTATTGATCTATGAATGTTTGTGTCTCGGAATATAATTATCGGTAATTATTTCACATTAAGGAAATAGCGTAAATGGTTTCATTGTCCAATTTTTTCGTTATCAAAAGTGACATTTTAGATAATTTTTTCCCCCTCTTGCTTCAAAGGTTTAAACAATCGTGAACTATATTTTCACTATGACTTTGAAATAGTGAAAATTTAATTCGCGTAAATTTTATATGTTGTTCTAGGTTCTGATTCACAGAAAAAACATGACGCGGAAAAAACCTGATATACGGTAGTCTCTTCAATCACTTGAACATTATATGCATAGGACAGAAACATTCTGACAAAACCAGTGTATATGGGTCACAATGTTTTCTGCTGCAATTTTTTTTTTTAAGTTCTATTTCTGAAGTTCATAATGTGAAAAAAGAAAGCATACACAATTTTGCCCTGTGTAAACCAAATGATTTTGAACAAGAATGGCAGAAATACTTTAATCAGAAATTTCACCCTAAAACAATGCAATATATAATTTGCTTATAAACCATGATCATCCTATTGGAAAGAGGAAATTAAATTCTATGAACCGAAACAATTTACATTCGCTGCAAACCTAAATTACTGATGAATTAATGTCTCTAATGGCTTAGACAGTCGTTTAAAACAAACCTTCAGAGACAAGGACACTCAAAAGTTCATCGATTCTTAAAAAGGTAGCCAAGTACCTATTACTGCTTCGCTCTGAAGCTTGCAGACCGAGTAATGTTAAGTCTATCAACAAAAGACTTTACCAAACTCGGCTAGCACATTAAATCCCCTAATGCATTCTCAACCTCAGACATCCTTTTAATCTCCGTGTGCAATCAGTCAGTCGCTCTCATTTGCAAAAAAATTGTAACTGTTATATCATACCACTGAAAAAAAAGAAGCGTTTTCAGAATTCATTTCATTCGAGGGATCAAGTTAAAAAATGAAGGACTTTATTCAATATTAATAGGTGCACAGATGATTTTTTAAAAATCAGTTTTGAGTACTTGACTTGACAAGAATATTAAAGGAGCTTAATAGTCAAGAAATTCATCATGTTGCTTTCCTAAATTCTTTGGCAGACATAATTCATTAAAAGCTTAATTATACATAACCTTTATTACGTCAGCTCCCTTTTTAAAATATATCTTTTTCAATTTTGCCCTCACCTGGAGCAGGGTAGGGGTGGGGTTGGGGGGAGCTGTTAGCTCCCAAGGCCACTGATCATGTGATCAGCTGTACTGCTTTATCAATTTTATCCTTATCTGATTGCAAACTACTCGTATTCATTCCTCAGTCCAATCCCTACATTGACCCTGCAACTCAGCTGCTGTAAATCATAAAATTCATGCTTATAAAATAAATCCCAGGGCATTCACATCATACAGACCAGAGTAATTCCCATACATATATAGAATTGGGGAAAAAATCCTCCCATAATTTTTTTTCATAAGCAAATCACCGAATTGTCATTGACACGCTGCCAAGAGATATTTGATTCTTGATGGCTAATGAACTGAAGAAATCTGATCAGCAAATATAGAGAAAATGCTCAAAATTCATATCTGCAACCATTTTAATTGACCATGTATGTAGCCAGAGTGCCTTTTTACTAATGTGTAACTTTAAATTTTCAAAATGATTGTTATTATTGAGTTATTCTGGAATCGCTGTCCAATCCTTGTAGAAAAATTTGCTGGAAGGAAAAATAGGATATCCAATATCATACCATATTTTTACATTCATATCACTGGTAAACCTTCATTGCAATGTTCAGAATTGAAAAGTTTCTTCAGAGTGTGGTCTTTTTCTTATATTAAAAAATATGCAAGTTATTGATTATATCAGCTAGTGTATTTTTAAATTATTCATTAATAAATGACAATTTTCTGAATCCTACCCTTTTAATATTTATAAACATTCTATACAAATAGACTTGGATCATGTTCCATTTTTATTTTAACCACCGGCCCTTTTCTCTATAGACTGAACATCAAAATTAATAAAGAAAAATAATTAAATAACAAGTCAATAATTGCAGTATCATTTAAAAAAAACTCCCTTATTGAAAAAAAGAATAACCAATTGTAAGTGAAATTTTAGTATCATAAATTAAATGTCATTGAATAACTATTGAATCTCACTAGGACATTGAAAGTGCTAACATGCAACTTAACCAGAGTTTGTATTAAGGTACCTCACTACATCAAGACTTTTACTTAAGAACCTACGTCATGAGATGGTAATTTAAATGATTTGTTGAACTGTTTGTATCAATCAATTTTGTTGCATATCATCAATGCTCAGTGGTCTTGTGTACTGCAGATCATAAGTTCGTCTGGGCCTTTTGTCCATATTTACTGAATTAACGGGTACATACTTTTTATACATCATGCTATCTATCATAATCAAGTAATTTTCTGCTGATTGAGAAACTGTTTCAAGGTGTAGTGGGCCACCTTAAATGCTTAGCAGTCCTAGCATATAAACTCCAAACACAGTACCATCCAGTACATGTACTAGGAAATTCTTAAAGATGGTATGGGACATCTGTTGATATTTATGTGGATTAATGTACATTGTAATTAAAATACTTTAATCAATTTAGAATTTTCAAATTTTACAATATCTAACCATAAAATATGTTTAAAAATTTTTTGGAAAGGTAAAAATTTTTAAATTCCCTGCAGAATTCGAACTCGATCATGACTTACAGATTCGTAGTGAACCCTCTAACCCACTGCACTATGCTGTTAGTTAACAAATTTGGGAAAGAGACTACTTATAAAATAACACTTGTTTTTACTGTTAATTTCAACAAATAGTACGTCACAACATGGAGGTGTCCCAAACCACCTTAATGCAGTTAGAACTGTATTTTCCCCCCAGAAATTTATTTTGCTCAAAAAGCATGCTATTAGGCATGCATGTAGCTCAACATTTATGACAAATAAAACTTGAACAAAGCATAAATTTTATCCGAAGATTTCTTTCGTACAATGGAAAATACATATCAGTAACACCAATTTTTGTACAGGATGACAAAAATGTAGGTTTGCTTCAATCAGTTGTTTAATAGCTTTTCACCAAAAAAAAAAATTATTACTGGTAATAGAAATTTATGAACCATAACTTTGGGGCATTTAAGAAGCAATTAAATTGCAATTTTTTAATAATTGTGACAATCACAGGTCATATCGCTTTAAACTACAATCGCAATCTCATTAAATATAATTTTCAATACATATATATAACAAGTACAGATTGATTTTCAATCTTTATCTAAAAGTCATCATAAAATCTACGTTTTTTTTCTTTCGCAAAACTGTAAAATGTCACACATATACTGTATACTGAAATATTTTTCATTGTTAAACTGACAATTTTTGACAATTAATGCACACATAGCCTTTTTGTCTGGTATTTCCATCTCCTCCAAGTACTTGGAAGTTTTTTGCCTATTACACAAAATAGCTAAAATATTTGAAAAAATCAACTGCACGACCTAACGTTTAATAATTGTGCTTGTTTGAAATACACAACAAGATTTTTGGTGATCTTTTATCATTGAACTTTAAATCTGATAAAAAAAAAAAAAAAACCCTGATCATCCCAATTTTCTGATTCTAAGCATTCTGTAAAAGTAAATCAACAGATTTTTTGCCTAAAGTAATACAATTTATTCATATCAGATTCCTATGTTTTTATGAGGGTGTGATGTTATTGTAACAATTTACTGTAACAGCAATGTAATAATGTTTCTTTAATTACAATCACTACGTCACAGTGCTATCGTCCATTTGTAATCTTGCCGATTTCTATAGAACAGAGTAAAACCCAAATGACGTCAATAATCCGGTACCCTAAGATTTGCAGCTGGAGATATCAAACAGCATTAATCAACATTTGTCATGCCTCCTACTACAGAACTATAAATCAAAAAACCAAAATGCATGTGCAATGCTCAGTTTCCATGAAATGTTATCTATTAAATCGCATGCATATATACTTTTCATGATCATTGTCATGAATTTAGGAGTTGGATCGTAAAACTGACGTCACTGGTCCTTTAAAGATATCCATCCCTGAGATAATGTTATTAGGACTCGGTGACACGCCACAGCTCATGTCAACATCTCTGTAAACAGTCATACAGATTTAAAGTGTGTTACTGTACTCGCAGTAAACGACTGCTGCATTCACAGTAAACAATGTCTCAGTACTAATATATTACAAGATGCCCTCTTGAGGGAATCATATTTTAAAATACATCTTTATTATATTTATTTTAACTTTCCCTAGAAACCCGAAACACAACAAAATTTCTAGAAATAGTTGTATGGCCCAATTAGCAACCAGTGCTAGTAATTGCCCCTCCCCCCACTGATTTTATACCGTACTAATGATGATAAAATGAAATCCCACTGTTCCACTTCAACTCTAAACTAATTCTAGTCTTTTGGCTTTTGAGCTCAGAGCTGAAATCAAGTCCAGAGATACAATTAAGGTATGGAATAGGAGAGGATATTTTTACTTTAGTTTATCATTATAGCAGGGGATATAGCATCAGCAATCGGATTTAGAAATGGAATGTAAATTAATCTTGATGAAGACACTGTCTCCCCTTTTTCAGTATATAAAGCTATTCTTTTTTTTTGGTGTCATCAACCGTAAATTAGTCTCCATGAAGATAATACTGTCTGCTTTTTTCATCATATAAAACTTTTTTTTCTTTTTGGTGTCATCAACTCAATCTCGGCAAATATTTTGATGTGAATTCCCGTATTCCCAGCGCAGTCCCGCCTTTTAAATTACAGACTGCAGACACAATGCATGGCCATCAGTGAAGGCAATAACAGAACAATGAGAGGGCAGCAATAATGTAGCCATAATTGGACACTTTATTGTGAATACTACTTTCTTTTATGGTCATGATCAAAGAACCCTACAGAAGTTGTAAATTGTCTGATAATTTAAGCAGCTTGGACATGCATTTCACAATAAATATTTTTAGCTATTTCGTGGTTTTCATTTCAATGTTACACTAACATAAATTTGAAGGATTTTCTAATTTTAGTTTTAATACCCTTCTTCTCCATACAAATTACTTAATTTGAAATAAAATTGTAAAAAAGAGACAAAAGAAAATACAAAAGAATTTTCTTTCAAGAGCGCTTGATGGTTGTGGCCATTTTTAGACTGTATTTATCACTTTGAAACTAAGATCTCTGTATAAAGATATTGAAAAACATTAAAAATTTAAACAGAAAATATTTGGAAATTTTCTTTACTTAATACATGTAATACAGTTAATGACTAAATGTCATATCTAAAATTTTACATAGATCTGATGATCTATTTACTTTTTGATTCATTAAATGTAACATGCAAAAAAAAACTCCTTAAAAAACTATAAAATACTCACAACTTTCGAGGCTGTTGAATACTATTCTGCTTCTTATTTTGAATGTTCATTAACATTGTGGTCACTGCTAACTCGGCCCTTTTCCATGCTTTCCACTTTTTGTACAACTTTTGCCACAGCAAACTCATGTTGAAACCTTTTAAGTCAGCCAGCTTTTTCAATATGTTATGAACAAAATTCAAGAAATTGTTTGATAAATGAATTGTCAGGTTGATTTTCTTTTACAAAGTCCAGTGTTTCACTCCTGTTCTTAAGAATGTGTTGATGCCAAAGTCATGATACAATGTTACGAACAGTTCATCAGCGAGTATAGACAAACTTTAAGCCAGTCATGTAATTATACAATTACGCACACCTCCGCTGACAAATCAGAAACTGACTGTTCAGAGCTAAACTCTAGCATTTGTCTCCTTCAAGCTGCAATATCCAATAACTCTGCTACGATCTGATCTGGGCTTTTGATCGGCTTCAATGAATCCGTCAAGAGTGGTGCTTGAGCTATTGATGAGCTTCGCCACTTTGGCGGACAACCTCTGTATCTGTAGACACAGCATGCTACTCCCAAAGAAATACATACAATGGTAATATGACAGTTACCACATGACCAAGATTACGCATTTCCAGTCATAAATCAACGTCTTATTAAGGAACTCCATTTAAGATTTTTGGCCAAATTGCAACTTATACCATGCAAATATGAGCTTTCGCAGGGATGATTTACTTACATAACAAGTAGGAATTGTGGGCTATATTTGGAAGAAATCAAAACTGATACGGCATGGCTTCTTTATGCTATTGTGGGACACATCAAGAGATCGCAGCCAAGCTTAATATGTTTAATATGAACTGATTTAACTTATTTTGGGATCAATGAAAAACACTTCATCATATCTCTTCTCACTAAGCATTGTTTTATCAACTTTGTACTTAATTTTCATAATCAATCGCCCAGTAATAAGTTTGGCAACTTTGTTAGAGCCAGGATGGTGACTCCAGGCCAACATTACTCATCTCTTCAAAATATGATCAGAGTAGTTTTCAAACAAACCAGCATTGCACTTTTTCCTGCATCAATACTATTATGCAATTTGAAAGTTTGCAATCTGAACAGGGTCTCTAATCAAGCTATGAAAAGTTATGAGAGGAAATCTTGACAAATTATGCTGTAGCTAGCTCAAAGTCAATAATTTGTTTTCTAATAATTAATGCTTCAAAAACAAGCATCATTTATATGCCACCATTGGTTTCATTGAGTGTCTGTTTTATTATGCTTTATTTAATTCCTTTGTATCTTTTCACTATAAATAAGAAGTTTGACACTAATACTCCAAGCGTGGATGCTTACTGAACAAAATAAAATAGAAAAGTTTTATACTAATTCTATGGAAGCATATTAGTGCCACATTGTAATTTTTTTTTCTTTAAAATTTTAATTTTAAAATTGGAATTTCTAACTTTAAAGTTGATTTTTCCAACTTTAAAGTTGGAATTATAAATTTTAATATTGGAATTTCCTTTAAAGTTGGAATTTCCAACTTTTTTGTTTGAAATTATTTCTTGTAAATATAACATTATACATGTACATTATATGACAGGCAAACTAGGCATAAACTTATTGTTGTATATGTCTAAACTAGAAGTTTTCATATAAATATACAAGATTAAAACATTTAAATGCATTCAGTATCAGATATCAAATATCGAAATAATTTTGAATCAAATACATGAATATAAATATAACTGTATGCATGTACATTATATTACAGGAAAACTGTGCATTAACTTATAGTTGTATATGACTGAACTAGAAGTTTTAATGTAAATATATAAGGTGTATACAGTATCAGATATCAAATATCGAAATAATTTTGAATCAAATAAATGTTATCTTAATATGTAAAACAAGAGGGTGTTGGTAATTAAATGAAGGATTAGAAAGAAGAACACAAAGAGACAATTAAGATAAAAACAAAGCCTTGGAATTTGTATCTAAACAGCGTTAATAAAGATCACTTAAAAGAATTTGTCTGAAATTAAAACAAGAGGCCCATGGGCCACATCGCTCACCTGAACAACAGTTCCTTGTAACATTCTATTTCGTAGCATATGTTATTTTTATTTTAAACTTTGAACCCCTTTCTGGGGCCCCAGTATTGGTCCGAGGTTTATGGTTGGCTTTAACAATTTAGAATTTACACTATTTGAGGATCCTTGCATAGTAATCTCACAAACTGTAGCATAATAGTTCTCGAGAAAAACTTATTAATAACATTTCCCATATATTTTTCTATGTTAAACTTTGAACCCCTCTTGTGGCCCCAGTATTAGTCCAGTGGTCACTGCTTTATTAATTTAGCATCTACATTATTCAAGGATGCTTGCATAGTAATCTCACAAGTTGAAGCATTGTAGTTCTCTAGAAAAAGATTTTTAAACATTTTTCCTCTGTATATCTATGTTAAACTTTGAACCCCTCTTGGGGCCCCTGTATTGGATCGAGGGTCACAGCTTTTATAATTTCGAATCTACACTATTTAAGGATGCTTACGTAGTAATTTGACACACTGAAGCATTGTAGTTCTCGTGAAAAGGTTTTTAAACATTTTCCATATATACTTCTACATTAAATTTTTAACCCATCTTGGGTCCCCAGTATTAGTCCAGGGGGCACTTATTTAAAACTATCGAATCTACATTATCCATGGTTGCATGCATAGTAATCTCACAACTTGTAGCATTGTAGTTCTCAAGAAGAAGATTTTTTAACATGTTACCTATATATTTCTATATTAAACTTTGACCCCTCTTGGGGCCCCAGTATTAGTACGGGGGTCACGATTTTACCAATTAAGAATCTACATAAGCCAGGGATGCATGCATAGTAATTCCACAAACTGTAACATTGTAAATCTCGAGAAGAACATTTTTAAACGTTTTCTATATATTTTTTAAAATGTTAAATTTTGAACCCCTCTTGGTGCCCCAGTATTTCTTTAAAATAGATATCGTTGATTTAAATTTCTGTACCAATAGTCGTATACATGTATCAAATAATATCAGAATAAAAATGGTTTGTGTAACTAAATTCGCACATATGCTACTATATTTTTATTTGCAATTTTAACATCACCATGTGATTGTATACTCAGTATATTTCCTTATAAAATACGTAGTTGGCATTTGTGGTGCAGTGGTTCTTAAGAAGAAGATTTTTAAACATTTTCCCTATGTATTTCTATGTTAAACTTTGAACCCCGCCTAAGGCCCCAGTTTTGGTCCGAGGGTCACGATTTTTACAATCTAGAATCTTCCCTATCCATATCAAAGGCCGGTACGGCCACAAAGGCGTCGAGCTGACATTTTCTTTAATATAGATATCATTAATTTAAATTTCTGTACCAATAGTCGTATATCAAATAATATCAGTATTACGTTTGCAATTTTAACATCACCATGTGATTGTATACTCAGTATATTTCCTTATTCATTGTATTAAAAATGCATCACTACGATGCATTTGTAATACAATGAATCATAACTCACCATGGTTACAAAAATCGAAGAAATTTCAAAGTTCAAAAATAAATTAACTTCTTTCTGCTTTAAAAAGTCTTTGAACAAATTTCACGGGTTCGTCATTAGTATACGAGTGTAACACATTAACAGTGTTTCCCTAATTATAATAAAACTTATTTATTTCAATTTCCGTGTGAAACAAGACTAGTGTTGTTTACAAATAAATCTACACCACGTGCGTAGATCTGCCGTATCTTAGACTGGATAGCCTGCCTTTGATTCCAAACGCTGCCGTTAGGAAATTCAAGGACAGGTAACCACCACCGCCATGACAGTGGGAAAACTCACTGCAGCTTCGCGCACAGCAAATGCGCACACTTAAAATAAATCGGAAAGAAGATTGAGGCGGATCAAAGAAAGAAGGTTTAAGAAGAACTATACATGAATTTGACAATAAATATCAAATTAACAAGAACAAATTCATATTGACACCCATGCGCGGATCCAGAAAATTTTTCCAGGGGGGGTCCGAAGGATAATTATGTTTGCCAGGGGGGGTCCGAGGCATATTTTCGATAATTTTACTATGTAAATTTAATAAATTTTCATTTTCCAGGGGGGGGGGGTCGGGACCCCCCCGACCCCCCCTCTAGATCCGCGCATGACACCGTTGACAATACATTGTTTATGTTGGTATTCTAAATATTAATTTACATCGGAAATGTATAAATATTTTCATTGTTGAGTAAGTTATAATTGGGTCAGCAGACTCGGAGCACTAGACTGCTCGTACTGAGCATTCCAATCCATGCCAATTATTTATGGGACTGCTGAGGATGGTAACGATCTGATTTAGCTCCGTTTTCTCGTAAAGGTCCGATAAGAATAAGTAAGCACATATAAATTGAATGCACACAGGCTACACACAATTAGCACATGGTCTGTACATATTATCTTATCATGTGTTTATAAAATATGGAAGTATTAACTTAGAGAGTGGGATCGTGTCAGTGTAGAAATTGTTTTTTCTTTTTTCTTTAAGTTATAAGGACTTTCCATAACCAGTAGGTAAAATAAATATACAGTTGTCTGGCTTCCAGAGATTTCTTCAGGCTAACACTTTGTAGCGGTTTTACTTAATCGAAAGATGTTTCTCTTTCTTTGTTTATAACTATTAAAGCCGTTTTACTTTTAAAATAAATCTATTGACTCTCCGAAAGAATCGCAAGCGTGTTAAGATAACTAGTGGGCCTAAAAATATTTTTTTTCTCGTCACTGCTATTTCCTATGACGCGTTATCATGGCTGGCGAACCAGTCTATGCCGTATCTATAATGCTAAACCAATATTGCAACAAAATCACAAGATACATTTATCGCTTACATTCATTTTGGAGACCGTGCCCGACAACAAGTAAATTTACATATTAATTTTTATTTTTATCGGGCACGGTCTCCAAATAAACTGTAAGCGATAAACTAAAATAATGTTTAGTGAATTTTTACACCTTATCGTTTTCATCCATCATTTCTTGATTAAACAAACTTATATACTTATGCCACGAGTTGTCAATAATCAGGGAGACACAGTTGGGTTTTTTGGTGCACAATTTAGTTGAATAAATGGAACAAAAATCTTGTAAATCTTGTAAACAATTTTCTATGTATATTTCTATGTTAAACTTTGAACCCCGCCTAGAGCCCCAGTTTTGGTCCGAGGGTCACGATTTTTACAATTTAGAATCTTCACTATATATACAAGCTTTTGTGTAAATATTGGCATTTCTGGTGCAGTGGTTCTTGAGAAGAAGATTTTTAAAGACACACACCCTATACTCACTGTTTCGCAATTATCTCCCTTTTAAAAAGGGCTGTCCCCTTTATTTTAACAATTTAAAATCCCCTTTCCATAAGGATGCTTTGTACCAAATTTGGTTAAATTTGGCCCAGTGGTTTTAGAGAAGAAGTCGAAAATGTGAAAAGTTTACAGACGGACAGACGGACGGACGGACGGACGGACGGACGACGGACAACGGGTGATCAGAAAAGCTCACTTGAACCTTCGGTTCAGGTGAGCTAAAAACTTAATCATAATAACAACAGAAGATTATAGTTGGAAATTTCAAGATTAAAGTTGGTAAATCCAATTTTAAAGTTGGATAAATCAACTTAAAAGTTAGAAATTCCAACATTAATCTTGGAATTTCTAACTTTAATCTTGGAATTTCCAAATTTAAAGTTGGAAATTCCAAGATTAAAGTTGGAAATTCCAACTTTCAAGTTGGAAAATCAACTTTAAAGTCAGAAATTCCAAGATTAAAGTTGGAAATTCCAAGATTGATGTTGGAATTTCCAACATTTAAGTTGGAAATTCCAACTTTAAAGTTGGATATTCCAAGATTAAAGTTGGAATTTTAAAGAAAAACAAAATTTACAATGAGGCACTAATACGCTTCCATATAATTCAGCACAATACTAAATCCTGTTTAAAGGTATCACATCGGTAATCAACCAATCCAAAATGAACTTAGTCAATTGTAGTTCCATATATACTTCAGAATTATTTTTTTCCTTGACTGCATTTTTACATTTTCCTTTAATTAGTTTTAAAATTTTTTGTACCACTGAGACGGATATTTCATGTATTTTGTTAGATGATGATCTTTTTTCACAGGGACTACTTCTTTTAGGGCACATGCAGCAGCTTCCTTGGGAGTGTGCAGTTTTTGAGGGTAGACCTGTTTGAAGCTAGATATTTTGAGAAAATGCCGTATTGTGTGCCCTTTTTTTGGTGTTAGCTGATGAGATATTTAACAAATAACATTTCCTCCGAATATTTTGTCATGAGAAATACAAACTGATTTTTAAGAATTTTTTTCCCTCTGTAGTGTTATATAGTGAAAACAATTACCAGTGTGATACCTTTAAAGAACGTGGGGGAATAAGGGGTATAAATCCACTTAAGTCCACTTGAAAAACTCACAATTTTTTTCTTACAAATATCACTTTTGTTACATTTATTAAACATGTGAAATCATTTGCATTCAGTATTGCCAAAACCTTCAAAAATTGACTTCACATTAAATTGATATGAAGACATCAAAATATGTATATGCTAATTGAGCAACAAAATGCTAATGAAATCGGATGTTCAGACTAGTTTTTTATAGAGTGGGTCATCATACCATTTTTTAAAGAACGTATATTAATAAAACATGTAAATGTCTATCTTTTTCAATTTTCCAAAAAATGGTACCAAGACCCACTCTATGGTAAAAAGCAAGTTTTCTTCCTTCAATTTTCAAGATAATCATCAAATGGCCAAGACCGAATTATGTTTGCGCAATACTAAATTGAGTTTGTCATTTAAATGGATTCAAACAGATGATTATGTGGTGTAGCGGTTAGCAGGGAGTTCTTGGAACATAAGTTTGTTGAAGTAGGTGTTCGATTCTAATGAATCGTGTTGTAAATATTTTTTATATCTTTGTTTACTTTGTTTAAATTCGAAAAACTCATTTGATGTAAAGAAAATATAAATTGCGTTATTATGAATTAAACACATGCACTTAATCATTTTATAGATTTTTAGTTAACTGCTAAATCAGTTATCTTCAGTATTATTTAAAAAAAAAAACATATGCTCCTTTGTTGAGGGGGGTACAAATTATGGGATTTTAGACAAAAGATTGGAATTCTCTATTCTATGTACACGCACATAATAAATTCTCTGGAGATATGTAAGCAAAGGAATAAAAATATTTGATATTTAATGCACATTTTATACTAAATGCGTGATTATCATTTGAAACATACTAGTGATAGGATTGTGGCCACTTGTGGGCATATGCCTCGGCTTATTCCCCCATGTTCTTTATCAGTGATTTCAACAAGTTCATAGTAATATACGGAAGCATATTAGTAGGGCTGGGACGATACTGTACTTAGCCGATTCGGTACATATCACGATACATGAGATGCGATGCAATAAATATCACGATACATTACAACTAAATGAAAACATGAATAAGGGTTTAAAATTTATTCAATCTGTCGATATATTACCGCATGTCCAAAGTGATTTCATTATATTTAAAATGAGCGTTGCACAAGTTACAAATTACTTTAGTCTTGTATACACTACTTTTTCATAAACAAGTAAGCCGAAAGTTTTCCACACTCCAGATTTAGCTCCACTATTAGTACATAACAGTTTTGACAACTTTATGAGGTTTTCCGCCATCTTTGTAATTTCATATTAGGCGCGCGGACTAAAAAAGCCGATATATGAAGCTTGGATATTTTTGAAAAATTAAAAAAAGTTCGCTTAGGTATCGTTGTATTAATGGTAAATGTATCGATCCAAATATCGTCAAAATAAGTACCGGTGCATCGGTGGATTGTCCCATCCCTACATATTAGTGCCACATTGTAATTTTTTTCTTCTTTAAAATTCCAACTTTAAAGTTGGAATTTCTAACTTTATTAAGTTGATTTTTCCAACTGTAA
This sequence comes from Magallana ariakensis, assembly GCA_020458035.1. Classification (NCBI taxonomy): domain Eukaryota; kingdom Metazoa; phylum Mollusca; class Bivalvia; order Ostreida; family Ostreidae; genus Magallana; species Magallana ariakensis. The sequence goes on from CM035817.1 coordinate 29,885,138, forward strand.
AGTTGGAATTTCCAACTTTAATCTTGGAATTTCCAACTTTTTTGTTTGAATATGTTTCTTGTGAATATAACAGTATACATAATATTACAGGCAAACTGTGCATAAACTTATAGTTCTTGAATAAAGTTGGAAATTCCAAGATTTAATAAAGTTGGAAATTCCAAGATTAAAGTTGGAAATTCCAAGATTAATTTGGAATATTAAAGAATAAAAAAATATGTGGCACTAATATGCTTCTGTAGCAATAAACTTAACTATATATGTCTTTTACTTGAATTGAAAATCACAGATATATATGGTTATTGTCAGATGTTGCATTTTTAAAAAACTAAATAAGACTTAGGTGAAGACTAAAGAGCAAATTTACTATTCAAATGAAAAATGGTACTAAGGATTCTAGATGGATTGAATGCAGCATACATTTCTGATGATATGCAACCATATTTTGCATTATAAAAGCATTCCATTAGCTGCTTCAATAAATAATTGCAAGTCAATCCATTCTAGTTATCACAAAGAACCTTAGAGTAAACTGGAAGATGACCTAAATGCCCATGATACATTCAAAGCAGAATCAAGGTGAGCTAAAAATGGTGTACTTATAGCAGATGTTCTTTAAAATGGAACAGAAACAAGAACTGTGAAGACATTTGAATTATTCAAAGGCAGGTGACATTACTGAACAGTTTACTATCCTGGTTCATTAATAAGATTATCATCAAAGAGGGGGGAAAAAAATCCTGAAGATAGGGAATTTCCATTGGGTAAATTTTCTTTTTACATTTCTTTTGCTATGGTGACAGTCTTCATGCAAACATATTTCAAACAATGATGACACCCAAAAAAGAAAAACTCAAAGGAAGATCCACCGTACAGATGTGGCCCTGAAATCCAACCAATCCACAGCCAGACCCAATATCTGAGTGGGCGCTATGTCTCATGATACCCTCATAAGCCGGAAGGTTTCAACCAGATGAGGCTTGTTTGTATGGATCTTCATCTGGAGGTGTCATTCGATACAATGACACTGCTTGGTGACCACAACCATTATTGAATTACAAAGTCATTATGTGATTCAGCCAAACATTGGTGCCAAATTTGCAAGTCTGCGTGCAACAACTTTACTAGAGTTCACAAAAATGTTTGCTTTGCAAAGGCATTATAATGCATACTAAATAAATCATTTATAACTGATGGCATTTGTACTTTGAGCCGTTAGAGAAGTAAACATTGTTTTTTTTTCAAGTCTCCAAGTACTTGCTATACATCATTACAAATTAACCATTGTTATATATTTTACAAATTAAATCATAGCATGGTATAAAACAGGGCAATTTATTTGAACTCATTGCAGACCCTGAGGAGGCATTGAGAAAGTTTCCCCAGTGTTCAAACAGTCAGCCTATTTTAGGTTATTGTCCGATATATATTTTGATCCACTACTCTCCAGAAAGCAAAATAAAAACGATGGCCATGCAAACCAGAAGTCTAAAAGTCTCTGAGCCAGATTTTTCCCAAAAGACTTTGGAGTTACAATCTTGCACGTGATCAAAAACCATGGGATCATTAAAATATATTCTAAATATTTCACAGTACTCAATGTGTCTAGCCATATGCATTTATGATTGCTAGATTCTGAAACTCAAGGGATTTTTTAGATGTATTTTGAATTCATAAGACGCAGATTTGGATGGCTCATCATGTGATAGTTTCTGGTGGTGTCTGGTAACACCTTCATCAGACGGTCTAACATTTATTGTTGGTGGCCCTCAAGATTTCAATTTCAGTTTTTCACAATGAATACACAAAACTTTCATAAATTTATACCAGTACTTATTACTGGTATATAACATATAAAGATCTTATTTTCCAAGAAATGAAAATGAAAAATTCTGCAATTTTTTGTAAGAATGAAAATTTTTTTGCATTGAAAATTGTGTGGCCAACTATAAAAGATTTTGATATATGATTTAAGCCTTCAGATATCATAAAAACTCTGACCTTGAACTTTTATTGACCAGTGTTTCCATCTGGTGTTGTTCAAAAAGTTATGATATGACAAACAAAGCAAAGCTTAAAGTAGAAACCAATGGACTAAAAAAAAATTATCCTTGGTTTTTTTTTTAAACATTAAGGGCAGTAAAATCTAATGACTCTTTGTTACAGGTACAAAAATACTGAAAAATTTCTTAAAAACAAGGATTGGAATTTCAAATTGTTATGTATTAGAACAATACTGCACTGGATCAATTTAGAGTGGTCTAATGATGCATATAAAGACATGCTATTGGTTTTAAGGCAAACTTGGTAGCAGCCATACAGCTTTTAGCTGGCCATGCATTGCATATACTGCATTTCTCAATACATCTATTGCTCATAAACCTCTGCAGCATTTCTTTGTTTAAAAAAAAAATAAAATGCACCAGGCAGGAGCATAAGCAAGTGGGGCAAAAATTACTGAAAAAATGTTAAGATTAAACAAATTAAGAGAAACATTGCAGCTATTTTGGTAAACAATATCATACAAGTGGAGATGAACTGATATCACCCCTCCCCACTGATTTTTCGTAGGTTTTTCGAGCTTCCTTGGGGACATAAGTTTTAATCAAAGCTGTCATTTATGATTGGGATCTGAAGCGCTTAAATGCAACTTGCATGTTTCAAGCGATTTGGAGAGACAGAGTGCAGGCCCCCTGATGTAGACCACAAGCCAGTCGTGAACCTAAGCCGAGGAAACTTCCAGCCATCTGTAAGGGAGGGTTGTCTTTTTCAACAATTCCAAAATAAACACAATGTTTAAGAACATAAGAATGCAATTACCTCATTGCACTGTCAACTAACTGCCAAAACAATAAATACCTCTTTTTCATGCAAAAGAAGTTGCACTTATCAGTTGAAGGTTTCTCTGCTCTTCAAAGTTACCCCCCACACAGTGTTTATTACAACATCATCCCTTCTCCTTTTCTTTTTTTTTCTTTCATTTTTCAATTTTGACCTTTCATATGATGTATGACCATCAATCTAGGATGTTCAAGGAATTTCTTTTTGCTTCTATACACCACTATTGTCCATGATAAAGATGGAAGCCAGATTACCATTTTAATTTCAATCTGTCACCTAGAACACATATGATATTTGTTTTTAACCTTGTGAAACAATAGGATTTGACTTGAGGCACTGAATAATACGGACCATTCACCAACAAAGCAGGGACCAAGTGTATACCACTTGAAGGTAAAGTTAGTTCAAAGACCACAACTTCTGCCGCGTTTGGTTTAAAAACAGGATACACATTATTATGGCAAAAATGTTCATCATCAAAGACCGCTGAAATGAAGTGAAGTAGAAACTTGAATGGTTTCTCTTTTTGAGATTGATTGCATTGCAAATATAGAACCAATGAGTAAACTTTGCTTGAACTCTTGCAGGAAGATTCATTCATCTTGGAAAATAAAGTCCTCACAGCTTCATGCTGAATCTTGATTGGATCAGAAAATTGGTTTCTGGCCCAAGGATATTAAGCAATCCTAATTACATAAGGCTATCATTAAAGCAGTTGGCCACAAGACTAGTGTCACAGGTGCTCTTTTTGCAATACCCTATACTTCTCTAATTGGGGAGCTCTGAAGTGCAAAGATTTTATAATTCCGCTATGGATTTTTTCCCCTATCCTCATTAAAGATACACCTCCCTTCAGCAATATCTCTCTTTTTTATTTTTTGGTTAGAACATGGTTCCAGTTTGTTTTAAACTAAACAGAACACAAATTATATTTGATCACAGAAAATGAATGCAAATGAGAATAAAAGTTCTATTCCTGCAATTTAATGGTACAAAACACACACTTCATGATTGGTTGCAGTCAAAAGTAATTGCACTAATATGCTTAGTTTTCTATGGTTTCTTTCCCAGTATGCTCAGTTCACAAATCGTTCTTTAAAACCAATTTCTAAAAACTTTCAGCAAAATATAACAGTACTAATATATATTTCAGACCAACAAGGACCATATTATCTGCTACCATATTCATCAACTGGTGCTGTCTCAATAGAAAAACGCTTGGATATAAAAAGGAACCGGTAATGGTCTACTCCTTCAGAGAAAATGTCCCTCATTTGTTTCTTTGATTTCTTTGGTGCCATCTTCTAATGAAGACAAAAACTAGGACTACAGAGACAACGAACAACCATACTACATCACATTGACATTCTTCCATAAATTGCAAAACACTGTATCTCACTTCTTCTGAGTGAATAAATCCTTATGTAATCTATTTGGAAAGCAATTTTTTTTTATTAATGAAGACAAAAATATGCCTTTGTTCATTATAAATAAAATTGCTGATTTCAAGCAGCAAACCATGAATAAGCAAAAACAACTTCACAACATTTTAATTGCAATATAATTATGTAGTTAACAACTTTCCACTAAAAATCTATGCTTCTCTGGTAACAAACTGATTTATTGGGATATGTAAAACTAAGCATTTGATAAATGCATAAGATGAGCAAATGTAAGTTTTGAATATACATGTAACATTGCCCCCACCCTTCTTTTAAAAAAAATCAGCAAGATTGAAATTATTGATCAAAAGGGAAGAAGGATTGGACAAAATAACAATTTTCATTCATTTATTACTCGTACAGAACATGAATGGATTTCTCTTGTCAAAACTGAACTTAATTCTGTTATTGGAAAATGCTGCTGCAAACAAAACAAGAGCTTCTCCAATATAAAGTTGCAGAAAGTCTGCTTATTATAACCATATTATGAAGGATTGAAGAACACAATGGCTGTTTTTTTTGGGGGGGGGGGTCTTACTAAATTTGTTGAACTATTATAATCAAAGAATTTTTTTATCCAATAGTATTTCATAGTGAATCAAAGAGATAAACTGTAATGATGCTAAAATTGCTATAATGTAAACCCAGATTACAAACTGTACCTTGGTTCTCTTTCTGCCATTCAGTAGAATACCAAGAGCACAATTAAGAAAGTCCTGTGTACTAATTAACAGTAATGGAATATCATGATACCCAACTTTGAAAATCAATACAGATCTTCCTCATTTCAGAGAATTACTTCTCTTAGATATGATGAGGAACAGCAATTGTAGCGATGATAATGATTTCTTCCTGGCTTCTCCAATCATAAAAGGTGATTCCCTACAAATTTGTCAGAGGGTTCTATGATCTGTAAATTATCACTTATCTGCTCATAACAGAGAGGATTGCTTTGCCAAATTAACTGCCCTGATGGTCATAAAAGGCCTGCATTACAAACAAGTTGTCTCTGTTATCAATTTGGAGACATGCTATTCTCTTTAACACTGAATATATAAGGTCGGTCAATAATATTTAAATCAACATAAAAATATTAAAATGCATCAAAAAGGTATCAAACCTATGTAAATTTGGTTCAATGTTGATATATCCCTTTCCTTTGTGTATAATGTGGGACCATTCAAATTTTAGGATGGGATCACTTAATAAAGCCCTTTGTATCAAAGTACACGTTTTCAAGACTGCTATCTGGAGCACAGTACCCTGGTATTGCTTAAAATGTCAGCATTGTTGTCAAGATATCTTCAATGACAGTACTGTTATGAAAATGTCTAGGTGACAGTAATAGGGCCCAAATGTTGCTTTGGGAATTCTAAAAGTGACAGTACTGCATGGAGAATGTATAGGGCCAAAATGTTGCTTTGGGGATGTCTAAGGTGACAGTATTGCTATGGAGATGTATAGGGCCAAAATGTTGCTTTGAGGATGTCTAAGGTGCCAGTATTGGTATGGAGATATCTTATGTGACATTCTTTATACATAGATGTCTTTGGTGAAAATAATGCTTTGGAGATATCTTGAGTTGCAGTTTTGCAATGAAGATGTCTTGGGTGGATGTACTGCTGTGGAAATGTCTTGGGTGACAGTATTGTTATTCAGATGTCTATGGAAAAAATACTGCTATGGAGATGACTTGTGTTACAGTATTTCTATGGAGATCCCTTTGGCAACATTTTTGCTACTGATGTGTATGACAACTTGAAGACAACTTGGTGAGAATTTTGGTATTTTACTCTGAAGCAAGAATGTTCATTTCTTACCTTGACAGGGAATGATAGACTTCCGGGTTCACACTAACAGTCCTCTCCAGTGGGGGTCGTGGGGGTTGAAGGTCGTAAGAGATGAAGTCCTCGAAGCAGTAGAGCTCAGGCTCTGCCTCCTCCCCTTCCTCACACCTAAAAACAACCATTGAAGTGGATGTTACATCACAGCAAAAGCAATTACTAATGTCAGAGAAACAATCAGATTGTGTTCATTTTGTCATGTCACATAAGATATTAACTTAATTTATGAAACTCCTAGAGATCATAGATGTTATTGGCAATAGAAAAAAAAAATTGACTTTCATAAATAAACTGTAATAACTCTAAACAACATCAAATTTATTTCATTTAACCATTTATTAGGTTATACAAAACAACTGAAAAATAATATAGACATAGAATCTGCTACCTTGTTTGTACAAATAAATCAATTAAGAAGACAATCTTGACTTATTCTGCACAAAATCAACATGATGCCTTTTTAGAAGGTTCAAGCTATAGAATAATTATTACTAAAATGATCACAGTCACTCCCTGTTCTATAGGGACAAGGAGGATAATATAAATTATAGATTCCTCATTATAAGGGATTGAACATCATGCAAGATCTGTGCAATGAGAACCTCTTTTCCCAAAAGCTAGCTAATAATATCACAACTTATTTTTATTTAACAAAAAGCAGGAACCATTAATCTTGGAATATAAGAAATAATGAAAATAATCCTATTAAATCATAATATTCAAGACATTGAGATAAAGCCTTTATTGTATCAAAATATTCTTATCATGTTCTTTATAAATAGGTACTGTACTGGTTCAACATCAAGCCAAAGCTAGGCCTTGTGGCAATATTCTCAGTTGTATAAGCTCTAAAAAGACACCTAATTAAGAAGCTTGGCAACAGCATGGTGAAAGTCATTCCAATTTTTTTCTCATCAGTGTTAGAAACTGATTGTCCATAACTGGAAATTTCTAAACAAAGAAACTTCCTTGAGGAACTTAGGTAATATTGTCAGTTGTTGATCATGTTTTTCATCTCTTTGTGAGACAATAAATAAATGTGCATATATATAGTCAGCATTACTAACTTCAAGGTATTTTAACAACATCTATACTTTGTACAGTATCCACTTTAGGCTGTCTAATGATAACTCTTAGTTTATAGGTGACATGAATTGATAAAGGGATTTGGTCACCATATTATTTTCGATTGATCTTCAACTGCTACTAGGGTACTAAGTATATATACTGCTTGAGAAAGTTATGGTTTGATAAAAATGAAAATTTTCAAACAAGTTATTATTATTAATTTACAGTATTAAAATATATTTTGAGTAGTTTTAAAATTATCTGTGTATTTAGACAATCCAAGTGAGCAATCAATAAATAATCCACAATTAATCCTAAATATTTTGTATCTCTACAGATTGCAATTCTTTTAGTTACAAAAAGTTAAACCAAACTGAAAGGATAATTTTGAAAATAGAGGTTTGTTTATTTTTTTCAAAACAATTTCTCCTATAAGCCACACAGGTGACATTTGACAGAGAGATAATTTTGAACCACTTTACAGAATTAAATTAGACATCAAAATGTAATATTATGAAATAATTCTTTAAGGTTCTCCGATCCTCAGCCTTGAAATATTTTTTTTCATCATAAAAGTGTTATGTTTCTTCTAAACGTTATAAATGAAATGAAATAAAATGAAATTTTTAGATGGTATCCATGGTCAAATATCTGCCCCAATTTTAACCAATTTTTAAATAGTATCGTATAAAAACCAAATCTTCATAAAACATTATACAGGGGATGTCTATCCCTTTAATCTTGGTATTAGTCATCATTGTCCAATACCTGTTTATCTATGATGTCACCTATATGGGCTAATTCCTGCTATTTTGCAAACAAATGAAAATACTGTCATTTTTTTCTTCAAATTTGATTTTGGAAGTATAGAGCGCAGGTCTGCTCAAGTATGATTTTTACCCATGTTTTTGTTCATATAATTTTACAAATCATACTTAAAAATGGTACTTGAGCAAGCATGCGCTCAATGTTTCCCAGTCGAAAAACCATTGGGAAACACCCGTATTTTGCTCCAAAGCATTAAATTATCAAAATAAGACAATCTTCATTACGTCATTTCTACATTATGACGTCACTGTGGTGATAACCTTTTATACACTCACTTTCAAAATGATTTCAACTATCTTCAATGTTATTTTTAGAGATCTTTATAGAACTTTTATTTTTGGGGCGAGAAATGCATAATAACAACAAAGCCCTTTGCCTATGATGGATATAATGGAATAAACGAGTTGGAAAAAAAAATGCCAGTGCACCGGTGGATCGAACTCTCTACCATCATGTCATTGATAAGTAGTTCTACGTGAATCCACTACGCCAAGCATGTAGTTGTGTAACTGATGGTAATACTAACATTAGAATATTAATTAAAATTGTCTGTATAAAAGTCACATTTATGGTACGGATAAAAGAAATCTGGATAATTTAGAGTTATCGAACATTGCAGATGATCGGAGAACGTTAATAACAAGAGATGTTTGTAAAACACTTATGCCCCCCTCTCTTGAAGATCTCTGCGAAGAAAATGAAAGGAAACTGTAAATAATTGGATTTTTTCTAAGTCCAAGGGGCATAGCTCTGTCCAAAATTGCTCAACCATATCCAAAATCGAACTTGACCTAGATATTCTTATGATAAATCCATATACAAAATTTCATTTCAGTATGTACAACCTCTGCCATTAAAAAATGAACGGAAACTGCAAATAATCATACATGCTAACCTCCATTGATGAAAAATAGGTAGATTTTGAACCAAAAAGCGGTAGCATCGCGCGCGGCCTTTTTCGTGTATATTTCAAAGCACAGATTTTTATGTACTACATATGTTGTAAGAGTTTCTGATTAGTAATTAATGATATTAACTAAAATATTAAAGACTTTTGAAATTTAGTAAAATCAACACAAGCAATAAAAATGTTTGCATTCATTTACCATTATATTAATTACCGGTAAGTTATTTTTTTTTAGTAAAAAATATTTGAGTGCAGAGACTTTAACAATTGCCTTTATTCAGAAAAATATGTTAAGTTGCCAAAATTTAACCTGTAAGAGATGTAAGAACTAGTAGGAAATCGTATATTCTTTTTCAATATCAAAACGATGTTTACATGCTTATTACAAATAATGCAGCATTCAATAAACTGTAAGTCAAGTTTATTGTTATGGCCAAGTTCACATAGAGCTGGCATTCTGCAGCCCGGCCATCTTAAAGTATTATGTAGCATTAGCCAAGTGTATACATACCGTTTGTTTAACTTAACATTTTTTTCCCCTATTTTTTATTTATATCTCTGAAAATTATCTAATATATGATAAATTGTCTGAATAAATAATTATAAGATTTTAGAAGACTGCATACGACAGTAATAAACTATAATTCTATAGGTGCATTGTTACTTCGCATAAGAATCTTACACACTGAGCTACGAGGGATGTAAAACCTTTCATATCTTAACCAGTTCCATGCAGAGTCAAGTATCAAAGACATCACCCAAGAGTAGTTCAAACATAAGATATTTCAAGTTCTCTCCCTTCAAATCAATACTACCTTGCAAAGCGTACAGATTTTCCAGTTCTTTTTCTCCTTTTGCTGTAAAAAGTTATCTTTCTTGCAATGACTGTGAGTAACAAATCATTAGAAGTTAAAGACCCAATGATTACTGTTCACATTATTTTCATATCTCTTCAGTATATGGGCAATTTCTATTAATTAATGGTTTTTAATTTTATTTTCGTACGTGGTAAGGGGTATGTGGTATACACAACTGCTAGTTTAGGTAAGTTTTTCCTAATATCGAAACAGCAGATGAATACAATTATATAAATGAGATGGGGTAAATAATGATGGACTAGACCAGAATTTAACCCCCCCCTTCCGAATCTAGTCAGGTGCTTTACTGATTTATCTTTATCTGGCACCTGCGATAGAAATGGTCTGGCCATCATATTTCTCCCCTATAATGATCTTTGCCCTAAAAATTCACACATCCCAGGTTTTTTCCCCTGGTAGGAGTTACCCTGTCAGTTCAAGGGGTTGGTCAGTAAATCAAATGTAACAGGTTGAAAAAAAATAACGGACTAGACTATGATTCGAACCCAGGTCCCTAATCTCTAGCCAGTTGTCTATCAATTTAACCGAGCTATCTGGCTCCAACGTTTGATCTGGTCTGACTGTCACACAATTATACATAATCATTTCAGTAATCTTCAAACCTGATCTTTGAATTGTACATCTGGAATTTATTACCAATTTCAATATACTCACTCATTGGTCTCTGGCAGCTCGCTCTCTATGTCATAGTTCTCCAGCGTGGTGGCATCAGGGGACTGGCTCTGCAGTAGGGTAGGGGGCATGGTCAGTGTCAGAAGGGAGGTGTGACTACTTGCCCTGCTACAGGCTGCAGACATGGTCTATCCATCTAGTGATGCTGAAGTCTGCAATGAGAATACCAGTGATGCTTGAGTCTGTAATACATGTAATAATTCTATTATAGTGCTGCTGCTAAGGTCTGCAATGAGGATATTTAATGCTGAGGTCTGCAATAAGAATTTCAGTGATGCTAAAATAAACATAAATAATACTAAAGTCAACACAAAAAATATTTTGGATGCTTACGTTTGCATGAAGAATCATCAATTAGCAATACTGATACTTTAGTGATGCTGATCTTTGCAGCAAGAATTTTAGTGATGATGAAGTCAGAGTGGAATGAGAATTTTAGTGATGCTCAAGTCTGGAATACGAATTTTAGTGATGCTCAAGTCTGCAATTAGAATTTTAGTGATGCTTAAGTCTGCAATTAGAATTTTAGTGATTCTCAAGCCTGCAATTAGAATTTTAGTGAAGCTCAAGTCTGCAATAAGAATTTTAGTGATGCTCAAGACTGGAATAAGAATTTTAGTGATGCTCAAGTCTGGAATAAGAATTTTAGTGATGCTCAAGTCTGCAATTAGAATTTTAGTGATGCTCAAGTCTGGAATAAGAATTTTCAGGATGCTGACTGAGAACAAAGAATACTGATATGCTGAAGTCTGCAAGAATATTCTTAGTGCTGCTTTGGTAATCTATTAGAAATCAAGGGATGATCAAGTCTGCCTTAGCTTAATATTGGGGTCTTCTTAGTCAGACAACAGAAAACAGCTGATGCAAAGATCTAGCAGTAATTGGGGAGAAAAAAACCAATGTCTGTAAGCTTAATATGGCAGTCAAAAGCTTTTAAGAGGAATAATCAAACAGATTTCCCAGACATGAACTCCTTAAAACAAACTTATTAACAAAGAAAAAAATGGAGCTTAGATGGACAGGTAATATTAAATCATAAGCAAAACTAAGTACACATGTTTTTAAAACACATGCAGATCTGAGTCAGATAACATTTTTTGTCTCATAATCTGGATAGAGAAAACTAATAACCCCAAATCAATTTCTTTTCAATTTGTGGCTGCATGCACTCAAGATATTGGTGTTTTATTATTCTCACTATTGATCTCTCTAAAGATATGTGTCCCTTTATATCAATTGTAAAGAGTGAAGGTATTATTTCTCATATGAATTATATTATTTAACATAATCGGGAAAAACATTAAACCCATTACTTCAATAAAAATTTAAAATAATAATTTACCTTAAATACTGTATATACATAGTTAAAAAAAAATTTCCCTAGGAAAAAAACTTTCCATCCCAAAGGTGAGAGAGTCAAACGATTTCAGTACTAATACAGTCCAACACTGCACCAAGTTGCTACAACCTAAATACACTACCAGTTAGCCCTGAAGGGTGACACAGTCCCAGTTTATACATACAGAATCATAAAGACATTTATCTCCAACATATGTAAGCCCTGCCCATCACTATCAACAACCTCACCAGCCTGATAGGGCCAAGAAAAAATTTAATCAAGTGACACAGACAAATTTCTGTGTAAATTTTTAATATATTTCCCCGCAAATTTATCTCTTTTATATGAAAGATTTTATTCAGAGAATGTAGAGCAAGCCCATTATAAATGTTTAAGAATCAGAGAGCCAACAGCCTTGTTGACTGACTGCTTTATTGCATAAACTATAATCCTTTAAAGCAATATGAGCTGCAATTTCCATGTTGAAATTTTTTTAATGAAAATGTTATTTTCTACTAAAATGACAAAAAATATCATGGCATTGAAATCTCAATTAGCAAAATTTTTGTGGGAAAAGCCGTTAAGAAGCCTTAATTGGAACAAACTTGAATTATTGTCGTTCTGTACAAAAATTGATTTGCTATATATTCCTTAGAAGAGAAATCTTTCTTTTGACAAAAATCAATGATTTGTTCAAATCTTATTTATCATAAAAGTTTAAGTTACATGCAGACTTATCATACTAACAGGTTTTTGCACACAAAAAAAAAAATTCTAAAAAATACAGCTCATATTGCTGTAAATAAATCTGTAGAAAAGTTATTTGTATTAATTTTACATGGCAAATTCTATCATAAGGATATTTCTGATAATATTAACAATTATTTAAATAGTTATATATATATACACCAAATACATAAATATGTGCCATAATTCCCCTCAATTTCTTTCAATCGTTGCAGTGTTTGAATGTAATGTCACATAAATTCATATTTTTACCCAACTGTGATACATGTAGCGGTACAACTTCATTTTTTCATTATAGATTTAACATCTGCAATGCTCAAATAAGAATTTATAGCAATCCACGGAATCAATAATTCAAAATCACATCAATATTTAAGATACTGAGGTAAACAGATTGAAAAGGGGGTGGGGGGGGGGACAAAGCAGCATAGCCATTTTAAATTCATTGCTTTTAACAGAAAAGCGGTATTCTTTTCTTTCTTCTTCAGCCTTCCTATTCCTTGACCAAGGACAGTCACACATGCTCTCTCTCACTCCATGAGGAATAAATTAATGGAGCTTTCAATAGACACCTGCCAAAAACCAACTGTTACATCAGAAATAAGACCTGCCTAATATAAACATTTAGCTCATAATTTCCATTAAGTCAATGTGTGAGCTCAAATTACGCTAACTATTTTTTGGAGACAAAGTTTTTAAAGGGAGGTTAGGGCAGAGTTCAAGACATGGATTACCTTAATGCTAAATAAGCAGGTATTTAATACATAATTGAGAGATTACTGATTTTCAGAAATTAACTTACAGCACAATCTATCTGACTTTTTAAATGCCTACTAATCCATGAAAATATTCAAAGTTCAACCTGGTCTGTTGACATTGTTACAGTGAAGATTAATTTCTATTAATCAGGTGTATATGACTATTAAAATTACAGTGAAAGCTGAATGCACAACAAAATCAATTTAGCACCAATGTTATATGGTTTCATACTATTCAACAATATCTTCTTTACAATACTTGTGTGTTATTATTTTCACACATCTTTATACAGTCAAACTTTATTATCTCGAACTCGAAGGGACTATTTAAAAACTTCGAGATATCCGAGTATTCGAGATATCAAGCGTAAAATACTTTTAAAAAAAAATAAGTGGTCGGGACTTACAAATCACTTCAACATATCCGTTGTATTTGAGATATCAGTGTTGGAGATACCTAAGTTCAACTGTAATTTAAACAAATAGTAATTGCATTAATTCAGATACAATTTTTTTTAAATTTTCCTTTGTTTTGTATCATGCTATCTTTCATAAGACAACCAGATTTTTTTTTTAAATTTTAATGAAATTAATTCATTGGCATATATTTTCAATTGATATCCCCACTCAAATTCCAAAGATTTTAACAACTGGTTTCAGATATCTTAATTAATTTGCAACACTTTTTAAAGAAATTTTTAATAAGATATGAAGGTTATCTATTATAGATTTTATAAACAACATCCTTAATACTAAAAAACCTATCTTCTGCAACTACAGTACAAGACTAGGTCATACATGTTTGATTTCACCCAAATGAAATGAAATTTAAAAGAAAGAGAACACAATACCCAGGTTTGCAGAAAGAACCCTGATCCTATTAATGTTTTTATATAAGCACCAAATGCAGGTTAACTGAAATATAAGGCTTTCCACCGACACAAATGATGACTGATCATCAGTCAAATTTTCTTGAAAGGAATGTAAACAACAATCAATCGGTCTTGTCCATTCATGTATTCAATACTGGATTTCCTGTACATAAACTACTGAATAATCTGTACACAATGTGGAATATTACTCAGAGAAAATATAAACAAATCAAATATCAAACATTAAATCAAACAATTTAAAATCTTCCATTGCTTGCATTGATTGGTGCCTACTCTGTTTGATTCATTACCAAGATTTAAAAAAAACAATTTACACACAGTTCTGTGTGCACTACATACAACTGGAAACTTAAAATTACTTTTGATATTATTAAAATTCTATACTATAAACCAACTTTTATTAGTGCACAAGAAATTTTTAGTGAGGATAGCGATAGCCTCATCATCATGAATACTTCTCAACGAACGAGCCATCAAATGTCCTAATTAGTATTAAAATTTTCAGATTATCTACATCTTTCTTGCAAAAATAAGTCGTCGGAAACAAAGTTGTTACAAATAAAAGTTGGTTAACATATGAAAACACGGACAATCAAGATGATTTATATGTATATGGTAATTTGCTTTCGAATCAAATTTTTTCACAACTTTTTTTGAGAATGAAACAAAAGTTTACAATTAATTTTTATTTTTTTTTTTTTGGGGGGGGGGGGGAATGAGCTAGTATTCAGTATTCAATAAAACAGCATATATACTCTTCACAATTTAACTACTGTGTAAAATCATTCATATACCTTTGAAATAAAATGGAACATTAACTGAAAATAATCCATAAAAGCCGCTCCTAACTCTATGAAGGTGAGCTGAAGGTTTTTCTACATTCTAATACAAGGTCAGTACCATTAGCCTCTTTCCATCTTCTCTTTAAGCTTTGAAAAAGGTTGTGCCGTGTGTCATCTAGTGCATCCAATTAAAACTTTCTATAATAAATTAATAGGACACTTATAATGGCTAACTCAGTGATAGAGCTTCCTTTGATCAAATCGTTCATTATCAGTCTACTTCGATCAATTAATTTTATAGAAGTGATTTTTAGTGAAACACCTTTAATTAAAGTTATTTCTCTTATTTCTGAGAGAAGTTTCATTGTCATTCCTATATAATTACTATCCTGGACAATATTGCATGGCTGGGGGTTTTTGTTCCGAGATGGTATTTCTCTGTAGAGAAGGGTTGGTGGGATTTTTCTGCATTATTTACTTTTAATGATACCTTTTATATGGTTTAAAAAAACATTCAAAGCTATCAAGTCCTTTCAAACATGTACTGGGAAAATGTAAAATAATTTGTTAAAAATTTCAGACTATAAATCCTTGATTTGTTTCAACAAAATCTCCAAACACTGGAAAGAATAAAACTGTTCACAAATTGACACTTACTTGTAACCTCTGGAAAAAGTCAATGAGACAGAAACGAGAAGGAGTAAATCCAATTAAGTGTCAATCCGTACACAAAGAGTGCCCCCTGTCAAGCACTTGCACAGAAAAAAAAAGAATGTACATTCACAGTTTCTTCTCAAGGACCCTGGTGTCATATTCCCAGGCAACATCCCACGGGAAAACAATGCCATAAGTTTGGGACTTCATTTTCTTTGTAATTACTGTGGCATTTGATCCTCTATCTATTGATTTCCATTGAAAAATTCTTCTGTAAATAAGTCCAGTGTTTGTTTTTATCATGTCGAGTTCTTCTGTGGCCCCACCATCTCTTTTGTACACAATTACCGTTTATTTACCTATATATCAAACACTGAAGAACAGAGAGAGAGAGTTCACTAAACTATGCATCCGAAAACAAGTCATAGGAAAGCAAACTTGTGTAAATAAAGCTATTATTTGTTCAATTTTATAATTTGGGTGTGATTTTCATGTTTAAATTCCAGCAGAAACTTGGTAAATAAGGCCTTTTTTGAAGACAGCCACCCTGTACTTGCCGCGATACGACTCTTTCAAAAGATATACTCCGTTTGTGTGTGTCAGAGGGAGCAGTTTGGCCTGCTGTTCAAATAATCTTTAGTTGATCAATATTGATTGAAATTCACTGCCCTCTTCAAATACATCAGCACTATTAATGGTTTAAATCCAATACTCTCATAAAGACTGCCTTTAAAATTTGTATTATTTTTTATAAATAGTTTCCAACTACTTAACACCCTATTATTTACGAAAATAAAACAGACCTTCCTACTGCAACTGTTGATTCCCATGTAAACAATCAAAAATTGAGAAATTCATTTCACAGAAAGACACTTTGTAAAGAAATGCATTGTTTACATGGCGTTTAAATATTGCAGAAATAGTAAATTCCACAATAATGTTATGAATCATTCAACAATTAAGCTGGAAAGGTATATTTCCCTACTATAGAAACATATTTTTTCTTTTGTTAGCATGTCAGTGCAACTTTATGCTTCTGGCCATTTCATTTAACACCCAAAAAAGAATAACATATGGACTAAAGAAGAAATACCGTAGGCTGTAGAGTAAGGTATTAAGAATTACGAAAAAATTCAGCTGTGTTGGTACTATTATTCTTATATTCATTCATTTATCATGCAATTAGGTTTTTACATCTGTTTGTAAATAATGAAAATTCAGTGTATCATGGCATGAAAATACCACTCAGAAATCGATGAAATCCTTTTTTTTTTTGCAGATAAGTCATCACAATTATTATTTGCATAAACAGCCATTGCCCTATACTTATCAGACTCTGAGGCAAAGTGTGATAGGGGACAGCTGAGAACAACATGAAACATTAATAAACCAATAACCTCTTGATTTTGCATTATTTCTTAATTTCTTCTCAGCATTTCAAATATTGGACTTTTCACACATTCAAAACAGGAAATCATTTAGATGGTATTAAAATAAGTGACCTTTTATGTGGGGCTACTATTACCACTGAAATCTTTCAATGAATAGAAATATTTCAGAGTTTTTTAAAATAACTTTTTCAACAAGTTGCTCAACATCTACCATCACATATTAAAGATTGATAATGTACTAAAAATATCACATTTCGAGAATTCCTAACTTCCACAAAAATAACCCCTCACTTGAATACAAGTACTCATCCTCTGAAACCCTTGGTGATCAATTGCAATAATCTAAATCGGCCACAAGTTTCAGATGATGGCAAATACTGTAAAAGTGGTTATTTATATGCATTTGGGAAATTTACACTATTTACGCAACAAGCTTAAAACCGCATAAAAAACCCCAGCGTGTATGGTAAAAAATCATAACTTTAGTGTGGTACGTACATCATGCATCATATATCAGCGTATTTGAATACCACTGTGCATTGTTTGACTATAGAAAATGCGTACGTTATAATAACCACCAGCAGAATGGACTACTTTTACAGTAGTTTGCTACATGAAAAACTCAAAATTTCAACATGTTTACAGTAAATGATATATAAAACCATCACCACATCAGTGTAACATGTAG
Organism: Magallana ariakensis; assembly: GCA_020458035.1. Taxonomy (NCBI): domain Eukaryota; kingdom Metazoa; phylum Mollusca; class Bivalvia; order Ostreida; family Ostreidae; genus Magallana; species Magallana ariakensis. The sequence continues at coordinate 29,902,870 of CM035817.1, forward strand.
TATGTCACATGTAAAACACAAAAGAGGGACTTTTTTCAAAATGACTGAAGAAACATTCATGTTCTCAGATGGTTACTAGATACTTTATGAGCATAAAATCATTGCACGATTAAAATGTTGCTGTACGTCCTTTTTGATAACAAGTGAAAGCAAAGCATTCTGACTTGTCTAAAATTAAATCACCATTTTTTATTTATCTGCATTGCAATGGTTTTGTAAAGGCAAATTTTCTTCAATAATATTTACCAATACAATATTTTAGCACAACAATAATGAATTCAACAGTTCTCTTACTGAATTCCAACATTTAATAAAGCATTCTTTGTACAGTATTTGAGATTGGAATAATATTGAATGTTAACCCCTGTGAAACATTTAAACTAACTCCATTTTGCATGAACTTCACTAGGACCAGTGTAACTTCAATGCCTTACAGTGATTGAGAGAAATTGCTCCTATATATATAATGTCCATGTTTGCTTTCCACTTCATATGTTAATCCTTAAACTCAACCTTTTCGTATCCATTGTCCCTATCACACCAAAAACAACTTGAAAAATTAGCTTTGTACTGAGGATCATAAAATTACAGTACCAGAGGTTTTCATAGGATGTTAACTAAATTGTGATGAAAAAAATCCATGAATCAATATTTCTCTTACAAATAAATAAAAATATCTAGGTACAAAGTAAAAATGCACGAGATTCAAAATGATTACAGAAAAATGAAATTTTCAAATTAAAAAAAAAAACAGTTTGAAATCCCTCTCGTATATGTATCTAAAACTCCATCAGAAACCCCAAAGTTGGCCCCCAAAAATACTGACTCGGAGACTGATTTTTAGTGTCTGCATCGGATTTGCAACGAGTATGTTTCCATTCCCAGTAGTAAAGCATTCAACTCGTCAATAACCAGCGTGTTGCTGATAATTCAGGATTCCAACTGATATATATGATAGATCAACAATATCTCTACAGCAAAGGTTTTATTCAGCTACTACAATTTCCCTTGTAAAGATTTTTACGTGAAAGATTTATGGGCGTTTTTTAAGCTTAGAACACAAATTATAAAATTCCATTGCAAGAAGACACTAAACTATATACATAATAATAAACCAAGGCATTCAAGGTCTTATTTTTGAACCTTGGGCAAGAGGAATAAATATGCCATTCACAATTATGAACATTTTAAAGTTTTCAATACATGTATCTGCAATGATGAAATAAGACATCATTTCTTCATAAATTAGAGAGACGGAAACTTTATAGAATCAAGGTATGGTTTTCAATACCTCTTGAATTGCAGGATATTGAACTCTGCAAGGTTGGATTTCACATCAACAGGTCAGGCATGGACAATGTTTGCTTTATTTTAGAATTAACAGCAGCAAACTCATTTTCTTTCCAAAAAAACTATGGACCAACTTACCCAAATAAACAGAATGATTTAAATCCAGGGACTTTCTTCCTTAATTAGTATATTCCAAAACACATAACAAATACAGTTAAATTCCTCAGATCCAGAACAGATTGATAGGTAGAAGACACACATACATATATAATCCAAAGCATCAAAAGGGCCCAGGGTTCTGCTAATATGGCCACTGTAGAGTCTCCCTTTTCAATGATTCCCGATTCCAGTTTAAATGTCCAAATAAACTCAATAAAACTTTATTAATCCCTAGTAAAAACTACTGTGTCTTGCACAAAGAACAGTTTTTAATATCAAACTTATATTTCTAGTCAGTAAATATCTCAACGTCAGTTCTCAGTGACTTGTCAAATGCACAATCAGACAGTCAGGGGGGGAGAAAAAAAGAAATATCAAAGAAATTAGTCTTGTCCACAACAAAACCCATTGTAGTCACAAGTTTTCTCTTCCATTATTCTAGAACTTCCAGGGATTGAAGGGTGAAAGTCAGAAAGAAGTTTGTCGCGTGGCAAACAAAACACCTTTTGTTTATGCTTACAATAATTATTTAATTTTTCCTCACGGTATGCCGTGACAATTGCTTTGGCTCCATTGTAAAAAACCTTAAGGTCCTGCAAAGACACCTTGTGCAGTCACTTTTCATTGCCATTCCTTGTCAAAGTGTTACAAAACCATTTAAATGATTGTACCCATGTAATTTGTGGCCTTTCGTCAAATGTGAAAAAAAAAATCATTCCAATTTGAACTTGCTGCATGATCATAAGTTTAAATGCCTTCCACTGAGGGAAGTAAATTACCCGCTTTTACCTATATACACAGATAATCATTTGTCAAGATTGCAACCCTAGATTAAACCAGCTATTAAAATCAGGGGTCATTTAAAAACGCAAATATATAACAAAAACTCTCCATTTTTATTCCATTTCATTATTATAAAGTTTTTATTGTCTAATCTGAAAAAAGGTTTTCATACAGAATCTCTTGCCATCATATCAAAGAGATATGACTAATACCCCTTTGCCTCAGATCTCTCGATGGCATAAGCAGATTAGAAAGGAAAGCCATTATAAAACACATGACACATTGGAAAGTGTATGTATACACAAACGATTTTTCCACGACACAAGAGGCCACCTGAAATGGTGTAAGAGTGGGTCATCTTACAAAGAGAGAGAGAGTCAACAGTTTGGGGACAGACATTCGAGTCTTACTAAACTTAGTGAAAGGATTACGGGAAATCTTTTCCTATTAATACTACATCTGTCTAAATAACATTTAAAAATATCTCAACTCAAGTGCAAACCATTTGAATTGCCAAGGAAAATCCCCTTAATGGCTCCTTTGGTCAAAAACTGTTCCACTCTTGCTGAGACCTGACTTGTTCATGAGTCTATTGGCAAAATTCTTTCAATACAGCTAAATTCCAGACGTATATCATTCAAAATACACTATGTACAATTATTTCCATCTCTTTCAAAAATCAAATTGCATAATGCTTTAAAGCATAATGCTACAATCATTCAGGAGACTATAATATCTATTAAATTCCTTGATAATGTGAATAAAATATCAGAGATTCCATCCTGTATGGTTATTAAACTGATTTATTTTATCTGCATTTAACCTTTAATGGTCAGAAATTCTACTGCAGGGAAAAACTATGAATTTTTCATATCTTCTTTAAGGTCTTACATGCATAACAAACAAACCTTGATGTCTCGTGATCAGATCAGGGCTTGAGCAACTATGTGAGAAATATGACTGCACTTAGCTTACAGTTAAAAAAAAATACACACATAACTTTATAATAGTAGATCAGTATCACTCCATTAGAAGATATGGCTTTATAAATCTTCCTCAAATGGATGGAAATTACTGTTTACTACATTTTAGATTCCCATCTGAAACGTTCTTGCAAAATTGAACAGCATTTATCATAAACTACCTCTCGATCTTTTCCCTTTCACCTCACTAGCTCTATTTTGGGTGGCATCTCCTTTTAATGTTTCCTTTTCATGTCAGATTTCAAGCAAATTCCTCACCATTCTTTTTTTTTGTACCACCTGTGTTGCAAGCAAAATACTCTGTGGGATACACATCTATTCATATTTGTGAATAAGTTTACAAGTTCTCCCATTAATTTTGTGCTACAATACCTAATGAGCGCTCTGTCCATTGCCAGTGTCAAAACCTCCACTTTCTTAAATTAATCAAGGCATACTAGGACAATGTTGGCCTGTTCACAGTTGACACAAACATATATATGTGTCTAACTTAAACAGCAACATCTAGGAATACTTCTGTCATGCACATTTTTATATAATATATATTACATTTCAAATCTATAAATTAATAACCACAGAAATTGAATAAAAAAAATTGCCATGGAACTTTGTTATGTCTGGGTAATTCAAAGGGCAGATTTGACAAAACTAACAAGTACAAACATTTTTACATCAACTGATCATAGAAATATTAACATAAAATACCATATCAAACTAGTAACATCATTGGGATCGTGACCATTTTAAAATGTCCCTAATTAGTAAAGAACAGTAGAATGAAAGCCATTTTGAAGGACTTTGCTTTGACCTTAACCTTTGACCTTGAAACTTGGTTCAAGAGCACTTCATACAATAGTCCTTGCTGTGAGCCAGATTTGGCCTATGGAAGAGAAAATATCAAACCTGCAATGATTTTATACAGAGATATTCAAAGACCCTGATATTGAACCTAAATCCATTCACATGTACCCTTTGTCCCAAACCTCTGTGTAGGTAAAGTATGAGTCAGACTGGACCAAAGAAAGATAAAATGGTCCAGACAAGAACTTCACAGAGAGCCAAGGCCTTCACCTTAAGACTTGATTCAAGGTCAATGCACACTCTTTTATGAACAAACACTCTGTGGGGGGAGTCTGAGACAGACTGAGCCATGAGGAAAGAATTTTTTTTACCAAGGTTTTTCATGGATTTCCATGGACAGAAAGACAGACTGGTCTCTCCAAGGGGTGCCCATTGATTGGGACCACAGTTAAAAATGATACAAGATAGGAGCATTTCAAAAATTTGTTGAGTTAACATTGCAATGACCATTTTAAAATGCTCATTTTTGTGATATTATAGGAATTTTTCTAGCATATTATATCAAATTTCAAAACTAAAATAACTTATTTGCTTTTTAGCTTTGCCATATTTCATTGCATAATTGCATGAAATTTCAAAACAATTTCAATACTTCAAAAGCTAAGCAAGTTTAGTGATATTTGATTCACTTTTACTTGTTTGAAAAAAAAATACAGCTTGCTTTATGTTCTCAATATAACAGAAATCTATGAATTAATGATGAAGAAATTGCACCTTGACAGGCAAAATAGCATGATCATTGTTACCATGCAATGAACCATCTACACGTTAGCATGACAAATTCCTATTTCTCAATCGAGGGCATACACTCAAAATATTTAAAACTAGATCATATTTCAGTAATAATCCACACACAAAACAGGATAATAAGCATATAATTTCTCATTAAACGGTTATAATTCTCATTTATGCGGACCATTAAACGTCGACCTGTTTCATTTCATTTTCAACCCTAAGATGTAATATGACGTACATTGAACAATTTACCAACATCTTTTGACCTGTACACAATAATTCATTTCTTTCCATTTAAAAAAAAAGTCAATGATAAACATCTTCTAAATGTAATTTCCCACCTACAAACTCGACTGAATCTAAGAGGAGTTGTTTTTTTTTTGGTGATTTCATACAGGGCAAAACAGGCATAATATATGACTTAAATTTCAAATCAATCTTCCTTCTAAAGAGATTAGAATTGGTACAAAGCTCTACCATGCACTCGTGACACAATATATATGCAATGAGAAGCAAGTCATTTTCAGGGATTACATTTGCTTTAAAAATTCTCCTATCGAACAGTTTACAAATAGAGATCACCTTCAAAAAATTGATCAAAATATAAAATTGAAAATTCCACATAAAACACAGGGGCTTCTAGGACTGTCAATAATCAGTCTTGCAAAACAATTTCAAAGTTTTCCCATTCAATTTTAAATGACTGTTAAAGCATTTTATGTCCTGATAAGGGGTCCTAGCTATTCAGAGACATCAGGCTCAACACAATGAAATCAACTGTTTGTATTGAAATGGAGAAATGGACCTTGTGATAATGAAAAATACCGAAAAGCAATCAATTTCCCATCAAATACAAAACTGAATACAAGAAGAGACAAACAGATGTTTCATCTTTTGACATTTTATTACTCATAGGTCACAGCTTTCCTTTTCATTATTGATTAACCAGAAAGACAAAAGACAAGGAACAGAGAATGATTATACCACTGCAATATACCACACAGATCACAGAGCTTATTGTACCTTAGATAGAATGTTCTATCGTTAAAATGACAGATGCCCTGTTCTTTCTAATTGTACCTCATATCTACCCCAACCTCAATTCTCTTAACCTGAAATACTGTGTACATGCAGCTTATTTTTCCCCCACATTTTTTTCGTCCTTCTTCATATGCTAACATGAGTTTCATCCAGTCTTGAATTTACCCAGGCAAAGTTTTGTTCAAAGAGATTTGAATTCTCCCAGCCTTAAATTCACATGCTGACAATAAAATGGCCTTTCGTGGGGCCAAAAATTTCCTGTACAAAGTATATATATTGAATTCCATGAAGATAGTCAGGATACATTGGCTCTCAAAAATTGTTACGGTAAATTTGCTTGGTTCAATAAAGTCAGTTTTGAAAAGTCTCATCCCCTGAGTAACATTTTTCTATTGGTCATTACCAGTATATGGTGTACCTATACTTTCACATTTCTAATGATATAATATGATATTCCACAAAAATCAAAACGCGACTAGTATTAATTTTTCATCTATTTCATTCCACAACATCTAAATTTGTTTCAATCTCCAATTGAGGATTTCATGACAGATTTAGACTTGTTAGGTTCAAAAATAGCGAGAAAACTATTCAATATGAGAAGAATAAATACAAGTGTGTGAACGTATCATATAGCTAAATGTCCATGTGCATTGATTTTCATAAACCAAATAGGCTAGGCCGAGCTTCAATTTACATGCACTATATGGCAATAAAGCGGTATAGTTTTAACATTGTGATCTGCAGATATATCGCTCAAAGTTTGCCTGATATACACAAGAAGATATATAATATATATACACAAACTGTTATCTGACAGATTCTCTCCTTTTACAACACTAGGTAAGTAAAATGCCACTAATTTCATACGTCCATTGTGAACACAGCTCTTCAGCCATGACACAGAATCACCCAACAGATAGCTGCATACTGGCGTATAAATCTGTAATATACTGCTTGACCATAAATCTGGCTTCTGATAATCCATATGTCAGGAAGATACCACATACTAGCTGTTGTTCAATTTATGAACATGCCTGGTTTATCGTTCAAAATTTGGCAAAGACCTCAGTTTTGTCTGTATCTGTCAACCTATACAGCTACTAAATTGTACACATTTATTTTGTTTCATATTACTAAACTATAGTGGATCAATTGTTCAGAAAACATTGGGATAAAATTTTCCAGCATTGCTCAAAACTTGAAAACAGAAAAATATTAAAATCATTTGAAATGTACACAACCCACACATTTAGTATAATATAAACAAAAATATAATATAATTTTATCATATAATCATATTCTATATTTTGAAAATTCTCACCTTATCACAGTAAATTGGATGTACATTGTTCAGATACCACTGTATAAGTTTCAATATCACACCTGTGACTCAAAGAATACACCTTCAATCTCAAGATGATCAAGAGAATGCAGAGTGCAACATTAACTGATTTTATCTTGTCAAAGCCAAATCTCCTTTCCCCGTCATAAATTTGTGGGCTTTTTCGTAAAATTAAGTCTAGGTTCGAGGGAAATCCTGTATCTCAACAACTAATGCTTTCATTTCATGATATAAAATATATACCATATCATCTCTAAAGAGGGCCCATTTCTGTAAGCTTACCAAATCCAAACTTTGTCCAATTTCTGAGAAAAAGGTTTAACAAACGAACAACTGCATTATACTTTAATAATTTTATATCATATATTTTGCTACGATTGTTGTAGTATAGTAAATAAAACATTAATCCTAACTGAAAGAACATAAATACTTGTGCATGTGTATTTTTACTCTTTCAATTCAGGGAACAAAGAAAAATTTTGACAAGCATTGCTAATTCTAAAATTTGAGGAATATACGGAGTCAGTTGGACGGATTGCCTTCTTATTTTACTAGGGAAGTTAGCACCTATTCTCATCAAAGAATTCATTGTTTTAGGTTTTTTGGTTTTTTTTTAAAGTTAATTCAATCCTTCTTTTAATCTTTCTCAATAATCGATTTGTTTGTATTTTGAGGGAGAGGGGGGTGCTGGGGGCTTATCACTATTTGAAATTTAAATGCTATTTGATTTAAAAAAGAGATTTTCCAACTCACAAAGTACAAAGCTGTTTCATCCCATTAATTGAAGCCTTAAGGCAAGTCATAATGCAACACTCTTTTGAAAATGACAAAAATTACTAAATGTCATCTAACTATCAACATTTTTACATTAAAACCAAAGGAAAAATTCAATAAATCTGATCTCTATTCCTTCCAGAAATGAACTTTAATAAATAAATCTTTTTCCTTTTTTCATTAAATTGTAGAACGTACTGTTTGATTCTGATGGCGTTCTCCATAGAAATTAACAGTGATGATACATGCATATCTACTTAGAAAAACAAGCAGAGAGAATGGCAGAAAATTTATTCTTCCTTTCCATACCAAGTGTGGAGTCAAAAAAATCAATGTGTGAATCACAAGAAGAGATGTGATATATTTGCAGAAAATTGAGTCCACTCTGAGATTTTACAATGAGATGACCCTCAAGCACCACTGGCAGTCCTTCTTACTGTAATTAGCATGTCTGGTTAATTCAATGTTATTAAAAACTTGGATCAATGACTTAACATTTGCTGTTTAATTATGCCTATCAATGGCCAGCAATTTTGACAAATTATAATGTTCCATGTCCACAAAAATGGACATTCAAAATAATGTTTATATCAATTAATTCTACAAACTATTGACAATTATACTAGTATACAATCCACATTTCTGTCTGCCTGATATATATATATATATATATATATATATATATATATATATATATATATATATATATATATATATATATATATATATATATATATATATATATATATACTGTATACAGAGTTATTTTTGCCCCATTTTATTTTCACCCTTCTTTACTTGCAAATGGTTTTGCCCCGTCTTTAATTCGCCCAGACATATTTGTGCTAAAAGAGGGATAATTTAAGACACTGGAATTTGCCCAGTTTGAAATTCGCCTGCTGACAACGAGGGTGAAAGGGGCGAAAATAAAACAGGGGTGAATATTTCCCTGTATACAGTATACAGAATTCATTTTCTATATCCAATTTCAGCTTGTTTGATGTGTTGTAGCTAAATATTTGAGAGAGAGAGAGAGAGAGTGCAACAATATAATATTTTTGAAAGAGCAAAATTTTATTTAAATGAATACGTATGGAAAAATTTAAAAAGATTTGGGAAATCTGTTTTTCTTCACAATCAAATTCTTTTCTACAAAAATGTTACTATTCATTTATGAAAATCATTTGTTGTAATAATTGCTAAGAAAATACATTAATATTAATCAAAAAACAGATTGACCAAATTCATCTTCTACCTGATTAGAAGTTATGTTCCTTTCCACTTGTAGGTATGAAAACTCCTGCAATAATTCATTCAAAGATTGGCAAAGCTCTATCAACTGACAGGAGGTACACAATTGGAGAGGCTAACTTAAACCTCCATAAATGGCCATCTCCCAGTCAGTCAACCTAATCAGAACCATTTTCCGACACCTCTACTCCATTAAAGCAAACAGCCCAAGCCATTGAAGACTCAATTTAGTCAATTACAGACAATCTGGGTTTTCTTGTTGTGAAGAAGAGATATTCTCAGATACCAGCAAGCAGGTGTTAAAAGACATGAATCGCCATCCACACGCACACGCAGCAGAGAGAAAAAGGCAATTACAATACCTGCCGTACCTGATTGCAGGTACGCTTTCAGATATTGGTAATTGGACTGACCCAATCATACCTGCTGTTAATTAAATCACACATGAATATTTTATGATGCAGGAGTCTAAGAACTGCATTAGCAATATAATTAAAGCAACCACAAAGCCTGCATGGTGTTGGTCCACAGTGTGAAAGTCCAATAGTTAGACAAGATAAGGCATTCAACATCACATTCAACACCTTCATTCAGCACTGTACTGCAACAAAATAAGATGGGTAAATTTGCATTCCCATTATAGACAACTCTAAAATGCACCTATCACTTCCTTTCAATCCATGCATTTCGAGTTCTGCTATGTCTCAAAAAAGAGCCTTGGTCCTGTTTTTGCTGTATTGACATTTTAAATAAATCAAAAGTAGAAATCAAAAGGATGTGCAAAATGCCACAACTTTAAAAAATAGTATAATTTACTATTTTACATGCACAAACATCATCTGATATATCTTACAAACTAGTTTAACCAGTGTCATTTAATTGTTTGTTAGAGAAAGAAGAAAACCTTTTTCGCTCCTCCCCCCTCCAAATTAAAAAGGTCATAATAGGTCATACATTTATTTCCCGAATTACATCATACCTCTTGGTCACTAAATACCATTAAGATATCAAAAATTAAATCTTCCTATGTCAGTATGCCTATATGCATCCTTTTGAAGAACTATCGGTTAATAAATATCACTGCTGGCACATAAAATCTGATAAAAATCAAAACATATAAAAATTCAACTGGTTTATGTGTATTCTTAATTTTTTATACACCAGAAAAAATTTAAGTACCTGCATGTGGTGTTTACAAAGTATAATAGCTACTTCTTCATTTTTACACTAAATCACCAGCAAGCATACAAGTGTTTTTTTCAATAAAGATTGTTCAAGAAAAGTGCATTGCAGTATGTAAACCTGTTTTAAATCTTTAGACAAAGTTTGCACAACCTAACCAATAATGGCAAACAGTTTTATCTAAACAATTTCTTCTAAAACAAGTAATTTTTTTTTCTTGCACTAATTTGCTTACCTGTACAACTTCTTTTATTTACCGCAGTGCAAAACATCCCAAGATTCTGCTGGACTGGCACAGTTCAAAGCAAACTTCAAGGATATCAGACTTGGGCATGGATAAAAAAAATCTCTTCTGGAATTCTTTAAACAGTCAGACTTGTATTACCTGAAGATAAGCGGTGACAAATGTAAAGGGCTCTTTCTTTTTACCAAGATATCTTAGAACAACAAGTACTTTGCAAATACATGTCTGACTTTCATACATTCAATGAACACTTCACTTCTCTATCAACAGAGGTAGCACCTAGAGTACAGACTGCTGAATTTTGATAGTCTCAATAGTGCAAATACTTCAATGTATCAATACCAACGGCCACGATTTCCAAAACAAATCTTTCTTTGAAAAGTGCGTTTCGCTTACATTACACCTGAAAAAGAAGTACCCTGTTTGTTTGCTTTCTAAATTTGTAACTTCTAAAATTAGCCAGAGCTCTTACCTAAACTGTTCCTGCATTTTTAAATGATAATCACATCCTCAGTGAGTGGATGATACTTGGCATCCACTACAATCAGAATTCTGTATCTCTACAAAAAGTGTAAAGCAAATATTTACCCAAAATCCATATTGAAATATTATTTTCAACTTTGCTACCTAAATGTTCGATAATTGTCAAGTTATCAGATAAACACTTAGTTTTGTTCTTGACCTAGAGTTTAAAAATCAATTCAAATCAATTCCAGGTTACCTTTAAGGTAAACAATTTCAAAGCAAGTGAAATACATTATTAATGCCTTTAATTATCCCATATTTCAAGTATATTTTTTTCTGCAATTTTAAAACAGTAATATTGAAAGGACAAACAATTTAAATGGAATAAATACTGACTTTGATTTTCAATATACAAATTAATCAATAGATATGAATGAAAATTATATTCAAATGTCAATAACAAATTAAATTTCCATACTGATTCTGGTCAATACAGTTACTTGACTTAAAAAAAATACATATTAAATAAAGTCATATTAATATGCAAGTATAACTTTCAAAGTTATTACATGTATCTCCAAGCAAGCCATAAATTCATAAAATTTACGTTTGCTATGAGTCTAGATAGATGTTCAAATAAAAAAATAATAAAGCGTAAACTTTACTAAAGCCAAGTTCATATTATTTTGGAAACTATATTAATTCTTTCTTTGAAACATGGATCTTGTGTCATTTTTATAAATCCACAGGAAATATGAAACAAAATCATTTATTTAAAGCACCAGAGTCCTTTTTTTGTGATAAAAAATCCAGTCGATTGTGCAAACAGTTCATTTGGTGCTTTTTTCATAACTGAAAAAATCCCATTCATGCAGCTTCCAGCAAAATTTATGGATAATTTCCTGTCCTTTATCGTACCATACACAATACTCATTACATTTTAGAGTGTTTTTATAATTAATTACATTCATTGATTGTGGTTTATTTCACAATCGTTCAAAAAGTCGAACATTCTTGATTCACGTAACGTAAATAACACAAAGAAAAAAACAATATTTTTTGTGCAATGCAATGAACATGCATATCGTGTGAAGTCGGTTTTTATACAAACACGCTAGGTATATAACATTTAAATACCTGGAAAAAGTTTTACTCTCTTTTTAACATCTATGATCAGTTTTAGTTCCATGCTTTTAAGACTTTTGGCGGGAATTCTCTTCAGGAATATCACACCCGACTTCAATAAAAAATTTACTTTGTTATTATAGTAGATAATGTTCAGTTCGTAACATATTTTCAATATTTCAAGACTTTCAAGGTTAATACAACTCAATATGTTTTAATTACTATTATTATTATTATTTTTTTTTTTTTAGGAAAATGGGGTTTGGTAATATAAAACTGGTGCAACCCTCCAATCTCCTATGCTGTCTTTGATGTGCATTTACTTTAAGGCATCAGGGACATTTTAAGAAATCCATCATAATTTAAAAAAAAAATCGTATCAAGGAACCAGGTACCTGAAACTAAACAATCCTTGATTCATTACCTTATTTACATGTAATCTACATGCAGATAGTATTAATTTAGACTAGATTGAATAAAAAGAAACCATAGAAAATGTGGCAAATTTTATTACAATGTATTATCTTTCGTCACTCCCATACATGTATATTGTATATGGTAAGCTAATCTAAAAGAAATAAACAAAATGTGCATTTAAACGCATAGGAAATATAATTCAGTTCACATCTCTGCTCCATTCACTAGTAGTTTCCAAGTATGTCCATTAAAACAAGTAAAATATACTACAGCACAATGAACCTATTCTAAAGTTATACAGTAGCTTTTATCATTATCAATTTTACAAGTTCTTTGGCCAAAAAACTCATCAGCCTAAAATTTTGTGTTTTGGGTTTTTTTTTGTTTTTGTTTTTAGAATCCTTGGCATAAACGAGAACAATTGGTAAATAAGTCCAATTCATTAATTGATTAAAAATGTTTTCCATAAAAAAAAACCTCTTATTTTCTACAAAAGAATACGTGTTAAATCATGTCAGAGAAAATGTTTTAATTAAGGTTTTAGTGAAGAGGTTTAAGTATAAGATTTAGTCTTTATCTGCAGTGTAAAAATTACTTTTGAAGTACATGTATGCTTAATTTATCCTATATATTACCAAACGTGTATATACTGTAGATTCCATATTTAACACAAATACTTAATTCCTCTGTTTTGTATCTAATCTTGAGAATATGATATCATAAACTTCAAACTTTCATTACTATTTTATATAGTTAACTGCCAGAAAAATAGTATGAGACTCAGGAGCCAGGGCAATTTTACAGACTAGTATTCAAAAAACCTTCCACCAAAGAAGGGTTGATATTTCAGAATGTAAGTGATATTAGTGCCTTTATTCTCAAATTTAATTATTAAATATATCTTGCAAGTTTGAAGATGATTTTCTGGACCAACTAACTACCATTTATGGCCCATACAGTTGGAATTTACCAGATAATGCATATTAGAGAAAATGTTTCAATATTGAAGGAATTTCTTTAACAACATATTGAAAAAGAAAGGAGTCTTTTTCTATATTTTTTTTTTGGTGTATAAACATATCTAGTATGAGTAACAGATAGCCCAAAAATCAAAGCATACATGTTCATTCAAATTTGTGCAAAATTTGTACAGGCAGTATTACAAATTTTATATAGTAAACATTCTTAATAAACTGTGACTTGTAAAAATTCTCAATACACTGTACTCACAAAAAGATATGAACTTAACAAGATACATAAAAGGGCAATTTAACAACAACAAAAATAAACAAATATGACTAGCAATTTTTAATATAAAAAAAAACTTTGTGATTATCAACTTGGCACAATATCATTTGTTGTCTCCTATTTCTCATGATGTTGATATGACTTTTAATATATGTGATTGAAACTCAATTGCATCAAGAAAATCATCCTTGAGTGCTCCTAATTTAAAAAAAACAAAAATATGTTCAAATGCCAGCATCAACTAACAACCCAAAATAATTCCAACTAACAGTCAATATCACACAGTTGTTTACAAATATCAATTTTATTGATAAACTGTTAATACATCATATCTCCGAAGGATTATAAAAAAAAAACAAGCTTTGTGATCATAAGCTTGTCTATTAAACATATCAAATTTCTATAAACAACACATTTCTGGATATTTGAGCACATAGTTAAAAACATATCAATTTTTTATTGTCTTATTACTAGGGTGCCATACTCTCAATATTTCAATTGGAATGATGTCATCATAATGAAAGATTTTTTCAGAGGGTGGATCCAATATTTCATATCGAAGCCCTTTATTGCCTGTATATAAACAAGAAATTAAAAACTGATCATAAACGGATAAACACATATTTTAGCAGTGATTCATTTTCAAAGAGTTAAGATATATAAATATATATTGTTTGTCTTAAAAATTCTTACCCAGTGCCACTAGAAAATGATCTCTTGTGTCTTCATTTCTTACAGTGGAGGCTATGTATGCCACAGGCCAAGACCCAAAAGTACCTGACAAAAACTGATACAACACCTGTACTAGGAATGGAATGATTGATTTATCATAAACCACATCTGCAAAACAATATTAGATGTTTTTAATTTTTGGCTTCACAATAGCTGCATGCACACTGCGCAGCTATTCACTTAGAAGATAAAGTTATAAAGATCCAATACTGCAGAAAAACACATTTTAAAAAAAAATTGACAGTATGGGGTAATGTTTAAATAGGGTGTTTTAGGGTTTCAAGAATCACATATATAACTGCTTTGTATTTACCTTTTACAAGTACAATAATTTTGAGGAAAAAAAACCCTCCATCTTTCTGAGAACAGAGAGTGCAAATTGTTTTAGTAAATTCGGAGTTATTCCCCTTACCTGCAGCAAGTATGACATCAGGCTGAATCTCACACAAATCTTTCTGATTACAGAACTCCCAATCAAACTTCATTAGTCTTATTGAATCACTGTGGTTCAGAGTGTATACATTAGAATTGTTCAGTGGTGACCAATGGGAGTTGGAGGACAGGAAATGGTCATTACTGTTACTCACTTCCTCTTCCTGCTCTGAACCTACTTCCTGATCATCAACTTCCCTTTCCATGGTGTCTGTTGATGACGCCATGGAATTGTAACTGATCTGCATGATTTCACAACTATCCTCCATCACAGATTCCTTGCTCACACTCAATTGTCTTTTGATCTTTTTCAACATTTTCCTGTCTTTGGACTCATTGTTTTCCAGAAAAGTAGGGCATTCCAAAGAATATTGTTCATTCAGGAAATTGATTTCAACGTTTTTCATCAGAAGGAATAACACTTGTGGATGAAAGTCACTAAACGTGAAGGAGTCCAGCTTACACTGTTTACATAATGCTACTCCAAGAAAACCAAGTCCACTGCCAAGCTCTAACACATTCCTGAAGAAGTGCATGTAAATGTAAAAATATATTTCATCAAATCTTGTAATGTTGCACCCCCTAAAAAATCCTTTAAAAAATACAATAATCATACAAATTAAACAATATAAACCTTTTCATATGCATTTCAATCTAGCAAGATAGTCATGATAAAAAGGATAACATTTAATATTATGCATTTTGTGTACAGAGTTAGCATAATTTTTATTGATGTGGCTTGAGACAAATAAAATAAAATGGGAACTAACAATTGCTGTGTAAGGTACCACATGAGGTGAAAGAAGACACCTTACTTGTTTTTAAGTAGAGATTCCTTGTCAAAACACCATTCTGATAAATGCAGAGCAGCCTGCCAAAAAAACCCCAGTACATGTAATTAATATATACCGGTGTGTACATGTAAAATTCTGCAACTCTGAGTCATAATTTTTAAGTTATACATGTATATCTCAAAAGTCAAATATACATATACATGTATATAATGTAATAATAAATAATTAGTACTGGTGCCCAAAATACAAAACATTTTTAACAGCTGATCACTCCATTACTTATGGCCTTTATTATTGATTAACAAATGAAGCTGTCTCTTTCGACCAATTGAGTAAAACTACCTAGAACTAAAGATTTTTCCATTGACGTACCTGCCAGGTGCTAAGTCCGGTAGTACCCTGTGAGATGATGTGCACAGATTCCTGGAGATTCACTATTTCCTTGTTGGGCTAGAACACACATAAGTTATATTCCTTCATAAAAAAATTTAAAAACAACAATTAAATAGCTTTTATAAAGCCATGTGTTTAAATACATCTCATTTTACTTAATAAAGCACCATCTTATCAAATGTTATTGTGCTAAAAAAAATTTAATTTGATCTATAGTTTGTCAATAAGATAATATGCAGCAAGTCTTCAACCATTCTCAATTTAATACATGTACTGTAAGTCGTTTTAATTCCACGGAGTTAAAATTTCACGATTTCTCAAAAAGAACCAATCGCGTTGGTTTTAATTTCACGCTCCAAGAAATCCAGTCGATTAAAGTATAAGCATTAACATGTTTAAAAAACTTATGTTAATATTTACAATTTGTTTAATTTAGTGGAAAAACGATAAATCGCGAACATAGTGAAATTTAAACCATCGTGATTATTTGCCAATCTACAGTATCATGGGGGAAAAAAAGCAACATAAAGTCTGGTGGACTAAGAAAAGGAAGAATAATTTTAAACCATCGTGATTATTTGCCAATCTACAGTATCATGGGGGAAAAAAAGCAACATAAAGTCTGGTGGACTAAGAAAAGGAAGAATAATCGGAGTGAATGAAAGCCTATGCTTCCCATCTGGTTTCACTCGTAACAAGTTTTCCCCCTCACCAAGAAGTATGACTTGTAACAAAGACTGTCCTCCTCTTCCTCCGTTTCCTGAAGTAGATCGGTGTACGACTCGTAGATCTCATCACAGACCTCAACGTCACTGTCTTCCAGCTGAAACATGCCGCATTGCTTCCAGTTAAGAAATGTTTTGTTATTTTATACATGTATTAAGATTTTTAAACTAAATGATTCAATAATCCACTTGCTTTTCAACAGAGCTTGAAACCTGCAGTTGTACCTTGTTTCATAAAGTGCCTGTGATAAGACCCTTTCTATACAAGTATCAAAAGATTATCATGGTAAAACTAACATCGTTTAAGAAACACAAACCAAATAATTAATTCCCAACACTTGTTAAAAAAATACAGCCTAGAGGGGATAATTTTTTTTATTCAAGTTAGCAGTTTTTTTTCCTACACAAGATGTATGTACAATATCATACTGCATTCCTAAAAGCTTACCTTTTGAATCAGATATTTCACAAATGCCCTCCGATAGCTTAGAGATGTTGGGTACTTATTACATAGGGTGCTGGAGACGGTTGCTTCAAGCACAGCTTGTTGGTCCTCAATTCCTATATTCCCAAGACAAAGGGATTTTTCCTTCAAACAAAATTCATTAAAAAATAAAATAATATTCAAGTGAGAGTTAAACAATTATACTTCTATACAACAATTTAAATTACTGGTATACTTTTACTTAACATTCTCGAAAAGAATTATTGTCAATTCTTTTAATATATTTTGCGAACCGTATAGATCATGTTTACAAATTTATAGCCAGTAATTGGTTGATACACCTGAAGCTATGTACTGGTAGTACTATAGACTAGCTGTTAAAAATAAAATTTTTACTCAGATAAAAAGCAAAACAGACCACAG
This sequence comes from Magallana ariakensis, assembly GCA_020458035.1. Taxonomy (NCBI): domain Eukaryota; kingdom Metazoa; phylum Mollusca; class Bivalvia; order Ostreida; family Ostreidae; genus Magallana; species Magallana ariakensis. The sequence continues at coordinate 29,920,717 of CM035817.1, forward strand.
AATTCTCTTTCCTATACAAAATAACCATATGCTCTTTTATGAAAGTGAAACTGAAAAGGAGTTTCTTTGCTTGAATCTAAAGAATGAGCTGATCCTACAGATTCATCTAGAAATTTTTTTTTGTCTACGTCCCATAGTGCTCTCTAATGTTTTCTCCCGTGGTGCTATGCCAAAAATGGCTAACATTTAACTTGTGATTAACGATGCCTTGACGTTTGAAGACACGTTTTGAGTAGCGCACAAGCTTTGGTGAGACCCAAGAGATTTTTTACATGCTTCCATTCCTTCGTATTGAGTCGAGATACGTAAACAAACCAATATAGATTTGAACGTGTGACGTCACAGTGATCTCGCGCTAGATTTCCCAGGATAAATTAAGAGGTGGATCAAACATCTATAATGCGTGTACTATAGCTATTTCAGTATAAACTTTGATACCTGCCTTAGATGATTTGTGGAGGTTTTTAGTGTGTGGGTTTTTTTTTTATAGAGAGATTATATAATTATATATACAAACAAGAGTCATGCTAATTTTGTGTGCATGATCAGTAAGTATAAGTAGACAAAAAATTTAAAAAAAAAAATTTTTTTTAAGTCATTTTGGACTAAGTAATAAAATATAAAGATATAAATTAACAGTTAAAAAATCCATGCAGATATTGCATATTGTCAAACCATTAAATTAAAAAATAAGAAATTACACACCTACAAACAGGGACCGTATGGCAACATATGCCAAAATAAACAAATTTCAGTAAAACAATTTATAAATCAGGATTAAAAATAAAATTCAGATAACAACAAGGTAAAAGAGAAAAATAATACTGTATTCACACTTTACACTTTTGACCAAATTAAGCACAAATTAAATTTTACAGACTGATCAATTTTCTCCAAAAGTTTAGAACGGTTTTAGGGGAAGCAAGTCTATGTATTTTGTAAGATTTTGTTTAAACTTAGAAATATTAAATAATTTTCTCTCTCTCTTTCTCTCTCTCTTAAAAAAAATCTTTACTGTTACATATAGTTGATAACTGTCAAAATATCACTAAGATGACAATGATGCAAGGTATGTGTAATTCTTGCTGCACTCGCCACAACGGTAGCACCGTAAAACATATAATCTTTACAAAACCAATCGCAAATATTTTCAAAATACATGTATATTCCATATGACTCACAGGGGCTCATAACAAACTTTTTGTCTTCTTACTATGAGACAGTAAGAAGACAAAAAGTTTGTGACGAGCCCCTCTGCATGACTTGTAGAAAGAATAATCTTACCGTGACCAGGCTACGCTCAGGTCACAGTAAGAATTCGTCCCATATACTTGCAATGTAGCAGCCGCAAAGCGGATCTGCTTCGTGTCGAATTTAAGTCTGTTAAAAATAATCTGCTGGGGAAAACACATTTTTATACATTACAAACCTTTTTGAACATGCATATGTAGTTTAATCCATGAAATATACATTTAATGGGTCGTACCAAGACATTTTGTTACTATACACGTTTGAATATGCCTGTCATTTTGTTGGTAATCTCAGTCGAAAAATCTTGGATTATATCATTAACATGGCGACCATAAACAGCGAATTTTCAAACGTGATGTTAAAAGTGGCAGTGATTTCGTTGCAAAAACAGTTAATGTGGTAAAATGGGGATTATAAAAGAGCAACATTGTAGGTACCGTAGTTGAAACTTATCATGAAATTTAAGCGAGATCCAGCTCAATATACTTTTTTTATTTGCTACGAAGCGAGTATATGGGACAAATTCTATCATTAAACCGGGTCCGTAGGACATCTGTCATTTTAACGATAGAACATTCTATCTACATGACTTGTACTTTAACATTAGTTTTTTAAACTTTATTCATTAACCTGTTACAGGTGCTGAGTTTAAATCTCAGCTCCGTCTGAGATCTGGCATAAGCTCTAAAAACCCATGCTTTGAACATGAGCATTCCTTAAATACTCGGTATTTAATCTAAAGATATGAGACGTTTACTATATTTGTTATCAACAATGAATATAATTAATTTTGAAAGAAAAATGCATTTTCTTCAAATTTTAAGGCAAAATAGAAGGGCCGAGTGAATGTATAGTGCATACTCCCCACTGGATCCGTCTAACAGGAACCATTTGAAAGAATTGCGTCGAAATAAGATGTAAAGTCTGTTCATTGTTTTTGTCGATACAATTACTTATGGACGTCGCCATCTTTGTAATATGATTATTGTATTCTCATTGCAGATTGGTCGATTAAGCCGAGACCTTATATCTGACCAATGAAATCTGTCGTTTTATAACGTGAAGGAATTTGTCGGCGTCGTATAAACTTTTGCTTTGAAAATGTAAGTGAATCCACAAATATCTCAAACATCCTTTTAATTATCATACTTTTAGACATTGTATTGGAATACTTGTTTGAATTTAATGTATTTTGATCTTTTATTTTATTTAAATAACATTTAGATGTTGAATTCATTGTTGTTGACAGTTAGAATTTCCTCAATAGGGAAAATAAGTAAACAAAACATTATTTTGACGTAAATAAAACAGGTGCAAATTAGTAGAATGATGTTTCAGTGACAGAAATATTGTAGTGCCAGGTGCTTGAAGGGGTGAGCTATAAATGTTTTTATTAGAAGTATTAGAGCCCAGCTCAGTTTGAGTATGCAAAAAAGAAAACGGAGTTATCAGGTCCAGTACAATCTCCTGATTTAGCTATATAGCTTGAAAAAGCTATAAAGCTTTATTAAACTATTCAAAATAGCTTGATAAAGCTATTTATATTCAGTTTTTGAAGAAAATAATTATTATAAGAAATAGACAAAAAATCGCAATCAACTTGCTTATCATATTTGCAACATTGACCATTAAAAACTTAACCCTAATTGTCCCGCGCCGCAACGCGGAGCGGAGACATAGAAATGCCGGGCGTCCGTCCGTCACACTTTTTTGTAAGCGCTCTCATGCCTACAAATTTTGACAGATTTTCATTACATTTATACCAAATGTTTATACACCTATTACCTTGGTCAAGTTCGAAAATCAGCATTGGTCGATACTTTTTGTTGGAGTTATGGGACTCTGACCACAATAATGACTCCGTTTTATCCAAAAATTGACCTTTTAAGCGCTCTCATGCCTACAAATTTTGACGGATTTTCATTAAATTTATACCAAATGTTTATACACCTATTACCTTGGTCAAGTTCGTAAATCAGCATTGGTCGATACTTTTTGCTGGAGTTATGGGACTCTGACCACAATAATGACTCCGTTTTATCCAAAAATTGACCTTTTAAGCGCTCTCATGCCTACAAATTTTGACGGATTTTCATTAAATTTATACCAAATGTTTATACACCTATTACCTTGGTCAAGTTCGTAAATCAGCATTGGTCGATACTTTTTGCTGGAGTTATGGGACTCTGACCACAATAATGACTCCGTTTTATCCAAAAATTGACCTTGTAAGCGCTCTCATGCCTACAAATTTTGGAAAAAATGGGTGGTCGGGGTAAAAAAATGTTCCTCCCAACCTCCCCACACATTTAATTCTGGAACAGCCCTGAATGTTTGAAAATATTGCAATTTCATATACTGTGAAATCATTAGATTTCGTGGTGGTTCAATTTTCGTGGAATTCGTGGGTACCTCTCATCCACGATTTAACATCCTACACGAATTAATAAATAAGGGTAATAAAATCATATTTCCTTTGTAGGTTTTAGAGAATACACGAAATTACGTCCCCACGAACCTGTAAAATTTAAGCAATCCACGAAAATTGGCCCCCACGAAATTTAATGATTCCACAGTACAGTATACTAGTATACTGCTTGAACGGCGGGGGACCCAGGAATTCTATTCTTGTTAAAAATAGTTTTAACATTGCAGCTTTTGAACACTTTTAAGCAAACAATATATTTCCATTGTTTGGTTCCATTGTTTGATCTTCAGAAAGCTCTAGATGAATTCCATGTGTATTGTTCCCAATGGAAACTAAATGTCAATGTAGAAAAAACAAAGATATTAGTTTTTTCAAAAGGCCCTAAGCCTAAAAATATATTTTATTATAATAATAATGTTGTTGAAATTGTGAGTGAATTCAAATATTTGGGTATTGTATTTTCCAGAAGTGGATCTTTTTGTAAAGCCAAAAAGCACTTAGTCGAGCAAGCACAGAAATCTATGTATAGTATTATTAGAAAAATAAGACTCTTTAATCTACCTATAGAACAACAATTTAATTTGTTTGATAAAGTAGTAGTACCCGTTTTGCTCTATGGTTGTGAGATTTGGGGTTACGAGAATATAGATATTATTGAAAAAATACATTTGAAATTTTTAAAATACGTTTTATGTTTGAAAAGTAGTACGCCATCTTATATGGTCTATGGTGAATCAGGTCGTTATCCTTTATATGTCACTGTATATTCTCGAATGATCTCTTATTGGACAAAAATGATCCAAGGTCAAGAAAATAAGATTGTGTTTACTGTTTATAAATTTTTAGCAAATCAATATATGTACAATAATGACTATGTAAATCCATGGACTGATTTTATACGACATACTTTAGATTCTTGTGGTTTTTCTAATATCTGGGTAGAACAAAGTACAGCAACATATACTGTTAAGTGGATTTCGGCTGCCATCAAACAAAGATTACAGGACCAGTTTATTCAGAAATGGGCAAATGATATAGATAACTCATCCAAGGGTCAAATATATAAAATTTATAAAGAAAATTTTGGATTTGAAAAATACTTTAGCATTCTTACAAAAAAATTTTGGAAACCACTTATCAAATTCAGAACATCTAACCACCGTTTACCGATTGAAACCGGTAGATGGTATGGAATTCCTTTAAATGACAGGAGTTGCACACTCTGTAATATTGGTAAATTAGCGGACGAATTTCACTTTATTCTCGAGTGCAAATCCCTCTCAAATTTACGTAAACAATTTTTACCAACCAGGTACTGTCATAAACCAAATACATTAAAATTTAGGGAACTGTTTACAACATCAAACATAAAAACATTGAAAAAATTAAGCACATTTATTTTGAACATCCAGGAGCAAGTCTGCTGTCCAGCCTAAACTATTCTAGTTATTAATATTACTCTTTGCGTATATTGAATACCATTTAAACTCTGAACTCTACATAATCATCCACTTTTTCTACCACTCTTTGTATTATTACTATTTTTCTTCTCTTTGTATACTTATTGACACATGTATTACTGTGTTGTATTATAATATTATATATGTATGTATGTGTGTATGTATGTGTATATATGTATGTATATATATGTATATGTATGTGTATATGTATGTATGTGTATGTGTATATATATGTATGTGTATATATATATATATATTTTTAGACCCTTGACATTACTATTTAACGTAAATATGTTATATGTACCTCATGTACCATTGAATGTTAATGGTTTGGGCGAATAAACTAAACTGAAACTGGTGACTGTCCACAACTTTGTGTGCAATGAGGCGTGGATAAGTATGATTTCTTCTCATTGTGCTGAATTACTACCAATCAATTATCTTGTTTACCATAACTGACCTCCTTTATATTTCATTTAAGAAGTAACTGTGTGGTCATGAATCAATTGCCCCAAAACTTTTAGAACTTTAAGTGCAAAGTCTCTTAAGGAGACACAAAGTCATGAGTAATCTTTAGATGCATTGTTTACAGAACAGTTCAAAGTTGAAAACTATCACTGCACTAAAGTGCGATTTTTTATACATACTGAAAAAATTACACATTTAAGAAAAATGTATGACAAAATAGCTAAATAAAGCTACTCTGCATAGCTTAATAAAGCTATTTAGCTTATTCAAGCTAATAGCTAAATCTGGAGATTGTACTGGACCTGGTTATGTTCTAATATTTAGTGTATAGACATCCGAGGTATACTATAGATAGTTTTAATATGCTATATACTGTTTTGCTTATTTATATTTGAGATTTATCACATTACAGGGTTCGAAGTCAAAGCAAAAGTAGGGAAAGGAAAAAGAGTGGATCAGAGCGGGGTAGGGAGAGAAAGAGGAAAAATTCCTCCAGCAGTGGATCTGGGTCCTCTAGGTATGAAACTTTTTCAAAAAATTAAAGGAATGGATGTTAATGCTAGCTGCTAGACTGTAAAATTTGATTTGAATAATCAAAATGAATAAGAAACAAAAAATTTTCATTTATAATAAATATGTATTACATGATAATTGTGTATTACATGATAAAATGTATATTACGTTTTCAATCCTAAATTTTTGCAACACTTACATGTATACTATTATGTAAAGGAAGTCCAATGAGATGTACTGAATTACAGCTAAATAATAAATGTATACACTTCTAAGAAATTTTCCTTGATAATTATCCAGTTCTTCACGCTCCCGAAGTAGATCTGGTTCCTCCTCTTCGTCCAGCAGCAGTTCCAGTGGAAGTTCCAATAGCAGCTCTTCTAGGTCTGGAAGTTCCAGTTCCAGTCGCTCGTCTTCAAGTGGGAGTGAGAAGGGGCGGGGAGGAAAAGCCTCCAAAAGGCAGCAGTCAGAGTGAGTAAATCATGACCATTTATCTTTTTGCAAGGTTACAGGTAATTCTGTAACATTGCATGCAACATTGTACATTTAAGATTATAATAAATTAAGTTTTGAATGTAGTAGTTAAATTAATAAAACTCGGTGTCCCTTGAAAGAAACAGATGTTATGTTGAAAATTAACTGTCCAGTTAATGCCAGAAATTATAGTTGCTGGTGAATGATTTATCTCTCTGACTGAATATTTTAAGTCAAGTCTTGCCAGTATGAAAATAATTTATCAACCTGGAGCAAAAAAAATGGTAAAATAACAAATGTAATCTTTTATCTTAGTTCTCCAAAGAGAAGAAAGAAGAGTCCAGAGCCAAAGCCAACAAAAGTTCACATTGGGAAGCTGACTCGGAATGTAAACAAGGACCACATTATGGAGATATTCTCCAACTATGGCAGCATAAAAAATATAGACATGCCTATGGACAGAGTGCATTCAAACTTTAGTAAACTATTTGCATATATTGAGTATGAAATGCCTGAAGAAGCGGAGAAGGCTGTGAAATATATGGATGGAGGTAATTAATTTTCACTTCGAAACAATCATACTATGAAATGAAATTTATTGTGAAGGGGAATTGTGCTTGTTGTGTGTTGAGAAATATATTGTCTCCTCATTCCATTTTGATGGTTATTTCTGGTAGAAGGGCTGTGTGTAATAATGGTGAATATTTCTTGTAGCTAGTCTTGCTAAGAAAGTTAATAAATTACAGCAAGTTTAGAAAGCTTGTTCAGTCAATACTGTGGCAAGCATGTTCACATGTTCATTGTTTTCACACTAAGAATACTGAAAGGATACACTCACTCCTCAGTTATGCCAATTTATTTTACAAAATACTAACTAATCAGTAATCATTCAATAAGGTGATATATTGTCATTTTTCAATTCATCACACTGAGTTTTCTAAAATTTCAACAAAAATGATATACATTTTTGTTAGAAAAGAATAAGATTGAACCCCAAGTTTATAAAAAAAAATATTGTCTCTGACTTGTTTATGTATTAATTCTAAAAATCAATGCATTATAATATGACAGGTCAAATTGATGGACAAGAAATATCAGCAAGTGCAGTGCTGGCAGCCAGACCTGTACGTGCACCTCCACGTCGGAGTCCACCCCGCAGGGGGCCACCAGCAAGATGGGGCCGTCCTGCCTCACCACGATACAGAGACAGGCGAAGGTGAGCATCAATATTCAACATGTTCTAGATAAACTACTTCTAAAATCTGTCTATCTGAATTTTTTTAATTAAGTAACTATTTGGATTATGGTATTGAGTGTTTGATCATTTTGACTTTAAGGACACCCCCTCCAAGAAGAAGAAGTCCCCCACCCAGAAGACGCTCCAGGTCAAGGTCACGGTCACCTGCCAAGAGGCGGCGATACAGCCGGTCAAGCTCGAGTTCATCGCGATGAAGATTTTTGTTTGCGTGTGTCTTACATTTCACAGTGAAAGTTGCAAGCTTTCCATTAGACATTTTATGTACTCTGTACTTAGTGTACTTTGACAATGAGCTACAACAAAGTTTGAGAATTTTCATGAACCACCAAATTTGTGGTTTATGATAGTTCGTTTTTATGATTTTAGCAAGTGTATACCATTATTGCATCAAATACACATTATCATTGAAAATTCTTTTGAATAAAGTTTATCATCTTTTAATTGCAGAGTTAATGCTTTTTTAAAACTACAAAATTTTACTATCTATGATATTTTACTGAAATACAATATTAAATTAAACAACCAAGGATTTGATGAACTAGTGTGATCAGAATATAATCACGGTGGATCAATATTTATTATGCCCCCCTACGAAGAAGGGAGGGCATACTGTAAAAATGGTTATTTACACTGGTGGTTAAGAACACGTTTTCTATGATCAAACAATACGCGGATGCGTGATTTACCACTCAAGTTTTGATATGTTTACCATACGCGAGAGGGTATTTTACGCGGTTTCAAGCTTATCGTGTAACTAATGTAAATTTCCCCCACGCGTAAATAACCACTTTTACAGTATTGCATTGCTGCTGTCTGTCTGTAGGTAAGTCTATCAACAGTTTCCATTCATTTTCTCCACAAAAGATGCACATATTGAAATGAGTTAAGTATTTAGGTTTATCATAAAGATATATCTAGGTCAAATTCGATTATAGGATTGATCAAGTTATTTTTGACAGGGTTATGCCCCTTGGACATAGAAAAATTCCAATTGTTTGCAGTTTCTGTTCATTTTCTTCGCAGAGGTTGCACATATTGAACTAAAATTTGGTATACAGATTTATTTTTATAATATCTAGGTCAAGTTTTATTTTGGGTATGATCGAGCAAGTTTTGACAGAGTTGTGTGCCTTGGACCTAGGAAAATTTCAATTTTTTGCAGTTGCCGTTCATTTTCTTCGCAGATGTTTCCAGGGGGGGGGGGCATAAGTGTTTAACAAATATCTCTTGTTGTTATTGTATTGCTGAACAGCATTTTATGAAACTGTATGCAGGGTAATAAGTTATCGATAATAAGGACATAACATTTATATGTCAGAATAACAATTTATTTTTCTTGAAGTTAGGGCCCATTTTGGCCAATATCAAATGTACTTTTGAAACAGCCAGTGCAGCCTCTCTCAAATACTGGGCAAAATTTCTTGAAACTAAATAATGGTAGTTGATAAGTAATAATGTGTACATGCACTTACCAGGTATTTAATTTGGCCGATGTTGAATATAACCCCCCCCCCCCCCCCCCCCCCCCCGATACATGTACATGTACCAAAGAATAGTTTTTGTTTATTTCCTCTTAACCAGTGAACAGAATTTACAATACTTTGTGTAGTAAATAAAGCATAATGTTGAAATGTGCATTTTTGCTGGAAATTTCGCTTTGATTTTTTTTTTCTAGCTGTTTTGCCATTTTTACTGGTATTACAATGTATTTGTTGTATTTAATACAAGACACTGCTATTTTAATGGTATTATGTGTAGCATTGTCAAGCAATGTGGGAGCAGCTCATTTTTATCACATTTCACCTGGAATTCCAGGTGCTGATCTATATATAGCACCAAATGAAGTAAGTAGGGAAGGGAAAAGTTTGTGGTTGGGATGGGAAGTGAATCCGGGATTCCTGTATTTTATTCAGGAGCTCTACTGCTGATCTATTCACAGTCCAATACATATTGATCATTTAATAACAGTGTTGTATTGTACTCAAGATGACCATTCCATTAAAGCTCTTGAGCCTCTTATTAGAGAATATACGGTATTCCGAGAAATAGTGACCATAATTGTTTACTTTTTAATCAAATGTCTATTATCTTAACTTGTCAAAGGTATTGAGGAGTACCATTTTGCTTTTTTTTTCTTCTTCCAAGAAAGAACAATTACCGGTATTCAGTTCTTGTCTATATTTCTGACAAGTGCACAGCTTTCAAACGGGTGGGGAAATTTGCGTAAAATACCCCTGCGCGTATGGTAAAATACTCAACATTTTAGAGTGGTATATCACACATCCGCATACTTAATAACCACGCGTATTGTTTGACCATAGAAAGCGCATACTTAACCACCAGCATAAATAACCACTTTTACAGTAATGGGAACCCAGTTTCAAAGTGTATTGAAATTTTAAAGAAACTTAAAACCAGCAAAGATCTAATTCTTTTTAATGATAAAATTAATATTTTTGAATTTAATAAAGAGTCTTTCAATTTCCTGCTTTTCAAAGACTGGCATCAGAAATATACATATTGTACATGTACTGGTATTAAGAATTGATACTAAAACTATCCTCATCATCATTGCTTATGTCAGACACAAAGTCATCCATTGAATTTTCACTTCCTTCATAATTTCCCTTCGAAAATCGTATAGGTTTCCACTGAACAATCTTCATGCACCTGTACATCTCCGCTGGAACATATATTTTAATGGATGTCACTGTTTCTACTTTATTTTCCAAATCTAAAGCAAGAACTTCGTTTGATTCAATTGGACTTCCCACAAACAACAGAGATGATTTATACTTAATGACATCTTTACATTCTTTTGCATAATTTGACTCATAAAACTCTTCTAATTCCAATTTTTCAGGGTTGAAATGATGAATCTTTCCATCCACAAAACTCACAACATAAATTTCGTCTCCATACCCTACAACCCTTACATGTTCTCTGGTGAACAAGTCATTGCATTCATGCTTGACTAGAATGGTCTCCCCTGTCGATGGATCAAAACATTGAAAGCTTTGACAGAGAATGTCCATACTGTCGTTAAAACCTCCAAAGATGTACAGTTTATCATTAGAATTAATAGCAATGGCATCTTGGACCCCTTCTTGAAGCTTCCCGCATTCTCTCCACGATTTGTCTGCAAAGCAATATTGATTGATTTTGTCACTTGCTTTGCATGTCACATTGTCAATTCCTCCAAATACATAGATACTGTCTCTTAAAGCAATTATTCCCATGTGTTTTCTGGGCAAAAATTCACAGTCTACAACTTTTTGCAAGTTCAAATTCAAAAAGTCAAATTCATAGAGATTGCCAAAATAATCAGCCATAAAAATAAAGGACTCTCCGTAATTGCAGAAAATTTTGCTAAATGGAAGCTCCGCCAAAGGAAATCCATAAGCATCAAATATTTGCAGTTTTTCAGACTCCATCATAAAAGTCCTAGTGGCTCCTATTGTGATGAAGTTCAACTCTTTGTTTGGGGATCGCAGTTTAGATATCCGCTCTATCTGCATAGATGGATCACTATGGTAACTCTCTGTCTCGTAAATAATCTCTTCCATGCACCTCTGCACCTTTTCCATGTCCCCGTACTTAGATTTGACCAAGTCTAGGAATTGTTCCTGTAGATGAGCACCATGTTCTTTATGAATCATTGGAAAATGAACAGCTGATAGGATTTCCAGTACCTGCTCTTCATCTAATTTTTCATTTCTGGCTGTGAGGTAGTTAAGGACAGCAACCCCAACCCAATATTCTTCCGCCTGGAGATTCTCATCCTCAAGGATAGAGAGGAAAGTTTCCACACTGAAAGTTCCAAATTCCTCTAATGAAGCTAAATCCACAAAATTTTTTATGATAAACTTTTCACAGCTGCTTTTCAACAGGACATAAGAGGGGTCTTGCTGAGATATTTCATAAAAGTTACACACAGAGTCCAGAGTCAACTGGGTTGTGCTGATCTCTGTTTCACATACAGCTTGCAAACTCTCAATTTGGAAATATGTGGAGGCATGAAGAAGTTCTTCCCATGTATTCCGAAATTGTGCAGTTTTCTCTCCTAAAGAGTATATAAATAGAAGGCAGTCCTTGACAATACTTGGAGGGAAACCTATAATTTCTATGGTGTTTTCTGTAGTTTCTTTCATTCCAGCAGAAAACATCTGGCTGAAATAAGGAGACATGGCACTTAGAATCACTCTATGACACTTGAAACACTCATTCTCTACTTTCAGAGTGACATCAGAGTATTGTTCTGAATCAAATACTCCTTTCAGCCCAGTCCGCAAATCTTTTAGAACGGAAGACTCTAAATTGTACTGTTCTGTTGGCATTATTACTTCTACAACAAAAGTGAATGGTAATAATGAATAATTGATTGAAAATTTTGTCTGCAATGTTCTTATGGTTTTAACATCAAGTAAAGAATATTATGCTTTTCTCAACATAAAACTATAGTACAGCTGTAATCCTTAAATTATGTTGTGTGATTATGCATACATGCATGTAGCAGATACAATGATAAAGAAAAAAGTGTTTTTGCTACTGGGTTGTATGTTTGTATATTTATCTGTGAGATCTCTGATGGAGTCTTGGTAAAATGGGTAGGCAAACCCGGGCCGGGGCAAAATAAAAGCCGGGGCAGATCGAGATTTTCCAATTTATATCAGAAATAATTAACCAATGTCATTGAAATTTTCAGGATATGATACGGACCGGTATATCTGTATTCGCTGCAAATATTGCTGCACAACAATGCGTATTTTGGAATTTATTGACGATTGTTAATTTCCTAGTTGGTAAAATGGGTAGGCAAACCCGGGTCGACATTTTACGGGTTTGTAGACTTATTTAAGAAGAAACTTAATATTCCATATTAAATTCCGTTAAAACATATGAAATACTAGTTAGAAATTGACATTTATTAAACGGAAAATAATAATATCTCGATTAATAACAGGTTTTAAGAAAAACCGGGTCATTAAAACCGGATCCGATCACCCGGGACAAACTCAAAAATTCCGAAATGAGGATGTTAGCTATCACACTATTGTGACATTGCCAATACGCAAGGAGGTATCCTCATTAGAGCCTTAATTGATACATTTGAGAAAAGTGATTACGGGGCTATGTTAAGGCTGCCCGAATTGATGTGTAGAAAGTCACTTGTCTGAATTTCATACAATATGACGTCATAATTAACATTGACGTCTCGACCTGCATTCCTTTCGATAGTTCTGAGGGAATGTATCATAACGAAATAAGTGAATTTTACTGAATATAATAAAACCGCGTTATTTCTTTACATAGACGCTGTTTTTAATACTAGTAATACTAAATCCAATATTATCATTACTTAGTATAAAAAAATTGGCAGTTTTAAAGCTTCGTATTATGTAAATGACTACTTATAAACTAATGGTTTGGAGACTCGCCCTGCTACGTGTAAACTAATGAATGGAGATCTATTTATGCATATAAAAAAACAGCTTGGCGCAAGTGAAAGATCAATACAATCTTTGTATTTTTTGTGTGAAACTGGTAGAGAAAATAAGTACCAATGTGAATCATGCTGAAGGAAACCTACCAATTTACCCAATGTTGTGTAATTCGAGCTTAAAAAGTAAAAATGTGCCTAATTTCGATGATGGGGCGCAATGTTATGACAATATTTCAAATAAACGAAATATCTATATGAACCCCCAGCAAAAACTGCTAAATACATTACTTATCGAAGGATTTTTAATAAAAATGTATTTGATTTAATGTCATTAATCACTTGCGCCGATACGATTTATATAGATCATACACTGTGTAAGGATACGCACGTCACGTGCTTAAGAACAACATATGACGTCACAAAAATGTATCAAATATTTTGTTGGATATCGCTGTTTATTAATGTAACAAATATTTAAAGAAAATCGCCCGATTAAAGTGTTTATTCGATAATTAAAACAGTATCGTTTTCCAATATAAATTTAGCTTCGGACAGCCTTAACATAGCTGCGTATAATAATCATTTTGGGTGCTACACATTAATTTTTACTTTTTCAAATTATTAAATGAATATATTTAAAGCAGTTTTTATTCATTATAGTTTTTGAAGTTTTATTTAAAACTAATGATTTGAAAGAGTGATAATACAAATGAATTAGCATGCTAAAGGGTTTTATTTGTGTGTTTTTTATTATTATTATAATATTGTAAACAAGTACTGTATCACGGCGTCCTATCAGGGCACATACTCAGTTTGCCCATAAAAAAACCCAAAATCTAACAAGCTAAAATACTAGTATATTAGGATAGAAATAAATACATTTTTATGGGAAATTATATTAAACATATCTGTATGAGTGAGAGGCTGATGCACACTATGGACAGTTGAATAGGAAATTATCACCTGAGTTTGTTAAACCTGCACATTTCTGATGATACCATTGCCTAAAACAGAAAATTAATATCCATGTGAATTAACACAGACACGCAACTATTACGGAATTATCAAGTTTGTCCCGGATGATCGGATCCGGTTTTAATGACCCAGTTTTTATTAAAACTGGTTATTAATCGCAGAAATATTCAAATTACATTAAAGAAATCTTTATTTTTGAAAAGTATATCATATGTTTAAACGGAATATAACATGAATTATTAAGTTTCTTCTTAAATAAGTCCACAAACCCGTAAAATATCGACCCGGGTTTGCCTACCCATTTTACCAACTCGAAAATCAACAATCGTCAATAAAATCGTTAATACGCATGTTTGTGCAGCAATATTTACAGCGAATACAACTTTACCGGTCCGTAACATATCCTGAAAATTTCAATGATATTGGCAGAATAGTAACGAAGAAAATTAAAAAAACTCGATCTGCCCCGGCTTTTATTTTGCCCCGGCCTGGGTTTGCCGGTATCAGGAGACGGTCCCATCAGGAGAAAACGTACCCAGGAAAAAACGTACCCAATTTCTAGGGTACGTTTTCTTCTCCAGGAGAAAACGTACCCGGGCACGTTTTCTCCAAGAGAAAACGTACCCTATGAAAATCATAGATATACTACTTAATAGTTTTTAATACTTTTAAATACTATTTTACATAATAAATATACAGAAATGTATGAATTTTATAGATATATGAATTTAATACTTTATATTTTTAAAGGGTTTGGACATATTAAATATTTTTCAAATGCTACTTTAATGCATATTTCAATGCATAAATATTGATATATATATATTCATTTTATAAATAATATCTTTATAATAATTGTAGCAACTTTTATTTCAGTACGAATTAATGACCTGTCCGACAAAAAGTGTTATCAATCTACTTCTTTTAAATTTTCCATTTATTGTTAGCCTTACCTATATGAGTAACTCTATGCGAGATCCCCCTATCGACTTCTTGAGATACTCATCATTTAATTAGTTCTCCAAATTAGATTGCAATAAAAACTAATTTAACGGTTTCGTTTATGGTGGATTAATTGCCGACTAATTAAACTGCTCAGGCGATGTTCGTGTATGTGTATATGTAACAAATAATTGTCTAATTAAACAAAAGTATTGTCTTAAAAATTTATGTACGTGACTATGTATTTAAAAACAACAGCAACAAATGATACAAACGTTTATTGAATATTTTATTTTGTTTCATCTAAGAATATTTATGAAAACTATTATTTATGATTTTCATAGGGTACGTTTTCTCTTGGAGAAAACGTACCCTAGAAATTGGGTACGTTTTCTCCTGGGTACGTTTTCTCCAGGGTACGTTTTCTCCAGCATTCGGTTTGCCTACCCATTTTACCAAGACTCTCTCTGATGGCATCAGAGATCTCAGCATACTCATGCAGGGTTGGAAAATGCAAAAATCTTTTACAAATTTTAAATCAAATGTTTAAAACATGAAACTGTTAGGGATTTGTATACCGTAATTTAAACTAGAGTTCCTAAATCTGGTCTTCCGTTTCACTCTTCCCTTTCTGAAGACGCCGCAAACATATCAAATTCATCATGATCGTTCACACATGCATGCACAGTTGTACACTCAAGCATTTATTCGACGTTGAATAAAAATAAACAAACACACAAATTACCAAGATCCATCAGGAAGTTTGGAAATCTCCACTTCCGGAATTTTTTTTGACGCACTTGCACCTGACAATTTGTTTTTGTTAAGAAAAGGTACCAACGTATTGAGTGAAGATGAACCGTCTTTTTGGAAGAGGTAAAGAAAAACAACCACCACCAAATCTTACAGACTGTGTCAATAGTATTGACAGCAGAGGAGAATCGATCGACAAAAAGATCGGGAGACTCGATGCAGAATTAAAAAAATACAAAGATCAAATGAAGAAGATGAGGGACGGACCGTCCAAAAATATGGTAAAACAAAAGGCGATGAGGATTCTGAAACAGAAAAAGATGTATGAAAACCAGAGAGACAACTTAATGCAGCAGTCGTTCAACATAGAACAACAGAATTATGCTATCCAATCGTTGAAGGATACCAAGACAACTGTGGATGCTATGAAGATTGGTGCGAAGGAATTCAAGAAGGCATACAAGCATGTAAACATTGATAGTATTGAAAATCTACAAGATGATCTAGAAGATTTAACGGAACAGGCAAATGAAATACAGGAAGTAATGGGCAGAAGTTATGGCATGCCCGAGGTCGACGATGATGAATTGGAAGCTGAGTTAGATGCACTGGGTGATGATCTGGCCCTCGATGAAGATACCTCTTACCTTGATGATGTGGCCCTACCAAGTGTGGCTACCAGTGAGCCAGGTGGTGAGAGCATGAAGGAAGGAAACGTTCCTGTAGATGAATTTGGACTACCACAGATTCCACAGTCTGCAAAATAAACCGCATGACAAACCATTTATCTCTGCCCAACTTGTTGAATTATATTTATGATATCATAGTATATTCAAATTTTTGTGGGTTTGAGACACAAAGATAAAAATGTATTTATACCGATGTTCCTTTCGTGAAATATTTAAGCAAATTTAGTTTTGACGTAGATTTACATGTCAAGTATCAGTGTAGTACATGTATTGTGTGTTTTGTTACAGCATGTTTTACCGGTAGTTTCAAATTAATTTTTGTTCACATCATTAAAAAATATAGCTTTTCCTTCCAAATCTGTTTATCACATAATAATAGTTGTACAATATACATGGCATTGGTTTTGATGTATCACTATGACTTTGGAATTTTCTTATTCTTAATCAATAATGTTAAACTGAATGATTTCATAAATATTTGAAATATAGTACATGTTAGTTATTATGTAGCGGTACATGTATTAGAAATTTTCTTCTGATCATATAAATGCACATAATTTAAATTATATACATGTATATATAATACATGCCTTTCTAAAAAATGTTAACAACAAACATATTTGTGTGTTGTATATTTATATATTTGATAGGGGGTATCATTTCCTGTACAGATGACACTTTTTGTTCAGACTTTTAGTCATAATGTATTCATTATACATTGCCTGAACAAATAAATAATTCTTTGAAAAATTAATATGTTGTCTTGCTGTATGAAAAGAATGTCAGAAAATTAAAAGGAATTTCAAAGTATTGAAGGTGTGTTAAGTACCCAAAATGTCTATGGGAGTTGATCCTCTCTGCAATTGCCCACTGGAGTTGTATAATAAGTGGCCAAAAGCTGTTCTAATAAAAAAACATAGAGCATAACACAATTAGTTAACATAGCTATTAATTTTACACTGTGGTCCAGAAAATATTTATACAGACAGCAATAATGATTTAGATATACATGTATAGGAGGAGAAGTATGACTGGAACATCATAATATGTATTTACAGTCCCAAAAATAATAAAGAGATTTAACTAAAAGTAAAAATTGAGTTTAATTTAGAATTGACTGTGTCTAATCTTAAGTCCTGCAAAAGGATTAGATCCATCTAAACATTTTTAAAAAATTTAAAAAGACATCATTGCATAGGCCATATTAATGAAAAAAAATGTATAGATGACTTTGATTGACTTTATTCTCTGCCGAAATTGAGTTCAGATCTTTGCACATCCTGTATCCAACACTCTTTGAGTGACTGTAGTACAAGGAAGATGAGGCCAAGAGACAAAAACATGGACAAAATTTTACTCAGTCTCAGGTCTGCTATGATCTTTTTCTTTGATAAAAACCTTATTATTAAAAAGCAGTGTATACCCCTCACGTACATGTAGTATTTATAATTGGGACCTGCTCTGCGACCTTTTGTGATCAGTCTGTCTGTCCTTTTGCCTGTCTGAAGCATATCTTCTCTCCCCTTGGCCAAGTCTGGCTCATACTTCACATATAGAGTGCCTTTGGTCAAAAGATAAGCACCGACCTTGAACGACTTTTCAAAGTCAAGGGTCAAAGTCATATCAGACCACCTATCCTTTTCAGAGCATATATAATCTCCCCTTAGCCCTATCTGTCACATACTACTGATTGACACAGCCTTGTGATATGAACAGAGCTTTTGAATAAAGGGTGTGCAGTGACCTTGGACCAAGTTTCAAGGTCAAATGTAAAGGTCATAGCAGATCTCTTGAAAATCTCGTTTTATACCATATATTATTTCCTACTGACTGTATTTTGATTAAACCAAAAATTGCTTGTTCAAGTGAAGGGTTATGAGCTTGAGTTTGATGCCAACTGGAAATTTAATGGCCATGGTCAAAGCAAAATCCTCTGAAATGATTTTCATCCTTTCTTCCATTATTTAAGTGGGGTCCTTTGAGATGGTCACCATCTCAGTGATGTCTAGTTTAATATGGTTGATTGGGTCAAGGAGAAAGAAATTGTGGGTTTCAAAGAGATCTAGTATGACCTTCACCTTTCACATAGAAACTTGGATCAAGGTAACTTTTGTCCACAGATAACCTTTCAAATAGCCAATAAAATAGCTGCTATCAATATCTTGACTGGTAGAAATTCAGATGCGTTTCTCCATCACCAATGAACCTAAACCCTTGAGGTACCCTTTGTAGTACACAAGGTAATGGTGAAGTGCATGTGTCAATTCTTAGTTTGATTTATTGTGTTATTGTAATGATTCTTGGAAAAATAGAAGATTGTACAGATCTTATAAGCGGCAAGAAAAACTTAACTTTGCATAAAACAGACTACTGAGCATTAAATCATCGTCGGAACCCATAGGTTTCTATCCGTTGCACTGCTTTGAAAAGCAGTGTAACGGATAGAAAACCCATGGGTTCTGACGATGGCATTAAAGTTGCAAGAGATAAAGCTTTCAAACTTTTAAATAACATGTTTATTGAAGCTTGACCTTTGTCCCAGAAACTTGATTCAAGGTCATTGTACACCCCTTTATGAAAAGGCACTCTGGGCCAGAAAAAAAGAAATATTCTGCAGGCAAGTGATGTAAGGGGGACAGACAGGCTGATCACTTTAGGTTGTCTGCCAAGCAGGGCCTTATACATGTATACTAGTATCTTGTGCTGTTTCTCAAACTCATAATGGAAGCCACCACGCTTACCATAAAGCAAGACGATACCATCTTCCATCCATACGGTTTCAGTCCCTACATTTTGGACAATAATTTTTTACTGCAACCTCCTTATGTGCCAAATGGATAAAATTGATCCTTGCACTTAAATGACCTTTCCTTATAGATATTTGCTTCTAATTATCTCCCTCTCCATTATGAAGTGAAACAATTAGTTGGCAGTTTTGGGAAAATCACTTACAATTAATTATCAGTGATCTAAAATCCTTTAAATGTTGTTTTTTTTTTAATTGATATTATCATCAAAATCATTACCACACTAAAAACACCATAAAAAACATGCATCAATTCATTTGATTTTTCCTTGTAAAGAAACTGTAAATGTAGAGGAATTACTATTCCTTGTGTAGGTCAAAATTTTCTGGATCTGTGCATGTATTCATGCTTGATGTCCTGTTTCTATATTGACTAATCCAAGTACAATGTAAACCGAAGTTTAAGATTGGCCTTTGATGCCACCTTTGATTATCCAATCACATATTTTACCTTATATTTGTTATTAATGTAGTTATATTTACATTTGCAAATATGTTTCCTTATATGAACCTATAGAATAGCGAAAACGTTCAATTCTGTATGAACGTTTTCGTGACGTCACAATGATCATAACACTCGTTTATCGCTTGGATTATTGTAAACATAAAATCTCGGTAATTTTAACAGTTTTGAACGATTTGTGTTTTTAAAACGTAAATATAAGTAATAAACAGAAATTTAAAAAGTTCACCGGGATATGAAGTTGGTTGGTACGTGATCAAATCTACTGAGAAGGGCTTCACAGGATTTGATCATGTGACCAACCAACTTCATATCCCGGTGAACTTTTTAAATTGCTGTTTATTTCTTAAATGGCACATGATGTCAAGAATTCAAACAGGTTAAACTGGTTGTCTTATACAGTATACCACACTTGAATAGCATTATATGATAAAACAGCCAGGAGTATTTATGTTCATGAAAATGTATACAAAAGAAACCTTAAAAGCTTTTTTCAAGACATTTATTTGACACATATATTTCATATATTACATGATTCTGGGACAAAGAATATCACAAAAAATGTTCACAAAGCACATGCATGAGTAAAATAAAGAATAAAAGATAAAAATTGATAACTTTCATAAAATAAATAAATTCTTTATACACAATGAAGAAAAGGAAAATAGCTTGCTTGCAATTCTCCTAAGAAGAAACTTCAGGTGCTTTAAGCACTTCATTTGAACATAACATAACATTCATGCATGCTTCCTTTTGAAGAAGTACGGAAATTTCATCTTTTTTTTTCTTTTAAATTTTGTTACACAGTTTTCAAGCATTCTTATAATATGTGCTCCGAATGTGTCCAAATAAAACTATTTTCAGAAAAAAAAGGACTAAGAACAAAACTAATGCTGACAACACTCTCAACTTTAAAAAGAATATAGAAAAGAAATAGAAGAGAAGAAAAAAGACTATTCTACAGATATGGAACATATTCATCCTCCACTCACCTGGGGGGTAGCTCATTTACACCTTTAAATACCATAAATATATGTACATTACAGTAATATTCACCGGCATGCTGCTACCCCTCCAGGGTTGGACCGGTACATCTGAAAACCAGAACATGTACTACATGAAAATGAGGCTTGCTGTTTCTGACAACCTTACAATGAGTCTGTAATGAAGATGAGGGTGATAATTATAAGTCTCTGAGATGTGGACACCCCTAGTGTCTTCTGTCATAACCGCTTCAGCACCTTCTTCTTTTCCTTTTTCTTTTTGTCCAACACATTTTTATCACCAGCATGTTTCTTTGCCATTGGTCCATCCTGTCCATTTTTGCTGGTCTCCTCTAGTATTCCTGCAGTATCCTTTAAGCTCCTAGGGAAGGAGTGTGATAAATGTATGAAAATTTATTGTTTCAAAGCAACTTTCATAGCATTATACCATGATTTAGCCAAATACAATGAATGTACTAATGTGCAAGTTTATAACTTGAAACTCTTTAAGGATTTCTCGAATGCATGTCTGCAGATTTGATATGTATATGTATCTCAAAAGTACATATATATCTAGTCATAGCTGCAGGTCTGTAAATTCTTCATAAAATTTACTGATGTCGTATCTTTACCTGCCTCTGATTGTCTTTTAAACACCATCACCAGCCACGTAAAGTGAAGTGGTGCAGTTTGTTTCCATGTAAAAATGGCGACTCTTGATCTCGATGTAAATATCAGTAGTAAATTTTATGAAGAATTTAATGCATACATGTTAACCTCCAGTGATGAAAAATAGGTAGATTTTGAAACGAAAAGCGGTAGCATCGCGCACCACCTTTTTCGCATATATTTCAAAGCACAGATTTTTATGTACTTCATATGTAGTAAGGGTGTCTGATTAGTAATTAATTATATCAACTAAAATATAAAAGACTTCTGAAATTCAGTAATATCAACACAAGCAATAAAAATGTTTGCATGCATTTACCATTATATTGATTACCGGTAAGTTATTTTTTTAGGAAAAAAATATTTGAGTGCAGAGGCTTTAATAATTGCCTTTGTCCAGAAAAATAGGTTAAGTTGCCAAAATTCAAGATATAAGAAAAGTAAGAACTAGTAGAAAATCGTATATTCTTTTTCAATATCAAAACAATATTTACATGCTTAATACAAATCATGCAGCATTCAATAAACTGCAGGTCAAGTTTACTGTCATGGCCAAGTTAAAAGATATATTCAGTCATCGTTAAAGCCACGTGTGGAATTGCAAAGCTTCTTTTTCCTTTGCGAGGATAATATCGAAATGTCTCGTAACTAATGTAATCACTGGAAGTGGCTTCTTTCATTGTTCAATGTAAAACACATGCTTGAAAACTTATCATTCAAGCGATTTAATAAAGCGTTTGTGTGCCTCCCATTCAAAGTCACGCACTAATTTCAAACCTGACGAGATTTTTTTTACCACAATGGCTTCCAAAATGGCTATCAAAACAAGGAACGTATTTTGAAGAAAAGTGGTAGATTTTTTATTAAAAGCGGTAGGCAGGAGACAGAGCTAAAAAGCGGTAGGCTTCCGCGTAAATCGGTAGAGTTAACATGTATGATTTAATGGACTTTATGGTACTAATTGTTTTCACAGAATTTGCATATAAATAAGGTTAATCAGTCCAAAACTAGCGCAAGTTTTTGTGCGCAATAAATATACAATTTTTTCAATGGGTGGCACTGTAGCTCCCAGGTCATCCATCCGAATTTTTCAGACTGGGAGCTACAAACCTGCAGCTAATCTAGTCAATGTTTCTCCAGATAACATAGTGCATACTCACAAACTACATGATTCGCAATGCATTTAGAGATTTGACAAATCTTAATTTTCTGCCACCTATCTTGATGAGAGTTAAATTCATTTTTTTTTTCATTTCTTTTGAATTTTTAAAAATTCTAAAGTTAGGCACTTACTTTGGAGGTTTGGCATGTATTTCTGTGTATAACTTTGCTCTTGAGGAGTAATCTTCATATTGTTCCAATAAAAGCTTTCCTGCTTCCTCATTTAATGCAGATTCAGGATTTGGTACAATTAATAAACACTTAATTGTCTAAAAGATAAATGGTTGAGAGATTTAAATCACAAGTAGTATATAGGTAGAATTCATCTTAATGTAGAAACCAAAAATAATTTACATTTACCATTCCTGGTTTGCAAAAACCAATCAGTGATGGATAAAATGATATTATATACTGTGGTTTCATTAATATTCAAGGGTATCAATTTTCGTGGTTAAAGTGAAAATCACAGTTTCAAGGATACGTAAATTCGTGGCCAATGACACTATCAATACAAACTGTTAGTAGAAATTGCACTTCAATGAACATTTATTTTCATGGATAAACATAACGAAATCCACGAAAATTGGTATTCAACGAATATTGATGAAACCACAGTACCATTACATATATTATAAGGAAACACCTTGGCTCTAAAGATCTGCCTGTCAAAACCTGATTTGTGATAACCTATACAATATACATGTACTGTGATTCAGTAAACCAACTTTTATTCACACAAGAAAATGTTTGTTGTTGCTAATCAGTCCTTTAACGTCTCTTGTGTTTGTTTAAATTATCAACATTTTAATATAATGTAGGTAATTTTAAAAGCTAAATTGCAAAAAAAATAAATAACAATTTGATAAAATGTACATGTTATGCATTATAACTGACGCATACTCATGAAATCTCCTACATTGACAAGTAATATTTCATTTTATTTGTAATTCCTAATTATATTTATCCATAATTTTTCTGGGGTTTTTTATGTTGCAAAGAAACACTATTTTATAGTATACTTTGCAAAATGATTATTTTAAAATTGATATTATTTTGTTTTTCTTTTCAAATATTAACACAGCATTCCATACCAATAGCACATGTTTAATTCCCAACTCTGCTTTCCAGTCTTTTTTCAATGTATTC
The DNA here is from genome assembly GCA_020458035.1 of Magallana ariakensis. Lineage (NCBI taxonomy): Eukaryota > Metazoa > Mollusca > Bivalvia > Ostreida > Ostreidae > Magallana > Magallana ariakensis. Next base: position 29,944,599 of record CM035817.1, read on the forward strand.
ACACAGATTTCACCATTACTTGCAACATTTGGATGAAATATTTTTGTAGTGAAGAATCCTTTGGGGGGCTCTGAGGGAAAGTTCTTTCCTAAAACAAGTTTCATGCGGAATAATCCACCTGCGTATGGAGTTCCAGCTGCAAAATATGTACAGTATACAATATTTCTGAATTCTCCATTGAAAATATATGAACACAATGTATTGTTTGATAGTGGACTGGTGAAATCCCACTCGTTTTCTTTTTCAGGACATTCAATAATTTATTCAAGTAAACAAAGAGAGTAATTAGGTTACTATAGGTACAAAGAATACCCCTAAAAACTTTCAATTTTGAATAATATAAAGCTTTTTATTTCCACCCTTTGATATATAACAATGAAACAAATCTTCACCCATTTCCAATTATTTCATTTAATATATCTTTGATAATCCTTTTCTTATCATGATGATGCGTATTCAAATACCGGGGTATACTTTTTAAAACTTTTTATAACTTTTTCAAAGCCCAAGTAAAATGACTTGATCTGTAAAAGTTTTGTTATATTCTAACCTCTTCTAGTTTTAAGAATACATTCACAAAAGTATATTTTAACATAATTATGACACATATTTCTAAGATTTATAGTTGTGTATCCACATGGCATATTATATGTGATCTACATGGGTTTTTGGGGTTTTTTTCTTCTTCTTTTTTGGCAAAAACCATACCTGGTATGTGCACTGACTTTTTTTCTTTCATTCAATCAATATAAATGAATTTTCAATTTTTATTTATTTATTTAACACTCACAGGGTCCTTCAATTTGAGCTTGTATATCTGTTATATCTTCTTCATTTGGAAATATCTTGATGCCCTCTGGAGGATCATTACATAGATCAGCGATTTCTTTGGATACTTGGCGAATGATTTGTGGAGAAAGGTTTTCTACATTTGAGAACTGAAAAAAATTGACATGAAGAGAATATAAATCAGATTCAACTACAATGCTTTTTCCTGGGTTCAAAACTAAAATATTGCAACATTTTAACTATCAATTATTCCATCTGAATGAACTGAAGACAAATGATAAAAAAAAGAGTCATAAAGTTAAATCTATGAGTATGTGCTGTAAAGCCCCATTATGTTACAAAACTAACAAAACAAATTGAATCATTCATGGACTACATTAGAAAATAAACCAGGATACATTTAACATGCATGTCCTTTGTTTTGGAATTGATGATACAGCTACTAAACTCTATAGAAAATTATTGTTCTTAAAAAAAAACAGTAGTAAACACAAGCCCCTTTTTAAAATTATTGGCAGAATTAGTGGAGATAATGCAGAAAGTCCTAATTAAAATTTGTAAACCTAAGTTTAGACACTTCTAAAGCCCTTTAACATGTTTAACGTTATGTATAAACCCCCACCTTCATTCCTTAATTAGACAGCAACTTTGCTTTCTCTAGCACCCCTGACCAATCACAGACAAATAAATGTTGTGACTTATTTATTTACAAGGAAGTTTCTTAAAACTATTGTCAGATTTTAACACCACAGAAGATTGACAGAGGAAATCCATCTTAACTTGTATGTATGATTCAGACTTTAATGCTTTGCAATAAATCGGGGAAATGAGGATCATGGGTGTTACAGAATAATAGGGAAGAAATAGGAAATTATTGTGAATAATAAATATCATGCTTAGTACTGAATAGTCATGTGCATATGATAAGGAAATTCTGGACCATGGAGTTATGTGAATCTGTCCCTCTACAATAGCTATTTGGATACCCAGAATATAAATTTTACTGTGTTTTAAGCATTTCATTTATCATGAAATACATATAAAATTGTAGATCTTTTAATGCATTGTTGGATAATATTGACGAAAATCATCATTTTCCACTCATTTCCAGAGTGGTAATTCTCCAGAGTTATGTTTTCTATACTATATAGGTATAACAAGCTATAAATAATAGATATGGCATAAAAAAAATTATAAATGCAATACTATGAATATATAATAAAATGTAGACAAGATCCCTCCATTTTTAAAATACTCTTCAATATTCTTAAAAGGATAGGCACCTACAATATTTGACAGGGTGAGCAAGTCTAAAATACAAATGCGTTCTATAGAAGTGTTTCGGGAATTTCAAGGGAAATCCACTCTTCTTTCTACACAAAATGGATACATTCAACATATTAAAACACCTTCGATACTTACTGAGGACATTGTTTCTATCGTACACACAATTTCTTTCAAAAAATGATTGACTGTGTTGTCAATCGTTTTGAATATACAAAATTCGTAGTTGACCTAATTTCAAATTCTCGTGATGCAACGTGTTCTCGAGAATAACTACAAATTAATTAAATATAAATTCAGTGTTATCTTACAAGTTATTTTTTGTTATGACAATTTTTTTAAAAGGTATATTTATAATTTTATCTCAAAATTATTTGATTTAGATGGCTAAGTCGCTGATGATTGATTCGGACAAAAATAATATATATAATCTATAAGCATTAACAAATCTTATTATTGTTTTCAACAAACGATAATTCAAATTTTTAGCACAAGATGTCCCTATAAATCAGTTTTATAATCTAAAAGTAATTCTATATATTTCCGAAAAAAACATGATCAAGATAATAACTAAAATTTGACTGGTGCCCAGAAACTGGTTATTAACACTGTTGAAAATGGAGAACGAAATTAATAATCCAGAAACTGAGGCAAGTTCTAATTAAATTTTGCTGATGATAAGTTTCACGCATGTTTTTTAGTATTTGATAATCAGCTTGTCATGCTTTTGATTAATAATTTTGATTATACGTTTGTCATTCTTCTTTTAACTTCTTGATAAAGTGTGCGTGTTAATATTTTATTATAATGAAAAAGCTCATTATTAACCATCAAAACTGTCAGACCTTCATGAGTGAATTAGAAGAACTGATGAAAAGAAATATGATTTTTCGATGCATTAAGTTATCAATTACAAGTATCAAAAATAGCAGTTGTGCATAATGCAACCCAAAATTAAAGTGAAAGTAGACTTACTTGCCCACATATAAAAAAAATGTTCTAACCTTCAAACTTCATAGTCAAGCATTGAATTATCATCAAATATTTAGAAGACTTTTAGGTCTGCTATTATATTGGAGAACAGAGAAAATTTGATAATGCCCAACAGCCAGTAGAATGTGAGCTGTAATGGTTTTAAATATGTTATAGTAAATAGCTTCATTAATTCTACATTATTTATAGTCTGTCCCAAGATATTTATGCTGCACATTTGGACGATTTTTAATAAAAATACACATACCTGTGAAAGAAGTGCAATTGAAATCGATGAAAGGGAAAATTTCCAAGATAGCTTCATTCACACATTATCATTTTGCCCTCGTAAAAATTCACAGGAACGAAAACACATTTCCTACGGAGATTTATAATGGGGAATGTTGACATCTTTTCTCCATTCGGAAGTAATCGGGACACCTCGCGCAATTTTGCAACGTTATCATCCGGGCATCTTCATCTCCTTAGCAATGGAAAAACCCTGTAGACTTTTTATTTTTAGCCATGTATTGATACCCGACAAGCTAGAGGGGGCGTTTCAAAGGGGAAATCTTGGGATTTTTTCATACTATTGAATGAACATCGTTTGAACCAAGAGGTATTTATAAATATCGAATAATTTAAGAAAATATGCAGCAAAAATATCTTGGGACAGACTATAATATGTTCACACTCTGTCTTAACTGTCTTATCACTTTTAATGTGTATCTTTATCACCCATCTTATCTTATTCCTGCAGACCGTTATTTAATTAAGTAATCGATTTGTTGACTCCTTTATAACATGTATAACGAGATGACTTTTGATTTTGCGCTTGAATTGTGAAAGTCTGATTCTCTTTTTAATATGTTTTATGGTGCGACCGTTGGGGCGAGCGCAGCGTGATCAAACAATGAATTATGATAAATCAATAAAAATAAAGTTAACAACGTAAATGAATTTGGTTGCAAAATATAAAATAAAACATACCTGTTTTTCAGTAAATTTTCATTATTCATAGTTTATAAGATTTGTTATTTATTTATTTATAAGTAGAACAATAGTTTAATCTCAGATACAATGTTGTTGAATAATAAAGATTTTAATAATATAAATGTTCATTGCACTGTATCTCCTCTTTTAAAGTGACTGTAACGTCAGTTCATCCCCTTTTTTGCAGTAGACATTTTTTCTTATAAATTTTTAATTTTTGTTTTTAATTTACGCTTGAAAATATTTGCTTATCATATTAAAGGAACATGGAGTTGCCCCCGCCCCGCCCCCTCTTGGGATTGGGAGCATGTAATAAATGGAAGTGAAAATAAAGAAACCATTGAACTGCTAAAGAGCTGAAGGATTAGAATTTTCATGATTTTGAGAATTATCCTTTTTTTTTTTGGCTTGTAAAGATTTTTTGGATGAGGCTGCCATCCACCCACCCACCCCCCTTTTAAAAAAAAATGATGCTATGTGAACGTTCCTGGAAATTATAGTGAATAAAATAAATGTGAGCATTCATCCAAATGAGTTCAAGTTACAACTGTTTCTTATATCTGAAAAAATGTCCTCATTCTTTAGCTTTGCAAGATTTTGAGAGGATTTTGGTAATTTCAGCAGATTTACAATAACTTCAGTTAGAGTAATTTCCCCTTATTGTGACGTCAAAGTTCACGTTGGTTAAGTGTCGTCTGACTCTTTAAAACTCCCCTGAGAAATAAAAGTAAGCGAAGTATACTGTTTTATTTACTTAAAAAGCATGATGTTCTTAAAATAACACATCTTATTTTTACTTTGATTCTCGCGAGAACGTGAGGTTGGAAACCATTGGTACTATGAATTGTGGGTCAAAATTTACTGACGCCGAAAAAATCTATCGGATCAATGTGTAAACCTTTGTGACGTCACTCGATTATTTTTGATTGAGAGTGTACTGAGGAGAACTTTAGAGATAACATTGCCTGTATGTCGTATACATCGTTATTGTTTTTATTGTCTTGCTGATTCTCGTGAGAGTGTGAAGTGATAAAAATTGTCATGATTACAGGGAACTACTGGGACGATTAAAACAATGCATTACTGGTCCGATTTACTGACGCCAAAAAAATCCGTTGAATGAATGTGCAACTAGTCCGAATTTTCTATTCACACACGCCTTGCCGGTAGAGCTCGCTTCGGGCCGGTGCTGCGCGCCGGTGAGCTGCGCTCGCTACTATTGGATATATAGGACTTGGATTATAACTTTTATATCACTTGGATTTTATACATTGTAACTTTTTCCTGGATATATATATATATGTTTTATGTGTGAATTCACTGTAAACTAGAACCATGTGTCTCATTTCAAGATATTAAGGAAAGGTTTAGGCCTATTTATTTTTATTAGCGCTACAAAAAATTGGAATTACCAGGTAAGTAAGGATCACATGAGGACACACTGAATATGACTGCTTGGTTGGGGCTACAGAACTGATAATGAGTTGAAATTTATCTTACTTGAGGCCAGTGTTTTAAACTCGTCAAAAAACTAGCTAGACACTCAGGCCTGAAAGCTAGTATAAATTGTCAGCCCTGTTAAAATTCAATCAGCCCGGAGATAAAAGTTGACATTTTTTTATTTGCATGTATTTACATTAAAAAATCTGGTTTTTTTTATTTCGTTCCGTCATAAACTTAAAGTTATTGGTTGTTCTGTTATCATCCACTAATCTCAGCAAGATTCGTTGAGACTAAAAAATTTTGATGGACGTCTCTTCCGAACTCCAGTTGGGCGCTCTTACAAACAAATTTGTTCACTCGTGCCAAAAGTTATGCGTCTCAGGCGGACGGTTATTTCAAACACTGCTTGAGGCAGAAGTATGATAAAATTGTTTTTCTGCATGTACTCTTGATTATGAAAGATTGTCAGTTGTTAAGGTTATTTTTACTATTAAGTTTTAGTTTTTTTCTAAGCTAGGTGATATGTTTTACGGTGTGACACTGAGGGGTGAGGGAAGCAAAAAAACCAGAGAGCTCCCCCATTGTCACCTCCTAACTAATAGCAAATACTTTATTTGAATTTGAAATTTGAAATACTCTAATATCCTCTTAAAGATATTTACACTATACGTTTAAATTTACTTGATGTTCTGCATGTGTAGAAAAAAGTAGTACCGTGGAATCATTTTTATTCGTGGGGGTCAATGTTCGTGGGTAGCTAAATTTTTCTTGGTTCCTGGGGACGTAATTTCTTTGGTAGTGTAATGAGGATAATTTTAATAAATATTAAACATATGATTGTGTATAGGTTAGTGGGGACGTAAATTCGTGGGCAAGGGCTACCCACAAAAGCCACGAACATTGGTCCCCCACGAACAATGATGATTCCACAGTATATGCTCTTGCAAAAAAAGCTGTTTACAGTACTTGGAAGTCATTTATTTCTTCCAACTTGGAAATAGTAAAGAGGTCATAATATTACATGCACATTATTTTAGTTAACAGTTTCTTCAAAATGTAACAAACTATCATCAGTCTCATGGCAGAGAGTAAACTTAATTTAAACCTAGTTCTTGTGGTGTAAAAGCAGTATCTTATTAATGCAGTTATTAGCTCATTTTGCATGAAATGGCATATGTAGCCTTAACTCACACTCCTAATATGAATAATTGTTTTTCAGGGTCCAAGTTATAATCTGCAACAGATTAAAAGGGATTTAGAGGGCTGGAGGGAAGTTCTGCTGCCACTAAATGGACTTTTGCACTGGGATAAACCGTATTATCCTGCTATCATAGTTGGAGTCAATACTTTTATTTTTTCGTAAGTTCTTTTTTTTTTTTTTTTGCATTTTTACAAAAGTGAGGAGGTAAGAACAGTATACTGTATAAAGGGTTATTTTCTTTGACAAGTGTTTTTTGCTAATCACACATGTTCAAGGTTTTGTTCCCTTTTAAATTTGTCCAGACACAGTCTTCTGACCATGAGGTTCACCATAGACAGGGCGAGCATGCAAGTGTTACACTAAATATTCACAAGTGTTACACTAAATGTTCACAAGTGTTATACTAAATATTCACAAATGTTACACTAAATATTCACATTGACTTAGTCTTAGTATTTCTGATTGTTAAAAAATGATTTTGTGAACTTTTACTCAATGTAAGAGCTATTCAAATAAGATACACCATTGTATATAAATATTATGGTTTCTTTTATGTTGTATCTTAATTTTTTTATTGGTATTTCCTCTTTTGTTTGATGTGATACTTTTGGGGTTTACCAATAGTTACTCCAGCAAAGAAAGTTTGGGAGGATTTGAACCTGGATCCAGTCTCCATTTTCCTAATTTCTGTAGAAATGATTTTGTCCAAAGAATTTCTAAAATTACAATCCATGGATATCTGTAGTACATCTTGGACAATTCTAGTTATTCTTTTTACAACTTGACTTAGTACTTAGGATCTACCTGTAGCTATTGTTACAGTATTTATTCTTCTTGTAGCTTGAGTTTTTGCATTTCGGATTTACCTGTTATTACAGTATTTTTCAGTTTACAGCTTACAGCTTGAGTTGGGATTTTTGGAATATACATGTACCAGTAGTTATTACAGCATTGTACTTGTTATTAATACAGCTCAATATTTTACATTTTGGATCTACTAGATATTAATAATAAATAACAGCATTTGGTCTTTTACAGGTGAAGTTGGTCCTTTAGAATTGTATCAGTAGTTATTACAGTATTTATCTTTTCACAGCCCGAGTCAGTTCTTTAGGGGTTATTACAGTACAGTAATTGTTATTTTTACAGCTTGAGTTGGTAGTTTTTGAATCTACCAGTAGTTATTACAGTATTTTATTTTTTTTTACGGCTTCAGTTGGTACTTTTTAGAATCTACCAATACCTGTAGTTATTACAGTATTTGTTCTTTTTACAGCCTGATATGGTACTTTGATCCATCAGTTCTCACAACCTTTGCTCTGATAGGACTAGCTGTCAGCCTGATTGATTTCCTGGTACCCATCATTGGACCAAGTGTTGTCACTGCTAAATGGTAAAAACTTTTAGTTCATTGGACACAATTATGTTTATTTGCTAGTATTTATTCATATTCATATCCACTGCATATAATCAAATTATTTTTCCCAACTGAGTTGTTTAGCTGAAAATGCAAAGGTTTCACAAGAGTATGATGTTATGAAAGTGTACAACTTTAGTAATGTAAAAAAATGTTGGAAAGGATTGAAGGAAAGGAACACATATTATCAGTGATCAAGCTTATACAGACAGTATACTTTTATACCAGTACAAGTTTGTCTTATAAAATACAATGTAGATGGTTATAATTTACTGTTTAGGACCAGAAAACAAGAGGAGCAGTACCAGGAAATCTGTTGCCGCATTATGAATGCCAAGACTCATTTCGTTAACGCCAAGACCACCATGAGTTCTCTGAAGGCAGAAAAACCAAAAATTGTAAGAAATGTCAAAACTTGCAAAGACTGCCTTTATTAATCTTTTTCAAAACTTTTTAGTAGAGTGTAGTTAAATATTTTTAGTATAAGGTACAACTTAATGAAATAAACTTGATTTATTGTCTCAGTTTTCAAAATACTTGTATAAATTCTGTTGTTAGTACTTCCTAATCGTCATGGGAACCTTGGTTGCTATGGCTTGGCTTGGCAGTCGGATGGACAACCTTTGTATGACCTATTTCCTGGGTAAGATTACGGTATATGCTTTTTAACATCAGATACAAATTGAAGATGAAACACATTTTTCGCTTTTAAAGAGATTTTTTGTTGACATTTTTAAAAATGAATTTAATCATATTAAAATAATCTCAATTTATCAAAAAAAAATGTATTCAAAATATTAAATATTTTCTGTACCATCTACTGGTACCAGTTTGTAAAATAGTTTTTTCAAATATAAGATTTTAAATTTTTTTATCATAGTGAACTTGATTCTGCTGATCCCAGGGATAAGACAGCATGCTGTTCTCCAGAAATACCTGGCCCGATTTCTGAATGTCTGCAAATCCCTCGTAGGAAAAGGACCCAAGAAAATGAAATCAAGCTAGACACAGCAAATATTGAAGGAGAATGCAATACAAGCACAGTGTCTACGAGTGTGAACTATAAACCTGTAGATTTTTTTCCTTCTCTAAATGGTGCCATTTTGATTATTCCGGGCTGTGTTTTTGCTTCCTAGACCGTATGAAATAACTTCCTTGAAGTCAAATATTGTTAAAAGCATTGAAGCATATTACATGTATAGTATTTTATTACCTTTTTTTTATCTATTTTTTTTTTCTTGTTTATGATTTGTAATTGTTGCATAATCATATGAAATTTATTTCTATGTGTCCATTATTTGCTTGTCCAGGAATTGATTTGTATTATTTGTATGAAATCCAGGCAATTATGATTTTATTTTTTGTCATTACTCATACATGTGCCCAAACCATCAGAGAACTGAGGTTTTGATGGAAAAGTTTTCGTCGTCTTCCTGTTCAGTGATGTAAATGGCACATTAACATCGTTTCTGACTTCTTGTAGGAAAATTACTAATGAAATTGAAAATTTTTGTTCTGCAAATCTTTTGGAGAAGAATCTTCTTGTATGTAACAGCATCTTGCCAACAATTACTGTACCTTTTTTTGCTGTCTTCAGTTCAGAGATGTGAGGCGGCAATCACACAATACAATCATTATGGAGTTTTTAGTTGGTTTTTTGTTTAGTGTTATTTATATATAATATTTATGTTGTTATTAGTTACATTAGATGACTGTTTCTGTTATTGTTATTATTTTTTTCTTCATATAGTTCGTACAGTTTTGTTGTCATGGATAATATTCATCCCTATCAGCATAGTTTTTCATATTTGTGCATGTTATCAAAACCCAAAAATGTCATTTTTTTGTTGATTGATGGGGAAAAATGGCCATCAGGACAAGTAAGTGTCTAAAACTTTAAATGAAATTTTATTTTACCTTCTTAAATTTTTAAACCTTAAGAATTAATTGAAATATAATTTCAGCAATAGAATTGGACATAACTTCAAACTACATTGTTCATTTGTTTACTTAAACTGGATTCTGTAAGTTAAAATTGATTGAGATTATTTTTTATAGTAGATTTGTTACAAATATATGTAAATGTGAAAAATGGTTTAGTATTTTTTTTTTTTTTTTTACATGTAATATTGCCAAATTCATCTTAAAGTGTCCAAGAAAACAAGCATACGATACTGTAGATTCCTAGTTAAATGAGAGGAATTAATATCCGCATAAAATTGTGAGTAGCACATCTCTTGGATTTCAAAATCTTGCTTTTATTTTTCGGACAGATGCATACACTAAATGAAACTATGATAAAAATTTGGGGTGCAAAATTTTCTGTAAAACGGTTTAATTGCGGAATTAAGTACTCACGTAAAAGAAGGAATCTAAAGTATGTGAATCAGAATAATAAAATGGAATTACATACATGTATTATTATGACTTCATAATTTCATAGAATGACAGAGAACCACTCGGAGGCAATGGCTAAGGGAGTAAGATTTTGTTGCAAATTTAAATTTGCTCATTAGAGCAAATTTAAATGCTTTTATGAATTTTGTTACAAGGATATTAAAATGTTGAGTATGCACTTATTTTTTTAATGCCATTTGATATGCAAAGTGCTTTGTAGAGACCAAATGCAATGTAATGTGTTTTGAATATAATATTTCAGGGATATTGTACATATAATAACCCAAATCAACTGTTGTTGTTGACCTCAGTGTCATGTATTTAATTGGTACCAATGTAATAACTGTACTAACATGTATGTAGAGTTTTCTACAGTTACTGCAGTAGCACTAGTAGGAGCTATTTAGATCTCATGTGCCTTGATTACGAAAAGGCTCAATTAAAAAACCCCCAAAAAACAACATTAATCGAGATTTGAGATACATGTATATATGTGTACTTGCAGACTTATTCAAATATAATGATGGCCAAACTATCCCATATCTAAAACTTCTTTAAAAATAAATTTCAAAGGTATGTATTCAGAACATGTACTTGTATATGGGATTGTTTAGAAACAAGGCCTGTAATATGCATATTAATGTAGGTGAAAGAGAGGCTTGTTGGATTGGTGTCAGACTGGCAGTTCATGATTTTGTTTTCAATACAGAATGTTGGGACATCCTTTTTAATGAAAATTTAGATTGTGAACAAATCTGAAGAAATCGTTCAAGACTTGCACACATGTCCAATATCTAGTCATTCAACTTTTGGATGAAAAATAAGAGTTTTCTGATATTAAAGTTTCATCTTCATGAAATTTAGGGTATATACATGTAAAAGTATTGTTTATTGTAATTGGTCATATATATAGTATGTACATGTAATAAGAATGTGTTCATTGTTGTTTAGATATCATATGTAGCTGCATCTTCAATGTGTATGAGCTTTTTTACTTGCCTGTTTGTCCATTTACCGGTAGTAATAATATAAATCTTTGCAGCATTCACTGTCAATAAAAAAGACCTCCAATACAGAGATGGTCACTTATTCTTCCTTCTTTACTTTTAAAGGCAAACTTTTGGATAACATGCCGCATGGTCATTTTTGTTGTAGTACATTTACTTTATTTAAGCGTTACTTCATGTATTGTTTCTCTCGAAACATTGCAGATGCATTTCTGATAAAGGTCATGATACGCTATTGGGTCATAAAATTGTTGTTGACCCACTATATTTAAAATGCACATGCAATATTGAAATTCTGTTATACCCAACCAAACCTTATGTACATAGTGGACGGACTAGGTTAACAAAGGATTTCTTCTATGTGGTGGGAGTTGAATACAAGAGGCCCATGGGTCACATCGCTCACCTGAGTATCAATAGGCATGATAAAATCAGCTTAATGTAGTCATAATACAAAATATCTGGACAATGTAATAGAATACATGTAGATCCTGTAAAAATGCAAATCCATTTACCCTTGGATATTCTTATGTTTATAATCAAGTTCCTTCTCTAACAGGATGATTTTATAGTCATATCACATGTTGAGCATCGTAGTTCTCAACCAGATCCTAAACTATTGTTTATACATGGAAGATAACCTACATCAAACTCTGAACCCCTTGCGACACCCAAGAATCATTCAGGTGCCAGTGTCTAAACAATTTTAAAGAATCAGCAATATGTCAAAATGCTTGCATATAAGTAAAACCATATGTGATAACATTTCAGTTTTTGTGCAAAATTAAAATGTTTTCCTTTGTACAATTAGATCCCCAATCCCCAATGTGGCCCCACCCGACTCCTCAAGATTTTGATTTTAACGAATTTGATTCTACACTATCTGAAGTTGCTTCCACTAAAGTTACAGCTTTTCTAAGCAAATGGTTTTTTAAAAGATTTTTCTCTATATATTCCTATTGAAAAATTTGTCTCCCCCCTCCCCCCTGTTGTGACCCAATCCTACCCCCAGGGATCATGATTTAAACACATTTGAATTTAACCTACCTGAGGATGCTTCAACACAGGTTTCAACCTTTCTGTCCAATTGGTTTTTAAGAAGTTTTTTTTTTAAAGACTTAAATCTATTCCAATGTAAAAATTCGACCCCCCATTGTGGCCCTACCCTACCCTTGGGGGTCATGATTTCCACAACTTTGAATCTACACTACCTGAGGATGCTTTCACATAAGTTTCAGCTTTCCTGGCCAAATGGTTCTTGAGGAGAAGATTTTTGAAAATTTCACTAAAATTTTCAATTATTTCTAATTATCTCCCCTTGTAAAAGGGCGTGGTCCTTAATTTTCAAAACTTTGAATCCCCTTTGCCTAAGGATGCTTTGTGCCAAGTTTGGTTGAAATTGGCCCAGTGGTTCTGGAGAAGATGTCGAAAATGTGAAAAGTTTACAGACAGATGGACGACAGACAATGTGATCAGAAAAGCTCACTTAAGCTTTCAGCTCATGTGAGCTAAAAAGGGATTCTTGAAAATTTTGGGAAACTTGGTAATTTTATTGTTGACCTTTATTGGATCTGGTTCCGGGTACATGTACATGTGTTAACATACACGTATATAAATGTAGGACCTAGATACTGGTAAATAGTAAATGTACACAATTAAAGCTGACATGAATTCATAAAAGCATTTGGTCGCCATATTAGTTTCGATCGCTCCTCAACTGCCACTGGGGTATATATACCAGTCGAGAAAGTTACGGTCGGTTGCTTTCCGATCGAGGCATTCAGGATGCACAGACTTCTAAATCATGAACTACACATTGTTGTAAAATGTGTGTAAAAATGAAGAAAGAAAAGTATCAATCAATAAAACATCAAATACATTTATTCTTTGAAGGAATTTCCAATGTAACCATATTATTTTGCACAAGTAGTGCTGCCTTACTTCGCATGCACATCGAACACGTGTGTCGTTCATACAGAGTGCATAATGTCTGCATCTTTTAGAAGACCCTGGCGGCACTTCATCCAACACAGTTGATAAATCCAAGAAAGTAACAACGTAACATCGTATTCATCGGTTTCTACAAGAACAATCCGTTTCTAAAGTCCATGCGGTCATTGCACGAACTGCCACAGTGTGTGGTATGCGCATGTGCGATGTTATAACAGACACAGGAAAACGTTCTACAACTATTTAGGATTTTTGAGATGTGTGTGCCTTGATTTCAGTCCGTTTTGTTTCGTCGTTCATTGGATATTCCCTACCAGTGCAGTGGTTGTCATATTATTTTTGTTCAAAACGCGTTTCTTCAAGTCTTTTTGTCCAATGTAACGTGTTCGGGTGAATGAAATAAGCATGAATAGTGCTATCAGCCTTATATATGGGGTGTGTAGCGATGAGCAGAACAATAGAAATCGACAACTAATATGGCGGTAGTCGGAGATATAAGGGAAATAATGCGTATTTATGAATTCATGTCAGCTTTAAGTTAACTCTAAAAATAGTATCAAAATATTTTTCAGAAATTAATCATTTTGAGTCTCAAATTTTACCAATTCTTATGTTACCAATTCTCATCTTATTTCATCTTTCTTTCACAATTGTCTTCAGTAACAAATAGTGGAGACAAAGCTCTATGTTCAATGTATTTGAGATGTTTCCTAAGGGCCCACTAATGTACAAGTTTGAAAACAAAATGTTAAAATATTGCTTCCCCTATGTACCTAAGAAACGCACTTCTTACTTATCTTGGCCTAATAATAATACTTGTATCAGTGTGAATTTTTAAAAAATGTTTCAATTTATTAATCAATTTGCATTTTTAGGATGAACATAACATAGAAATATTATTATAGCAACATATTTATTTCTTCATTTGAAAACAAAAAAATCATAATTCATCAAACCAACAAGAACAAGAATTAATGAAAAAAACTACCAGTATTTTTAAGGTGGTATGGGACATCTGTTGATATTAATGTGGATAAAAGTACATTATAAATAAAATACTTTCAGCTGTTTAGAATTTTCAAATATTTCACCAAAAAAATTTTTTTTTAAATTTTTGGAAACTAAGGTAAAAATGTTTAAATCCTAAGCAGTATTTGAACTCAAGACTTATAGATTCATAGTGAACCCTTAAACCACTGTGCTACACTGTTAGGTGACAATTTTGGGAAAGAAACTATTAAATTACACTTGATTTGATTTTATTGTTTATTTCGATAAATAGTACATCACAACATGGAGGTGTCCCATATACCACCTTAAAGGAAGAAGTTTTTGGTTTATTAAAAATTGATATGTTTAATATTTATGTATGTACACATGTTCATATATGTTTTCATTATCACTATAGACTATAAAAGATTTGGCACTATTTTTTAAATCAGGTATTTTGAACAACTACATCATTTCATTACATGAATTTACTTTTATAAAATCATGGAAGGTATGGTAAATTGAACATTACCTGATCAACTGGACAATCACATTTCACAAGACCTCAAGGTCAATTTCAGATACATCATTCAAACACAAAGATTCAGTCACCATTTTACATGATAATGATTTTTGAAACTGAATCTGTAAACCTGAGGGGTGGAAAGAAATAGGGACTCTTTTAAAAAAATGGCACTTGGAAAAAAATGTTAATATAAAAATAAAGCCCAGAACTCTCAAAAAGTAAAAGTAATGATTAGAATATTTACTTTTCATTAACAAGGTTAGTAATTCTTTTCCCTACTATCACCACAGCAACCACAATTCCAATTCCAAGAGTGACCTTGATAAATGTCCTTGACCTGCTTTGCTTTCGTTTTGTTCGCAGCAGTTGAGTGGATGGTCCATAAGCTGTCATGGCAAGTTCTTGTGCGGTCAAAGCCTGAGGTCGCAAATGGAAGAGAACTTCGTTGGCGGCTCTCATTCCTGATTGGACGGCTCCACTCATATATCCACACCACGCTGTGGCGGACTCTGTCCCAGCAAAATGAATCCTTAAACACCAAAATATTGTACTGAACTTGGATCAAAATCAAATTCTACTCCCATTGCTTTGTTACATTATACAAATTGACCAGGCTAAAATTTGATAAAAACAAGTTCACTGATTACTGTTTATTGAGAAACTTTCACCATGTTATCTACATGTACTTAGAAAATCAAAAATAACAGCGACATGTCAAACATTTTTTAGGGTAAAACTATTAACTATATTCATACATCTGCATGTGGAAAGTCATACATCATCAGAGGTACACAGTCCAGTCTCAGAACCCCTGACATTGTGAAGATGGTATGCAACTAGTGGGTATTGTTTTTTTACAAAAAAAACAAATGTCTCCCCTTCTCCCCCAGGTTTGTAATATGGGGCAAATTTAATAAGTGAAAAAGAATGATGTCAGGTATATGTTATATATCATCCATATATGATACAAGCCATTATTGTAAGGATTTTTTTCCTGATGACTGACCCTAAGATCCAAATAAGTCAAGGTCAAAAAGTTTGGTATGGTTCAATTTTTCGCTAGATCATCAAACTTTGTTTTAAGTTTAAAATCACTGTCAAAGAATTTAGAAGTTATGGTCTGGAAAAAAAATTGATTTTTTTCTTAATTTGACCTTGAGTTAGTAAAAGGGTCAAGGTAAAAAATTTACAGTAGTATGTCTCATGGTATTTTAGTTCTTTGTTTACAGTTTGAAATCCTTCTATCAAAGTATATTTAAATAAAGACAAGAATATTTTTTTTTCTAATTAGACCTGGAAAAAAAATAATAGGCCAAGGTAAAAAATTTTGGTAGGTTCTAGCTAGGTTACTTACTATCTATCTGTGATAAAAGTTTAAAGTTTTTATGTTGAATGAATCTCATGTTATGATTTGTACAATATTTTTTAGAAAATGAATGACCTTGAAACACAAGATTAGTAAAGGTCACAAATTATGATGATGTGCACTCTTACTCAATACCATTTATCTATGTTTTAAGTTTGAAGTCTTAATGTCAAAGGGTATTTAAGTTACGACCCAGACAAAATTTTATTATTTTTTTCTTAATTTGACATTGAGTAAAGACAAGGTCAAGGTCAAATATAAAACAAAAGTACACCTCAGTGTATTATTATTGTTCTTTGTTTAAAGTTTGAAGTCCTTCTATCAAAGTATATTCAAGAGATGAACAATGACTTTTTTTCTAAATTGACCTTGAAAAAAATATAATGTCAAGGTCAAAAATTCTGGAAGGGTTCAGCTAGGTTATATACCATCTATCTATGATACAAGTTAAAAGTCTCTATGTTGAAGGAGTCTTGTGTTATGGTCTGGACACTGTTTTTCATAAAACGCTTGACCTTGAAGGTCAAAATAGGTCAAGGTAAAAAATTATGGTGACGTGCACTCTTACTCAATACCATCTATCTATGTTTTAAGTTTGAAGTCTTAATGTCAAAGGGTATTTAAGTTACGACCCAGACAAAATTTTATTATTTTTTTCTTAATTTGACATTGAGTAAAGACAAGGTCAAGGTCAAATATAAAACAATAGTACACCTCAGTGTATTATTATTGTTCTTTGTTTAAAGTTTGAAGTCCTTCTGTCAAAGTACATTCAAGAGATGAACAATGACGTTTTTTCTAAACTGACCTCGAAAAAAAATATTAGGTCAAGGTCAAAGATTTTGGTGGGGACTAGCTACGTTATATACCATATATCTGTGATACAAGTTAAAAGTCTCTATGTTGAAGGAGTCTTGTGTTATGGTCTGGACACTGTTTTTCATAAAATGCTTGACCTCAAAAGTCAAAATAGGTCAAGGTCAAAAATTATGGTGACTTGCACTCCTTCTCAATACTATCTATTTATGTTTTAAGTTTGAAGTCTTAATGTCAAAGGGTATTTAAGTTACGACCCAGACAAAATTTTATTATTTTTTCTTAATTTGACATTGAGTAAAGACAAGGTCAAGGTCAAATATAAAACAATAGTACACCTCAGTGTATTATTATTGTTCTTTGTTTAAAGTTTGAAGTCCTTCTGTCAAAGTATATTCAAGAGATGAACGATGACGTTTTTTCTAAATTGACCTTGAAAAAAAAATTTAGATCAAGGTCAAAAATTTTGGTGGTGTTTAGCTACGTTATATACCATCTATCTATGATACAAGTTAAAAGTCTCTATGTTGAAGGAGTCTTGTGTTATGGTCTGGACACTGTTTTTCATAAAACGCTTGACCTTGAAGGTCAAAATAGGTCAAGGTCAAAAATTTTGGTGGCGTGCACTCCTTCTCAATACCATCTACCTATGTTCCAAGTTTGAAGTCTTAATCTCAAAGGGTATTTAAGTTACGGCCTGGACAAATTTGGATGAAGAAGAAGAAGAATAAGAAGAACTAGACACGATCTCGTTGCGAGCAACGAGGAGGTCTTCCGTCCGGTTTTATAGTTGAGATACATGAATGATCTAGCGTTTGCTATTTATAAGGTAAACATGATAAAGAAATAGAAAAAAGTGATATTTCATTGAAAAGGCCAGAAGCTTTTTTCTTTCAGATTCATGTTTAAGAACTTTCGTTGGAAACATTTAGATATCTCTTGGCCCCTAATTTAAAGGATCATCCCTTTTTTTCTTGATATTAAAAGAATTAAGGTATTTCAATATCAATAACATTTTGTTTAACAAGAGATTAGAAATTCGTTACCGTTTTTGAGATATTTTGGGGTTTTTTAGGGGCCGACCCCTATCTCCTTATAGGGGCTTTTTAACGAAATTTTGTTGGTGAAATATTGTTGAGTACATCATTCCTAGTATCGTCTCTTCTATAATGCTTCTCAAAATATTTGTCCTTTTAAAGATATAAAGATCTAAGAATTGTACTTCTTGCCCTTTAAAATCCTTTGGCCCCTAATTTGAGGGGCCTGCCCCTTTTTCTTGATATGAAATGAAAGTTATTTTTAATCTAAACACATTTTGTTCATTAAGTGTTTAGAAATTCGTTAAATTTCTTGAGATATTTGAAAAAGATTGTTTTAGGGGCCGACCCCTTATCTCCTTATAGGGGCCATTTAACGAAACTTTGGTTAATACATATCATTACGAACATTATTCTGAGCATCTTTTCTTATATAATGCTTTTGAAATTATTTCTCCTTTTTAAGATATAAATGATCAAAATATTGGACTTCAAGCCCCTTAAAACCCCTAATTATGTATCATATCAACAATTTTTAACCATGTATAGATAAATAACAAAAAGATAAACAATTTTGCTTCTATAACACATTACAAAATATTTCTTATTAAAGAGATACAGATAATTGACTTTAGACCCTTCTGGGCCCCTAATTTGAGGGGCCAGCCCCTTTTTCTTGGTGTCAGTTGAAAGGTATTTTTAATCTAAAGACATGTTGTTCATTAAGTGTTAAGAAATTCGTTACCGTTCTTGAGATATTTGAAAAAGATTGTTTTAGGGGCCGACCCCTTTTCTCCTTATAGGGGCCATTTTACAAATTTCTGTTTGTTACATATCATTACAAACATTATTCTGAGCATCTTTTCTTCTATGATGCTTTTCAAAATATTTCTCCTTTTTAAGATATAAATGAACACAATATTGGACTTCTAGCCCCTTAAAACCCCTAATTATGTAACATATCAGCAATTTTTAATCATGTATAGATAACTAACGAGAAGATAAACAATTTTGCTTCTATAAAACATTACAAAATATTTCTTATTAAAGAGATACAGATAATTGACTTTAGACCCTTCTGGGCCCCTAATTTGAGGGGCCAGCCCCTTTTTCTTGGTGTCAGTTAAAAGGTATTTTTAATCTAAACACATTTTGTTCATTAAGTGATAAGAAATTCGTTACCGTTCTTGAGATATTTGAAAAAGATTGTTTTAGGGGCCGACCCCTTATCTCTTTATAGGGGCCATTTTACGAATTTTTGGTTGTTACATATCATTACAAACATTATTCTGAGCATCTTTTCTTATATGATGCTTTTCAAAATATTTCTCCTTTTTAAGATATAAATGATCAAAATATTGGACTTCTAGCCCCTTAAAACCCCTAATTATGTAACATATCAGCAATTTTTAATCATGTATATATAACTAACGAGAAGATAAACAATTTTGCTTCTATAAAACATTACAAAATATTTCTTATAAAAGAGATACAGATTATTGGCTTTAGACCCTTCTGGGCCCCTAATTTGAGGGGCCAGCCCCTTTTTCTTGTTGTCAGTTAAAAGGTATTTTTAATCTAAACACATTTTGTTTATTAAGTGATAAGAAATTCGTTACCGTTCTTGAGATATTTGAAAAAGATTGTTTTAGGGGCCGACCCCTTATCTCTTTATAGGGGCCATTTTACGAATTTTTGGTTGTTACATATCATTACAAACATTATTCTGAGCATCTTTTCTTCTATGATGCTTTTCAAAATATTTCTCCTTTTTAAGATATAAATGATCAAAATATTGGACTTCTAGCCCCTTAAAACCCCTAATTATGTAACATATCAGCAATTTTTAATCATGTATAGATAACTAACGAGAAGATAAACAATTTTGCTTCTATAACACATTATAAAATATTTCTTATTAAAGAGATACAGATAATTGACTTTAGACCCTTCTGGGCCCCTAATATGAGGGGCCAGCCCCTTTTTCTTGGTGTCAGATGAAAGCTCTTGTATATATAAACTTTTATTGTTCTATATATGATAACAAAATATTTATTACAAAAAAGATATTCGTGATCAAGTCTCAAATTTTTCCAAAATTGTCAAAAAAAGTTAACATCAACATTTTCAGGTCCAGGCGAGCTTCAAGCACAATGCCTTCTGGTGAAATCTAAAACAAGCATGCAAATCTACCATAACCACTCTATCTTGCATAAAAATTTCAAGTCTCCAACTATAACGGTTTTTGAGAACACGCGTGGACATAATCATGATCCAAAAAACACGAAAAAGGGAGATAATTCAAAAGCGGAAGTGAATTTTCAGACAGAAAGTGGGATGCAAAGAGACATTCACCTAAGACATCATCCCTGTAAAAATCATTAAAATCGATAAAGAAATGGCCGAGAAATTAAGGGTGTCTACCAAGAAGAATAATAACTAGACACGATCTCGTTGCGAGCAACGAGATGGTCTTCCGTCCAATTTTTAGAAGGTAAAATGACTTGATTTTTATCTTCGTTAACGAAACATATCTGGAAATTGGGTAGGATCTTAAAGAGCTATGGCTAGATGACATTAGACCCCTCTTGATCCCTAATTTGAAGGATCACACAACGTATCACAAAATATTTCTAAATTAAAAGTTATTAATAAAAGACTTGAGCCCTCTCGGCCCCTAATTTGAAGGGCCGGCCCCTTTTTCTGGATGTAAAATTAAAGCTCTTGTCATTATAAACACATTTGGTTAGATAAGTGTTTACAAATAATGTACTGTTTTCGAGATACCTGGAAAAGATCGATTTAGGGGCCAACACTATAACTTCTTTTAGGGGCCGGATATTAAAGAAATTATGGTTGCATATCGTCAAACACATTATTTTGAGCATCTTTTGTTCAATATTGCTTTTCAAAATTTTCCTGCATTTTAGATATTGATGATCACAATTTGGACTTCTGGCCCCTAAAAATCCCTTATTACATAACAGAGGAGCAAACACTTATATTGTATAGATAACCAAGGCTACGATGAACATAATTGCTTCTATAACATATCACAAAATATTTCACAGTTTAAAGTTATTAATTAAAGACTTGAGCCCTCTCGGCCCCTAATTTGAATGGCCAGCCCCTGTTTCTTGATGTCAAATAAAAGCTCTTGTCATTTTAAACACATTTGGTTCAATAAGTGTTTACAAATAATGTACTGTTCTCAAGATATCTGGAAAAGATCGATTTAGGGGCCAACACTATAACTCCTTTTAGGGGCCGGATAACAGAGAAATTTTGGTTGCATATCGTTAAACACATCATTTTGAGCATGTTTTGCTCAATATTGCTTTTCAAAATTTTTCTTCATTTTGAGATATTGATGATCACAATTTTGGACTTCTGGCCCCTAAAAATCCCTAATTACATAACAGAGGAGCAAACACTTATTATGTATAGATAACCAACGCTACGATGAACATAATTGCTTCTATAACATATCACACAATATTTCACAGTTAAAAGTTATTAATAAAAGACTTAAGAGCCCTTTCGGCCCCTAATTTGAAGGGCCAGCCCCTTTTTCCTGATGTCAAATAAAAGCTCTTGTCATTTTAAACACATTTGGTTCAATAAGAGTTTACAAATTATGTACTGTTCTCGAGATATTTGGAAAAGATCGATTTAGGGGCCAACACTATAACTTCTTTTAGGGGCCGGAGAACAAAGAAATTATGGTTGCATATTGTTAAACACATTATTTTGAGCATCTTTTGTTCTATATTGCTTTTTAAAATTTTCCTCCATTTTGAGATATTGAGGATCGAAATTTCTGACTTCTGGCCCCTTAAAATCCCTAATTACGAAACAAAGGAGCTAATAATTGTCATGTTTAGGTCAATGACGTTATGATGAACATAATTGCTTCTATAATGTATTACAAAATATTTCACTGTTAAAAGTTATATCTTAAAGACTTTGGAGCCCTCTCGGCCCCTAATTTGAAGGGCCAGCCCCTTTTTCTTGATGTCATATGAAAGATCTTGACGTTATTAAATTTTTTTGTTCTACATGTTTTACCAAAATACTATCGAGAAAAAAGATATTGAAAGAAAACCACCAAAATTCATGACGCTTTTTAAACCGTAAATTTCGAGCTCGGGCGAGCTTCGGCGCTTTTGGTCACAGGTCAATGTACATACCACATGTCAGATCTACAACCTTTCGTCTACAATCCCTGAAAGTTTGAACTCAATATCTTAAATCGTTTAGAAGTTTACCCCTGGACAAGCCGACCCTCTGAAAATCGCTAAATTGTTAAAATCTCAAAACCGGAAGTGACGTCATCATTAAAAAAAATTTCCAATAAGGTTCAGACCATTATCTATCAAATCTGAAAGTTTCGTGTAAATCGCTGGAGTAGTTTCTGAGAAATCGCGTACACAAAATTTGTAAGAAAAAAAAAGAAAAATAATAATAACTAGACACGATCTCGTTGCGAGCAACGAGGAGGTCTTCCGTCCGATATTTAGAAGGTGATATAACATCATCGACTTTGATTTTAAATAGCAAACATGATCTGGAAATAGGAGTGGAGTACTAATGCTTTCCTGTAATGCTTTTTATAAATTCTCTTACGTTGATTATTTAAATTCCTGCATTTCTTCCAATTGAGATAGAAAAGATTAAACTTTTTTTTACCTCTGGCCCCTAAAAACCCTAATTAGGTAACGCATGAAAAAATCATTATATTGTTAGGATATATTAACGTATTATACCTAATTTTGCCTTTATAACCTTTTACAAAACATCTCTCAGTAAATGACTATAAAGACGTTAGACCCATCTTGATCCCTAATTTGAGGGGTCAGTCCCTTTTTCTTGATATCAAATGAAAGCTCTTTTATTTTTAAACATATTTTGTTCAACAAGTGTGTGGAAATATTATATTTCAAAAGATTTTTCCTTTCTGATATATGGGTGATTAAATTTTCGGACATTTGACCTCTAAAAACCTCTAATTACGTAACACATGATAAAATCATTACATGAATACACGATGAAGACCTACTGCATTACATACCAATAATTTGCAACAATGTCTTCTAAACCGGATGTTGGATAATCCGGCCAATTTTTTTAGAACCACCCTCCGCCGGATTAGACAAGTTTTACTGTACAATGTACAAAATTTATTTACAAAATAAACGACATAAAAGGGTTTCGCGTTATTTCGCCTCGTGTTTAATCTGGCCCCTTATGTCGAAGCGAGTATGTTTGTATTACGACTTTGACATAATATTATGTCCTTTTAATATGATCTATTATTATAACAAATAACGTATACAGCATGACTATTTAACAAAACAAAAATAATGCAGTGTACATTTGTTCATTGATAGTTTTGAAGTTTACGTTGTTTATAATCGATGAAAAACATGCAGGTTGAATAAACTTCAATCATTCGGAGGACGAAACCAAACGGTTATCTTTTCTAAATATTCTCATGATGTATTTTTGGGGGTAGTTTGTATGCCCCAAAATTTAGTTTTATTTACTTTGAATATTTCTAACGTTGAAAGGAGATCAATTCCGTGTAAATACATCTATAACTTTGTAAGATCATTCATTTGGTTTGCATGGAAAATTATTTGAATCTGTAATGGCCGAAAAATCGGAACATGCAGCTTAAAGAAATTTCTCTACTTGGTATACCTCGAAACGTTATTTCAAATCAGGCACCAAACAATGAAGGGAAATGGAAATATTCGGAGGATCTACATGTTAAAATATTCTTATGATAAAATGTTGTATTTATAGCAAACGTAGATTTATTATTTTTTATCCCCTACAAGATATAATCGCACTTGTGTTTTGTATCCATCTCTTTTTAACTCTGTCAAAATTCGTGGTCGTTTCACCCTCTTGTTGTAAACCACGCTGAAATATTCAAAATCGATGCGATGTTGAACGAAAAGCTAGTACTCCGCTAGAAAAACTTACTGCATGGGCCGTCTAAAATTATTATTTTAATGATAAATTCAGACATTTTTAGATTTCACAAAGTGTAATTTTTGTAAAGTTACAGGAAAATTGTCATTTCATGCACATATAATTTGCACAAAATAAGTTATATGTTATTCAACCAGTGTTTGAAATTTGAGACCGTTCTTGATATATTTGGGAAAGAAATTTTAGGGGTCATTCATTCATCTTCTTATCGGGGCCGTTTAACAAAATTTGAGCCATTTCCGAGAAAATGCGTGCACAAAAACCGTTATTAAAAGAAAAGAATGCAGGAAATGGAAGCTCTTAACAAGGGGGCGGGGAGTGCTTTAAAATTCATATTTACATGTATTTAATTCACCTTGTAAAATTATTAATCATAGGCATTTAATAACTGCTATTGCCTAATTAACAAATTTGATTTGCTTATTGACTCCATGACCTCTACAATTTCGCTTAGTTAAACGTTAACTTAAAAAAAAAATTATAAGCATGTACTCCAATCAGGTGTTGTACCATACAGAACGTTCTTTACGCGATCGCCGAGCGCTTCTTTTGGGGAAGAACATTCCTGATCAGACAGCAAATACATAATACAGCATACAGACGTTTTATTAAAATATATATAATTTATGTATTAACTATTCGAGTGTGCCTGCATATGCAAAGTCCATTCGATTTGAAAATTTCCCTAATCCACTAAGTAGTATTTTTAACCATTTGTCCTCTACTCGATCTTCAACTGTCCGAATCCAATCAAAACTTTTCCTCACCGAATGTAAATAAACTTTTTTAAACTCACATATTTTTTCATAATCAATAACAAAAATAAAATTGAATTAAATGAAACAATAAAATCAGCAATTAGTATGCTTTTAATGAATCGGACTACCATTTAGAAGAGGTTAAACCAAAAGTGTGACCATTATTCTTTTACGGCCTGAATGTAAATAAAACTTCAACTTGTTTAAAAATTCATGGGTGTATTAAGAAATAATCACTGATTCCTTCAGTGTTAGCGGGCAATGCTTAGTTTTATCGTGCCCGCACCTACCGCAAGCATGTAACATTGTATAACTTAAGCTGCCTTATCTCGAACGCTTTTTAAATATATTTGAACTCACTTTACTTACTACACTCTGCTTAATTCATGCTCTGTCTCTCTCTCTCTCTCTCTCTCTCTCTCTCTCTCTCTCTCTCTCTCTCTCTCTCTCTCTCTAATTACTCATAAAAAATTCTAATATTTTGTTAGCCAAATGAATTATCACAGATTACAGATACTTAAGATGTGTGTGTTGGAATAATTATATTGTGAATATCGCCTATATTTTGTTGAAATGGGTAGGGAAATTCATTAAATTCTCAGCAGCAAAATGTCAGAAATAGACACAGGTGAATGTATTTACATTTCAACTCGTACGACTGTAAAACGTTGTATAATAGTCATTGATGACAGATTTTTTTTTATTTTACGCACGATGATTTAAATCAATGGTTTGATGCATCTTTAACCAATATAATTGAAAATGAAAACAATTTAATAAAGAATCAATGAACATTCAAATGTGTGATAACATATAAACACGAGAAGCCTGTGTCCTAGACTACAGCGAATCGGTTGTCCACTAGCGCGGCATCTCCTCGGCCCTGTGCGAATGATGTGATATGTAAATGTACACTCAACTTGGTGGGTTTAAAATGTTTGCAGTTTGATAACTGAATTTTATTTTCCAACAATAAAACTATTTTATGACATATACAAGATCACAAAACACACCTTTTTTCAATGACAGTCATACGATCTATTTTTTTTTAAATTACGAGACAGCATTACTTCGTAAGTAAAGGTATAATCTTTTTTCATTTATTCTTTAACATCGTTAAAATCGGAATTCTTTGTGTTTGAAGCTACATAAAAAAACCCCATGTGTGCATTACAGCAAGACGCAAATCTTGTGTATTGGATAACGGTAGACCGCTCGCTAGTCCAGCCGCGACGTATTTCCTCGGCCGCGGGCAAGGGATCGGATACGTATAATTGTTTACATACACAGCTCGGAATCCAGCTAGATTTTAAATGCGACTCAAATGCATTGCATAGAAGAAGTTCTTTTATCCATAATGTGTTTCACTAGAAAAGAATTAAACTGTTTAAACACTTTCCGTATGTAAGCTGGTACACTGTCTATGGTTGTAGGTAAAGGCATATATATTTTTTAATTTACTATTAATATCATTAAAATCGGAATTCTTTTTGTTTGAAGCTACATAAATAAACCCATGTGTGCTTTACAGCAAGACGCAAATCTTGTGTATTAGATAACTACAGACCGCTCGCTAGTCCAGCCGCGTCCTATTTTCTCGGCCGCGGGCAAGGGATCGGATACGTAACTGTTCACATACACAGCTCGGAATCCAGCTAGATTTTAAATGCGACTCAAATGCATTGCATAGAAGCAGTTCTTTTATCCATAATGTGTTTCACTAGAAAAGCATTAAAATGTCTAAACACTTTCCGTATGTAAACTGGTACACTTTATGTCACTTATACGCACAAATACCCCATTTATTTGCCAAATAAAACACAAATACATGGTAACAAGTCTAGCTTTTTACACTCATATTACGCAATACCCGAACAAAATATTATTGTTACGACATTAATAAGATCATAATGAACAACTTTTGCAGCGACAGCCATATCGAAATCTTAACCGCTTTTGAGTTATAAAATGAAAACTTTCAAAGGTTCTAGGCCCCTAATTTGAGGGGCCAGCCCCTCTTTCTTGATGTCAAATGAAAGATCTTTTAAATATACATCTTTTTTGTTCTACATGTCTTAACAAAATATTTCCGGGAAAAGAGATAAACTAAGAAAACCATGCAAAATGACAACGCTTTTTTAAACTCATTTTTGGAGCCCTACCGAGCTTCGGCGCTTTTTGCGCTGGAAAATTATAAATGCCCTATTACATATCTACATTCTTTTGTCTATCATTCCTGAAATTTTGAACTCAATATCTTTTTTAGTTTATGAGAACCTTCGTGGACAAGCCTACCCTCCAAAAATCGTTAAATTGTAAATATCTCAAAACCGGAAGTGATGTCACCATTAAAAAAAATTTGCAATAAGGTTCAGAGCAATATCTATCAGATCGGAAAGTTTCATGTAAATCGGCCGAGTAGTTTTTGAGAAATCGCGTACACAAAATATGTAAGAAAAAAAAAGAATAGGGAAAAAGAAACCGAACGAAAACAATAAGGTCTTCCGTTGGAAACGGAAGACCTTAACTAGACACGATCTCGTTGCGAGCAACGAGGAGGTCTTCCGTCCGATTTTTAGAAGGTGATATGACATTATCGACTTTGATTTTCGACAACAAAATATGATCTGGAAAAGGAGTGGAATACTAATGCTTTCCTGTAATGCTTTTTATGAATTCTCTTACGTTGATTTCTTAAATACTTGCATTTCTTCCAATTGAGATAGAAAAAATTAAATTGTTTTACCTCTGGCCCCTAAAAACCCTAATTAGGTAACCCATGAAAAAATCATTATATTGTTAGGATATATAAACGTATTATACCTAAGTTTGTAATACCTAATACCTAAGTATATAGATAAAAGACTTTAGACCCATCTTGATCCCTAATTTGAGGGGTCAGTCCCTTTTTCTTTATATCAAATGGAAGGTATTTTAATTTTAATCATATTTTGTTCAACTAGTGTTTGGAAATATTATATTTCAAAAGAGTTTTACGTTCTGATATATGGGTGATTAAATTTTCGGACATTTAACCTCTAAAAACACCTAATTACGTAGCACATGATAAAATCATTACATAGCTTGGAGATAACATATCTTCTTTTATGACATTTCACAAAATATCTCTCAGTAAAGGGCTATATATAAAAGTCTTTAGAGCCCTCTGGTCCCCTAATTTGAGGGGCCAGCCCCTTTTTCTTGATATCAAATGAAAGGTCGTTTAATCTTAAACACATTTTGTTCAACAAGTATTTAGAAATTCATTACCATTCCTGAGATATATGGAAAGAACGTTTTAGTGGTCGATCCCTTATCTCCTTATAGGGGCCGTTTAACGAAACTTTGAAGGTTGCATATTGTTTAGTACATCATTTTGAGCATCTTTTCTTCTATACTGCATTTCAAAAGATTATCCATTCTGATATATGGTTGATTAAAATGTTGTACATTTGACCTCTAGAAATATCTAATTACGTAACGCATAATAAAATCATCACATTGCTTGGATACATAACTGTAAGATAACATCTGCTTTTATGACCTTTCACAAAATATCTCTCAGTAAAAGGCTATAGATAAAAGACTTTAGAGCCCCCCCCCCCTAATTTGAGGGGCAAGCCCCTTTTCTTGATATCAAATGAAAGGTCAAATATTAAATGATATTATGGGTGATCAAAATTTTGGACTTTTGACCCCTAAAACATCTAATTAAGTAACACATGATTAAATCATTAGAATCCTTGGATACATAACAGTTGAAATCGACTCAAAATTTTAAATTTTATTTACCTTACGTGATTTTGAATGACAACAGTTGTGAATGGAATTGGAGATCATTTTCGAGAAATAAACAGGTAGTGAAAATAATTCATGCACAGGATCATGCACATGACAAATAAAGTGTCTTACACATGTAAATCTTAATGTTAAAGCTGCTTGGTCCGATTTTCAATAAAATTTTTGTACGCTTCTAAACGATGTTTATGCTAAGTATGTGTGTATTAATATACGTTGCAGTAGTTTTCCTGGTCAATTAAGCCATATTTCAATAAAAAAATAATGTACATATTGAAACTTGTTTAAACCGGATGTTGTTCATTCCGTCATGCTGTCCAATCCGGCGAAATTATTCAGCCCCTTGACAATTTCCTATCAATTTTGTTTAAAAAATGTTGTGCAATCCGGATCTTGTCTATTCTGTAAACCGGCCGCGATGAAAACAACCGACTGCTTATAATTAGTGAGAGTTATCTCCCGTAGTCCGGCCACTTATCAATCGATCGGCCTTCTGCGAGATAATTAATGCTCATTTATTGACCAATTTTCTTGTCGTTGCTATTGATTTAAACAACTTGAATATAGATCCAAACTAGCAACTCATTTCAGTTTATACTGTTAAGTCTTGTTATAAATAAATACGCATTTTTTGGCCAAAATTTGATTATAGTTCACCTCATTTTTTTCAGGCCGTGATTCAGGATACTGCGGGAGTAGGACTGCCGATATCGTTTGTTATCCCCGTTGTATGGCTACACTTACAGAGTTGCATATTATTATGTCAAAATACTCCATTTTTTAAAAATAAAATTCTCATTTATATCGATATTTATCTATTGTTCCCTGAATCAAAACAGTTCTCGCCATTACGTATTCAGCCATCTGTTGACTATTGAAAAAGTATTTCAATTGTATGTATTCCGTTATGGATTTATTGTTTTCCCCCCAAAAAAATGAAAATGAAAATTAATACAGTAATTACGATCGATGAAATCTAATATATTTCAGAAGAATTGAAAATTTTGCAAGAATACACGATCAAGACCTACTGCATTAAATACTAAAATTAATTTGCAACAATATCTTCTAAACCGGATGTTGGCTAATCCGGCCAATTTTTTTAGAACCACCCTCCGCCGGATTAGACAAGTTTTACTGTACAATGTACAAAATTTATTTACAAAATAAACGACATAAAAGGGTTTCGCGTTATTTCGCCTCGTGTTCAAACTGGCCCCTTACGTCGAAGCGAGTATGATTGTATTACGACTTTGACATCTGTCCTCTTTATATATGATCTATTATAACAAATAAAATATACAGCATGACTATTAACAAAACAAAAATAAAACAGTGTACATTTGTTCATTAATAGTTTTGAAGTTTACGTTGTTTATAATCGAAGCAAAACATGCAGGTTAAATAAACCCAATCATTCAGAGGACGAAACCAAACGGTTACTTTTCTAAATATTCTCATGATGTATTTTTTTTTTTGGGGGGGGGGTTGAATGCCCCAAAATTTAGTTTTATTTACTTTGAATATTTCTAACGTTGAAAGGAGATCAATTCCGTGTAAATACGTCTATAACTTTGTAAGATCATTCATTTGGTTTGCATGGAAAATTATTTGATACTCTAATGGTCGAAATATCGGAACATGCAGCTTAAAGAATTTTCTAAAGAAATTTCTCCAGTTGGTATACATCGAAACGTTATTTCAAATCAGACACCAAACAATATGAAGGGAAATGGAAATATTCGGCGGATCTACATGTTAAAATATTCTTATGATAAAATGTTGTATTTATGGCAAACGTATATTTAGTATTTTTTATCTCCTAAAAGATATAATCGCACTTGTGTTTTGTATCCATCTCTTTTTAACTCTTTGTAGCCAAATCTGTCAAAATTCGTGGTCGTTTCACCCTCTTGTTGTAAACCACGCTGCAATATTCAAAATCGATGCGCTGTTGAACGAAAGACTAGTACTCGGCTAGAAAAACTTACTGAATGGGCCGTCGAAAATTATTAATTTTAATAATAAATTCAGACATTTTTAGATTTCACAAAGTGTAATTTTTGTTAAGTTACAGAAAAATTGTCATTTCATGCTCATATATTTGCACAAAATAGGTTATATGTTATTCAACCAGTGTTTGAAATTTGAGACCGTTCTTGATATATTTGGGAAAGAAATTTTAGGGGTCATCTATTCATCTTCTTATCGGGGCCGTTTATCAAATTTTGAGCCATTTCCGAGAAAATGCGTGCACAAAAACCGTTATTGAAAGAAAAGAATGCAGGAAATGGAAGCTCTTAACAAGGGGGCGGAGAGTTTTTTAAAATTCATATTTACATGTATTTAATTCACCTTGTCAAATTATCAATCATAGGCACTGGATAACTGCTATTGCCTAATTGGCAAATTTTATTTGCTTATTGACTCCATGACCACTACAATTTCGCTAAGTTAAACGTTAATTTTAAAAAAAATGTATATAAGCATGTACTCCAATCAGGTGTTGTACTATACAGAACGTTCTTTACGCGATCGCCGAGCGATTCTTTTGGGGAAGAACAGTCCTGATCAGACAGCAAATACATAATACAGCATACAGACGTTTTATTGAATTATATATATTTTATGTATTAACTAATCGAGTTTGCCTGCATATGCAAAGTCCATTCGATTTGAAAATTTCCCTAATCTACTAGGCCATCATTAAAAATATCTATGTTTCCCCTAACCCGACCCTAAATTTTGAAGTTGGGTAGGTAGGTAGGTAAATAATTTTTTTTCTGCCAGGGCAAAATATAAAATACATTATAAATTATAAATGAAAAAATTAATCAATTATTTAATTAATTACAAAACTGAAAAAATATGACCAGTTGTAAAACAAATTGTTATACTTGACTGTACTAATGGAATGTAAAATAAAAAATAATATCAAATTCACAATTTGATATTGTTTATCTTTTTAAACATGTTTGATTAAATGATTAGATGCATGTGCATGATTAGATCCATCGATGTACATGTTAACCTATATTTAAATATCATTTAAATGATAACGTACATACTTCAAAGTATCAATTAATATTTCAAAATTTGGTTTATAAAATGTCTAAAAGTATATCAAAACAATAATAATGATTAATTTAAGGAAATGTAATAAATGTAAATATTTGTGAAGTAATATTTAATTCATTCATTCATTCAATCTTTATTTCCCCCTTCCGGAGATATCATGCTATAGTTTACAATACATAAAGATGATCAGTCAATCGTACAATAATAGAAAAGTATAATGAAGACAACGTATGTACATAGATAATATTTAATGATTCTACAATTTTATGTTTACACAAAATCACTACACTTGCAGTGATTATCCTTCTTTGACAAGGAAATGGGTGTATATATACAAAGAAATAATAACCCAAATTTGAAACATAATGCCAGGGAAGAACAAATATTTACCTCGGTAGATAACAATTTTGTTTTGTAAATTTACCCAATTTCACTTTAATTATAGTCATTACCATAACCAACTCTTTTGTTTCTGTCGATTTGAAATTTGACGAATTCTTAAGAGAACTGTTTAAAATTTTCACAACATGAAGAGTCTTTAATTTCACATGTACCAAGCTAATTATTGGGAAAATAATTTCTCCCTAACAGAAAAGTAGGGAAAAGTTTGAGAAATCAGGGAGACTGGCAGTATTTGATACGGCATAACCTACAGAAATGATTATATAATATATATATACACAGATTCGACCTTAATTAAGATTGGATTAAAATTTAAGCAAGTTAATAAAAAATAAAAAAAACTTATCCAATCTATTAAATTAAACATATTTGATGTATCCATACATTTAAAGATGAAATGTTTTGTAATTGTGTTAGCTAAGTTAAGAAAATCAGTCTTTTTACTTCTGTGTATTTTGGAGGTATTAGTCCAACCATGCAATTACAACCGCTGTGTAGAGGATCATTTTAATTTTTAAGATAACTGAAGACAGATGGTTTTATGATTATTTTAGTATTAATTTGGCACAATTATTTACTAATTACAAGTTACCAACTAATTGTAATATCAACACTAAAACTAATCAACTTCGGTTGTTATTTTCAATTCACAGTAGGCTATACTTTGCATCATTTGCACCCATATTTACATGTATATCTAGAAAAGATAAGACAATCGCAAATTATTAATCACAACAGTGGTTAACTGAGGCCGTGGAAACGTTTTTTAATTAAAAGATTATTATTTTAATGTCTCTGGAGTTAATTTATACGATCGTGAACTCAGAATACAGGGCGACTTCAACTTCTCTTCTGGAGGAAATCCCAGCGAAGTTACCGATCATAAAGCGAGTATTTCGCCCATGTTGATGATCAAGGCTAACAAAATGATTGTAAAACGAAAAAAGATATAGGTCTTCTAAAAACGAATTTGGGTAAAATTAGGCTTCTTTAAAAAAAAAAAATCTCTATTCATTGTTGTAAAAAAAAAACAATTCAGTCGGCAGGTTTCAATTGGGTCGGTCGCGTTAGGGGAAAAATAGATATTTTTAATTTTGGCCCTAAATAGTATTTTTAATCATGTGTCTTCTACTCGATCTTCAACTGTCCGAATCCAATCCAAACTTTTACTCACCGAATGTAAATAAACTTTTTTAAAACTCACATACTCTTTCATAATCAATAACAAAAAATAATTAGTATGCTTTTTAATGAATCGGACTACAATTCAGAAGAGGTTAAACCAATAGTGTGACCATTATTCTTTTACGGCCTGAATGTAAATAAAACTTCAACTTGTTTAAAAATTCATAGGTATATTAAGAAATAATCACTGATTCCTTCAATTCCTTCCGTGTTAGCGGGCAATGGTTAGTTTTATCCTGCCCGCACCTACCGCAAGCATGCAACATTGTATAACTTAAGCTGCCTTATCTCGAACGCTTTTTAAATATATTTCAACTCACTTTACTGACTACACTCTGCTTAATTCTCTCTCTCTCTCTCTCTCTCTCTCTCTCTCTCTCTCTCTCATAATTCATAAAAAATTCTAATATTTTGTTAGCCAAATGAATTATCACAGATTACAGATACTTAAGATGTGTGTGTTGGAATAATTATCTTGTGAATATCGCCTATATTTTGTTTTGTTGAAATGGGTAGTGAAACGCATTAAATTCTCAGCAGCAAAATGTCACAAATAGACACAGGTGAAATTCAATGTATTTACTTTTCAACTCGTACGACTGTAAAACTTTGGATTATTTTCATTGATGACATATTTATTTTACGCACTATAATTTAAATCAATGGTTTGATGCATCTTTAACCAATATAATTGAAATGAAAACAATTTTACAAAGAATCAATGAACAATCTTGTGTATTAGATAACGGCAGACCGCTCGCTAATCCAGCCGCGACCTATTTCCTCGGCCGCGGGCAAGGGATCGGATACGTAATTGTTCACATACACAGATCGGAATCCAGCTAGATTTTAAATGCGACTCAAATGCATTGCATAGAAGTAGTTCTTTTATCCATAATGTGTTTCACTAGAAAAGAATTAAACTGTTTAAACACTTTCCGTATGTAAGCTGGTACACTGTCTATGGTAGTAGGTAAAGGTATATTTTTTTTTAAATTTACTAATAATATCGTTAAAATCGGAATTCTTTGTGTTTGCAGCTACATAAAAAAAAACCATGTGTGCATTACAGCAAGACGCAAATCTTGTGTATTAGATAACGGCAGACCGCTCGCTATTCCAGCCGCGACCTATTTCCTCGGCCGCGGGCAAGGGATCGGATACGTAATTGTTCACATACACAGATCGGAATCCAGCTAGATTTTAAATGCGACTTAAATGCATTGCATAGAAGTAGTTCTTTTATCCATAATGTGTTTCACTAGAAAAGAATTAAAATGTTTAAACACTTCCGTATGTAAACTGGTGCACTTTATGTCACTTATACGCACAAATACCCCATTTATTTGCCAAATAAAACACATATACATGGTAACAAGTCTAGCTTTTTACACTCATATTACGCAATACCCGAACAAAATATTATTGTTACGACTTTAATAAGATCATAATGAACAACTTTTGCAGCGACAGCCATATCGAAATCTTAACCGCGTTTGAGTTATAAAGTGAAAACTTTCAAGCGTTCTAGGACCCTGATTTGAGGGGCCAGCCCCTTTTTCTTGATGTCAAATAAAAAATCTTTCGAATATTCATCTTTTTTGTTCTACATGTCTTGACAAAATATTTCCGGGAAAAGAGATAAACTAAGAAAACCATGCAAAATCACAACGCTTTTTTAAACTCATTTTTGGAGCCCTACCGAGCTTTGGTGCTTTTTGCGCTAGAAAATTATAAATGCCCTATTACATATCTACATTCTTTTGTCTATCATTCCTGAAAGTTTGAACTCAATATCTTTTTTAGTTTATGAGAACCTTCGTGGACAAGCCGACCCTCTAAAAATCGTTAAATTGTAAATATCTCAAAACCGGAAGTGATGTCACCATTAAAAAAAATTTGCAATAAGGTTCAGAGCAATATCTATCAGCTCTGAAAGTTTCATATAAATCGGCCGAGTAGTTTTTGAGAAATCGCGTACACAAAATATGTAAGAAAAAAAAAGAATAGGGAAAAAGAAACCGAACGAAAACAATAAGGTCTTCCGTTGGAAACGGAAGACCTTAATAATAATAGGGAAAAAGAAACCGAACGAAAACAATAAGGTCTTCCGTTGGAAACGGAAGACCTTAATAATAATATAGAAGAATGAGAAACAGTAGAAAAACAGTAAGGTCTTCCGTTGGAAACGGAAGACCTTAATAAGAAGAATAAGAAAGTCGACAAAAACAATATGTCTCCCCTTTGAAAGGGGAGACATAATAATTATACTTGTACTATTATTATTATTATTCACCTGTAGATTTTTTATCTTACTACAGTAGAGTTCTGTATGTCCTCTGTTCATTTCCCTACCTTTGGAATGGCAGTCTTAGTCCCCTGGCAAAGTATGCCATTGCCCCTGGCCCCACTGAACACACGGGGCTGCCCTCATTGTAGGGTTCCAGGCCCCAGTCTTTTTCAGCATAGTCCACGTAGTTCAGAGCCTCTGGTCCAAGAAAATCAGATAAGGACTTCAACACTGCAGATTTTCTGTTTTCATCCTAAAAAACCCCATGAAATTTCAATTCAAGAGTACATTTTTTCTGAAATACATGTGAATGGTAAATGTCAAACCATAACATTGTAGTTACATGGGATTTTTGTTAATTCATGTATTTTGTTGAGAAGATATTTCTCTTAAACTTGGTAAACGTCTAATATTGACCCCATAAGCTCTAAAACTTTTGAACCATTTATCTCAAAATTGTACTAGAATTATGCCAGACCTCCTTGCTAAAGAATTTATATTGCCTTGTTGATTTGTAATAAAAAAAATTGGGAAAAGAGGAGGGATGAGCCACAAGCTTCTATAAACATAATAAGAATGGTGTTCACCATTTTACTATAACGATCCACAGTCATTAATGACCACAGGTACCTTAATTCTCTCAAAGACATTAATGAGACTCCAGTATTTTTTTTTTATAGCATTAAGGTAGAAATTAATAAAATAAACAAAGAAAAACCAAATTTAAGAGTTACTGAACCTTGCTTAGAACTGTGCAACATTATAAACCACCTTTTGATTTCTCCACTGAACGGCAGGTGCACCTCCCAAAAATGCCACAATGGCAGCATTTCCTTGGGCTGAGGTGCCATCGTAAACTATACAAAGAGGTCCTCGGTCACACTCAGAACTCAAACTAGGGCCTCCATTGGTGACAAATTCTCCAGATATCCCAGCTTTTCTCCAAAATGCCTTGAAATGATGATTATAACTTGAACATAACTCTAGACAAAGCAAACTCTGCAATTTCCATCTACCAGATTTTCAATCCCACTCACCTCTTTATAAGTGACAATAACTTTGGTCAGGTTTCCGGCTGGCATTCTCTTCATCAGTTCTCTTCTGCTGGTGGGAAGCACTGGATCAAACTGTATCTTATCTACAGAACATGAGACAACATCATTGGAACCATGAATTTTGCTATTAATAATTTAGTTTCCGCAAGTCATATAATGCAACCAGACAAGGTTCACTAGCATATCAAAGAAAGATCCATGAATCTTCTATTTATAATTTCTTTAGACATCAGGGACACTACTTTTGGATTTAGAATATTGATCTTAAAATCCTATAAATCCTATTTCTGCATAGGAGTACCGGTACAATAAACTCCCTATAATAAATGTTGCTTCTGATCATACATGCATATATATATATGATACAAATATAAATACATGTATTATAATTTAACAGAGACATTTAGAGTGATTTTCTTTCCAAACTGAACAAGACACTTTTGTGGGAATAATTGGGCTAAAGAACTTGTCCAAATTTATTGTACAAAATTTGATCTACACGGACAGAGTGTGACAAACTTTGTGTGGGCTTACTTGTCATGTTTGGGGGAGTGGCAAGCACCAGCCTGTTACAGCTGAAGATGTCTCCATTCTCTGTCATTACAGTCACACCACTTTCTCTCTACAAAAATCATTCCAAAACTTGCTTTTATTCTTCACAGAAACTTGAACAGTTATCTGTGTTAATATTATCCTCTCTGATTATTATTTTTTTTATCTTACATTCCCCTCAAAAGTTAATACATGTGCATGATAATGGTGCCTACATGTTCTTGCAAAAGAACTTCATTACATTTGCCATAATTACCAAGGATACATAATTATGTACGGAGTGCACATGCACTCTACATTATTAGGAGCTAACCAAACCCATTATCTGTGTTGCTTGAATATCAAATGTCCAAGGAAATTGTTATCAATGCTGACTATTTTTGTGATTACCGGGTATTGGGAAATCCATTTACCTGTGTGAGTTTTAGGACTGGATGATCCAGGAGAACACAAGACTGGGGCAAACAAGCTGCTAGCTTCTGACTGACTTGTTGGGCTCCACCCTTCAATGACAACATTACATCTGTATTCCTCATCTGTACTGTTTGTCTGATGTAGCAATCAGGCAAAGGTAATCAAAATTGAAGAATCGTAATCAGTTGTTATAATTACTCTTTTTTCAAGTAATCAACAGTAATCTGTATTCTGCTACTATAAGCAGCCGTACTGATCATGACACTCTACCCAAGGTTCAATCCCTAATGCCAGCACAACGTACACTCTTACCACTACTTTTCATTAAATGAAAACCAATTTTGCCTATCACAATCTTATACTCCTGTGCAGCGTGTTCCATAGCTCCTATGAGACTTTTATTTAAGGCTGTCTGCTGCAAAATGTAACCGTAGCACTCTTATCTATATCAAAGTGAATGTTAATTTTGCCAACCACAATCTTATACTCCTGTGCGGTGTGTTCAGTGGCTTCTATGAGACTTTTCAGGCTGTCTGCGGCACTCATGTAGCTTACGAAGTACAGCACAGATATCTGTGTCACCTCCACCCCAAACATACAGCGGCAGGCTGCCTCAATGGTTTCTTTGGCGGCTAGCAAAGAGCACATCAAAGCAGATATGAGTTACAAACATGCACATGTGCTGATATTACATGTAGTACAATGTATTTACCAATACAAAAACTTATTGTGGAATCATTAAAATTCGTGGGGGCCAATTTTCGTGGATTGCTTAAAATTTACAGGTTTATGGGGACATAATTTCGTGTATTATCTTAAACCTACAAAAGAAAATAGACTTTATAACCCGAATTTATTAATTTGTGGAGGATGTTAATTCATGGATGAGAGGTACCCACGAATTCCACGAAAATTGAGCCACCACGAAATCTAATGATTCCACAGTATTTGAAGAAAATTGAAATGGGAGCAAAACTAGCTCTGTACACATCATTGAATATGGTTTCATATTAATATTTGTTGTCTTGCTTTAAAACTAAGTCAAATGTAGTTTATATTTACAAGAGCTTTCATTTGACACCAAGAAAAAAAGAAACGACTGGCCCCTCAAATTAGGGACCCAGAGGGGTCTAAACTTAAAAGTCTTTTATCCATAGCTCTTTACTGGGAAATTAGATGAATAGAAGAAAGTTTATTCACTCTACCTGTAGTCCACAGCTGGTTATTCAAGAAAGAGTCCATAGTGATGGCGTCCCACTCCGCCCCATAGTCACTCTGGTAGGGGTCCCTGATGTCTACCTGCTTCCTCATCCACTCCAGCTGTCAATACAGTCAATTTACATCTCACAAATGATACTAAAAACACAATATAGAACTGATCAAAAGTCTAAAATTTAGGACTAATAAGGCATGGAATGTGTTCTATAATAGGCCTACCAAACAAGTGAATTGTTTAAAAAATAATACTCTATTGCAAACCACAGTTTTGAGTCCACGAACTCCCTCAGTGTAATGATATAAAGAATTGATGAGAAGAAAATAAGGGTTAAAGACCATGAAGAGTATACGATGTTAAAGGTTATTATTGCATTTACCATGTGCTTTCCTCCCCCCTCCCCCCCCCCCCCTTAAATCACACTTCTAATAGAGGTTTTGCAGTGTTGACACAGACGTGTCTTTAATATAGACACAACTTACTGCAACACTACCATTTAGAATTGAGTCAGCTAGTTATGTCTAACCAAATAAGGAGAAAAAAGGTTAAAATATAAAAGTAGTGTAAAAATTAGTAATTTCTGACCACATCAGAATTCACATGAATACAGTTATATAAATAAAATTGTGGTGGTAGTTTTCATTTTTTCATTTTTTTCTGACCTTGTATATTAATCTCTGCAAGTCTATAAGAGCTAGGGGTGAGAGCGAGGGGATCTCTGAGCTATAGCTGCCAATCTGGTCACTACCCAGCTGCATGAACTTCTTTCCCTCCAGGTACTGGACACAGGTGGATAGTCCTAACTCTTCCAACATGGCCATAATGTGTGGCTGACATCTGTGGTAATAATAAAACAACAAATATGTTGATTGTTAACATACAATAAATAACAATAATATCTTTAATATTTAAGTGCCAAGAGAGCAGTGTTGTTTGCAACTCACAACAATGAAGATCATTCAGTTATGAATGACATTTAGCTGTGTATTCTATTAATTTAAAGGTTTTTAGCAGAAAGCGGCTTCCACTAAATCAAGTACATCACTAACTACATGTAAATGTAATGCATCCTTCATTAACTTGACATTGAAAAATCATTTTCTGCCAAATATAGTACGTCACGCTAAATGTAATAGGTTTATAGTAGGTTTGTCAAAATTGGGCTCTAGTTTAAAAATGAAAGTAAACACTGTATTCTTCATATCCTTTTTTGGCTTTCATTACCATGAATGGGTATGATTTGTTTTATTTTTGTGAAACTTCTCCAGTTACAAAAAAAACCTTTGGCAGTTCATTTAAGCATTGAATGCTTATTTTTAGATGTTGTCGGTCCTATAACACACCAAGGCTGTGCAGAAATTTGAATACCGCGTGTTAGTGTGGTATGATAATTTTTCTGCCACTGACCTTGGAGGCTCCAAGGTCAACATTAACTTGAAATACAACCTCTAACCTTCCAACCCATTGACCTCCAAGGTCAAAATTATCTGTCCCGTTTGCTGTCTTCAATGGCAGGGTTAGTGTGCGCCCTCCTACCCTGTCTGAAAAAAAAACACGAATCATAGTTATATCAATCTGTTAATTATAATAGCAATATTTCAGATTCAGCAACTCAGCTGCATCTCATATGAACAAAAGTTTTCAGTCAAAAGTTATAAATATCTTCTTTTTTAAATTTCTGTATTAGTTGAATATTACCTTTCCCTATAAAAAATAATGTTTTGCAAATTATGCATGATCACCCATCGACACTCGTTCTCTTTTTAGAATTCTATATACAAAGTAAGAGCTGAGTAAGGGTCTACAGTAGAGATATAAATATCGTTATTTATATTAACCGTTATTGCCCTGAAGTCACACATGATTTTGTGGTTGACAACTTGTAACAACGGATGCGTTGGTTACCTTTGGCCTCTAGCACTACAATCTGCAGCGACGAATCTTTTTTATGGAGTTGGTAAGCTGTGGTCAGCCCCGATATACCCCCTCCCACCACCACAACATCGACATTCATTTCCGAGGGTCCAGTTTGTAAGCGGTGTCGTGTCAATTTGGCATATGACAGAAAAGTGCCAATATTAATATCCGCACAAAATCTTGAAAAGCAAAATAATAGTAATAATAATAATCTAATAATAATAATAATAATAAATAAAAAATTACAACTACTCAAGATCCCTATAATCCGTGGGGGGGGGGGGGGGGGGGGGGGGTAGATAGTGTACCTATAACTGTTCGTTCGCCCTAAAACGCGTTCGCCCTTGACGCTGTTCGCCCTAGTTTCCGTTCGCCCTAGGTCCGTTCGCCCATGACGCCGTTCGCTCTAAGTCCATTCGCCTTATTTTTATATAAGATTAACAGGACCATCAACAGTCTCGTTTAAAGTCATCTTTTCGTAAGTTCTATGGTCGATACGACGACCTTGTAAGCAAATACAATCTTCTACTGAGTCGCATGCTGACTGACGTTTCTCATACTAATTGTTTGACCATAATTAATAACTAAATGTCTACGGACTTTTGCGGTTTTTATTTTCCCGATTACGACAAAGAGCACACGGCGGGTGTGACCGGTCAGCAGAGGATGCTCACTCCTCCTAGGCACCTCAGTGATCCTACCTCTATCTTGGAGGTCCGTGTTGCTCTGCTTAGGGCGAGCGGACTCAGGCGAACAGGTAGATAGGGCGAACGCACCCGATACTACTTCATAACTACAATTTCGCTGTCCATGTCATTCCTTTCACTGTCCCTTTTTTATATGCAGATTTATGAAAAAAGTTTGCTGCGAAAGAAAGTGAGTTGGGGGGGGGGGGGGCTGCCCCCTGACCCCCCCCCCCCCCCCCC
Source organism: Magallana ariakensis (assembly GCA_020458035.1). NCBI lineage: Eukaryota > Metazoa > Mollusca > Bivalvia > Ostreida > Ostreidae > Magallana > Magallana ariakensis. The sequence goes on from CM035817.1 coordinate 29,986,378, forward strand.
CCCCGATGCGTGCCTGTGAATGAGTGATAATGGAATTGTATTTGCAAAAAATACCATCTCTTCAATTATTGATCAGAGAAATAAAATAATTTTGTTATTGCCTGAAATCAAACGTACGAAATATGTAACTGCATAATTATTATATAGTTGGAGTGTCAAATAAGTCCGAGTCTTCAAAAGAGCATTAATTGTAGTGTGGAACCCCCCCCCCCTTCGACCATAAAGGATTTCAAACTACAACCACCCCCCCCCCCTCTCCCCCGGCCCATTTGCTCAATAAACTTTGACCGAATTCACCATTTAAATATCTTTCGATACCCCTAGCTGATACCTGAGTTATGTAACAGCTGATTAAGTTTAAGTATATTTAGAAATCGTTGGACAGAATATTGTCACGTTGTTTTACATGTATATTATATCATATGTGAAACTCAGAGGACTTCTCGGTAGATTTTATCGCGAACCAACCTAGTTCACGTGAAGCCTCGGTACTCTTGACGTTCCCTTACATAATTAGGGAATTAGGTTATTATTCGGTTTCTTTTCATTATTTTTAGAAAACGTTTTCGTTGGAAAACGGTATACCCTTCGGGATCTTTTTCTCACAATAATTTTTTTCTTACAAAGAACGTGGGGGAATAAGCCTAGGCATAAAACCACGTAAGTTCATTTGAAAAACCCACAATTTTTTTCTTACAAATATCACTTTTGTTACATTTATTAAACATATGTAACCATTTGCATTCAGTATTGCCTACACCTTAAAAAACTGGCTTCAAATTTAATTGATATTAAGACATCAAAATACTGTGGTTTCATTAATATTCAAGGGTATCAGATTTAGTGGATAAAGTGAAAATCACAGTTTCAAGGATACGTAAATTCGTGGCCAATGACTCTATCAATACAAAATGTTAACAGAAATTGCATTTCAATGAACATTTATTTTCATGGATAAACTTAAAAACGAAATCCACGAAAATTGGTATTCAAAGCATATTGATGAAACCACAATACGTATATACTAATTGACCAACACAATGCTAATGAAATCGGATGTCCAGACTATACGTTTTTATAGAGTGGGTCATCATACCATTTTTTAAAGAACGTATTATATTGATAAAACATGTAAATGTCTCTCTTTTTCAATTTAAAAAAAAAAAAATGGTACCAAGACCCACTCTATGGTAAAAAGCAAGTTTTCTTCATTCAATTTTCAAGATGATCATCAAATGGCCAAGACCTAATTATGTTTGCGCAATACTAAATTGAGTTTGTTATTTAAATGTGATTCCGTGGTGTAGCGGTTAGCGAGGAGTTCTTAGATCATAAGTTTGTTGAAGTAGGTGTTCGATTCTATTGAATCGTGTTTTAAATATTTAGATTTTTTACTTTGTTTTAATTCGAAAAACTCATTTGATATAACGAAAGTAAAAATTGCTTTATTATGAATTAAACACATGCACTTAATCATTTTATAGATTTTTAGTTAAAGCTAAATCAGCTATCTTTAGTATTATTTTTAAAAATCAACATATTACTTTGTTGAGGGGGGGGGGGGTACAAATTATGGACTTTAAGACAAAAGATAGGAATTCTTTATTCTATGTACACGCACATAATGAATTTCCTTGAGATATAAGCACAGGAAAAAAAATTATTTTAAGTTAATACACATATTATACTAAATGCGTGGTTGTCATTTGAAAAATACTAGTGATAGGGTTATGGTCACTTGTGGGCATATGCCTCGGCTTATTCCCCCAGGTTCTTTTGTGCAGGCGATTTCTCGGAGACGGCTTATCCGATTTTCACGAAACTTTCAGACCTGTTAAAGAGGTTTGTTCCTCTGATTTTTGGAAGCCATTTTGGGTCACCTCTAGTCTGGAAATTCTGTGTCATATATTAATTCTACTTGTAAATTCCTATTTTACAATGCCAAATAAACCATAGTGAACAAAATAGTTAAGGGAAAATTACATATTTACAGAGTTAAGTAAGGGACTATATTTTGTGGCGGAAGGCTTTTAAGAAGAAAATGAACATTTTTCATAACTGAGTTGTTTTAGAGTACTGTAATTTCAGCTTCCTTATTTTCAGTGCAGACCAAATTTCTAGCTAGTTTATGCATTGGGTTATCTTTGTGTTGTTTCAAAAAACATATTTTAACAATATTTCAATATTTTTATCGACGTATATTGGCACATTTAACTAATATTTCATAAAAGTCAAGAAAAAATTAACTCCAATTTTTGCCTAAAATTAGCTTATTTCATGCTATATCTCAAAATTTACATGATAGACCCATACTTTTGGTTTTATTTTCTGAATTTGTAAGATATATTAAGTCTATTAAAATTTGAGAAAAAGTTTGAGACTTTTAAATAATTTTATTGCATGTTGAATCGCTAATGGATACAAACAGCGTTTCATCAGTGCAGAAAGGTCAAAATATCAATTAGGTGAAGAAATTGCAAACTTTTTCTTTATGATTATTTTATTTTTATTAGTTTTAAATAATATAAATTTGTATTTGATGCCATGGTTTATTCCGATTAAAAATTATTGAGGAAAAGCAATGTATGTGCAATTTGCACTTTCAATGCAGAAAGGTCAAATTAAATACACTGTAGCACCGAAATGAGCATTTAGACCCAAAAATTTTGTTTTGAATTTTGGTTTAGCTTTGTATGTAGATTTTAAATAAATACTTAAGAAAAAAACTTAGAGACTTACACATGTATGATCGCAGTATCCAACCTCCTTAACATACATTATTATTTAATTTTAATGACGTCATTTCCGTTCTTGAGATTTTGACGTTTTAGCGATTTTCAGAGGGTTGGTTTGTCCACGGATCTCCTACTAAACGATAAGAGGTATTGAGTCGATGTTTTCAGGGATGTTTGTCAACATATTGTAGACGTGCCATTTGGCATCCGATTATGTCTGGCGCAAAAAACGCTGAATCTTGGCACGGATTAGAAAAATGAAATATTAAAAGCGTCGTGATTTTTTTTTATAGTTTTCTTTGATTATCTTTTTTACTCAAATTTTTTTTCTTAAGACATGTAGATTTCACAGAAGCAAAAATGTTCATCACAAAATTATACGCCTATATATATTGAAAAAGTGTCTTATATGTTACGTAATGAGGGATTTCCTAAACGGAGAAAAATTTTAAAAAGCAATATTGAAGATTAAATAGTCAGAATTATGTTCTCAACATTACTCCTCCTTCCACTCTTAAAAACACAGCCCCAGTAAGGACTTAAATGGCCAGCCCCTAAAACGTTCTTTTCCATACTTCACAAGAACTGAAAAGAAATTCTGAACAGTTAATTGTAGAACAAAATAAATTTGAAATTAAAAGAGTTTTCAATTCACATAAAGAAAAAGGAGCGAGTCCTTTAAATTAGCATCTTCCCAAGTCAAGGGTTTCTGATCCGCACTGCTTCTTAGTGAGAAGCAGTGCGGATCAGAAACCCTTGACTTGGGAAGATGTTAAATTAGTAGCATAGAGGGTTCTAAACTTTTTCACATTTATATAAACAATAGGTCCTAATATTTAAATCTCGATTTTATCCAAATTTAATTTCTAATTTCGCTAAAATACTTTATAAAATTTAAGAAATTGCCCTTCTGGTGACCTTCATCTTTGACAATTGACGGCTTTAAATTCATCATGTTATTCTCAAAGGAGATCGTGCCAACGGCCTCAATTTTATAACAATTTTTTTTACAGTGTTGGGAATTTTTCCGCTTTTATTTTAAATTTAAATTGACGTTTTAGTTATAGCCTCTAGAAAATTATTCTAACTCGAAAGTCATAAAATGTAACGACATGAAACTTTGAGGCACTGATCCTTACATCCTAATCCAACTGTCAGTCAACAATTAATTGAATCTCGAAAAAAAAAAAAATAAAGTCCAGTCGGCAGTCCTCTCTCGTCCCGAGAATAAATTCCATGCCCTGATCACCATTTTGTTAATTGAATAAATGGTGATTTTACCTTCATATTTTCAGGGTTTTTATTATAATCAAAATCCCTTGGTGGTAATTGATGAAATTTTGACAACTCATGTTGTGCATTTTTTTTTCTCATTGAGCACTCAGCTACACTAGAAATGCACCTATTCTTTTTTTTCCCCATAAATATTACATTCAAAAACGCATATAACAATTTTAAAGAAATTTGACCGGGTCTTTGGTAAAATTCTATATTTTATATGCAAGGTTGAAAAGGAGTATCTGGACTTGTTTAAAAAAAAAAAAAACCGCCGTGGCGTATTCGTTATGGTGTTAGAAGCCATATCCAAGGGTCACCGGATCGATTCCCATCGTGGGCGAAATAATGTTTTTACCAGTACATAACTAAATTAGTCATTTATTTAGTATCGTAAGTGTATATTTGTGTATGTCAATGTTAAATACGTTTTTTCCTTTTATTACATGAATTTGTTTTCTTATTCCATATTATTATTTTTTAATCAACCGAATTTGTACAAAGCGAGTTTTCAGAACCGACTTGGTCGATTTCAATAACATTTTCATATCTGACTGATATTAATATGAACATTTTTGTATTTTTCGTTTTGGTTCAAAACGTCACTTTCTGTCTCCATATGTTATGAATTTTTAGATTTTTATAAGGGAATGTGATCTAGGGATGGATATTAATTTTTTTTTTTTTTTGAAAAGCAATCTTGAAAAAAGATATCCAGAATAATGTTCTGTAGGTAACAAAATACAACCTCATATTTTGTTAAACGGCTTCTATAATGAGATAGAGAATCGACTTATATAACGTACTTTCCTAAACACCTGTGGAACAAAATGTGTTAAAAACTACTAGAACTACTACTATCTTACAAGAGAAAGAGACTGCATGACCTTTCAAATGAAGGACCAAGAAGACTCCGCAGGACAGTTAAGGCAACATTTTGCTTTCAAACAGCACTAAAAGGAGGTCGTTTGTTTTAGCTTTATTTTTTCTGGATAATATGTTTTTCTAAACTATTTTTTGATTGATTTTGCAAAGATATGGGTCACCTTAACTTGACCATGTCTTAATTTGACTGTCACGTGACTTTTCAGTGTCACGTGGGCGTCTTTTAGACAAGAAACGTCAATGCTAATTTGAGACAAAAAAGACAAGGGCAAGACAAAGAAAGCTTGGAGTAAGTAATATGATTACTTATTCAAAATTATCTATACATCATAGAAATCAATGCTCATTCAGTTGTAAAACTCGTTTATATTGCAAATTCGTAGAAAAACTGGCTAATTGTTGCAAAAATAGCGCATTTTTGTACATTTCGATAAAAATTACAAATTTTAAAACCTTCATTTCTCAACAAATGAGCATCAGTTTTCATGAAGTACACGTAATAAGGAAGAAAATCATACCAAGTTCAATAATATCTTTAGCCGCCTTGCCCTTGTCTTTTTGGATTTAATTTGTCAGTCAGGAAGGTCTCTCAAATCAATACACATTTCAAACGCACAAGTGATCCCAAAAGGGGAGATAACTCTATAAGCGGTAACTCTTCTGAAATAGGCGCGGTGTCATTGTTTAATCCGAATTTATTTTGAGATAGAATTCATCAGTACATTATGCAAATAATTATTTAAACATAGTGTTTCTGTTTTATTTATATAGAAAGGGACAATATGGTTACTATGAAACGCCCGCATTTCCTCTGTTGTAATTATAGATGTAAACAAAAACAGTTGTGCATCATTTTTTAGGTTACTGCATGCGTGGAGTTAGTAATTTCTTAATTTCTGGGGGAAGGAAAGAAAAAATATATGAGACCTAATTGTGCAAAATTATTTGAGGGGTGGGTTGGGTTGGGTGAAGCCCCTCTATAATAAGACAGACATATAACATGATTTAATTTTTTTCTCATAATATAAAAAATAACCCCTACCTCACTGTACACTGTATTATATGGTCAGGGGTATGTTTTGATTATAAGAATAATTAATGTTGGGAGCATGCCTGTGCCTTATGACTCCATATTTATATACAACACTGTTGTCTTGAGACATTTTCCAGGGGGAGGGGTGGTCCAAGGAATTTATTTGCAGGTGGCCAGGGACCAAGCCATTTTACTATGTGAAGTGTGAATAAAATTAGAATTTTCCAGGGGAGAGGGGCTATAATATAGATCTACACATAAAGAATGATTTTAAGGTTACTCATTTTCTTTTTTTTCTTTTTTTATGGGGGGTGCATATTTATTCACAAAATAAATTCCATTCCAAATGCATTTTTCATTACTGTGACTAAAAGAGGGTGTGTAAATCGTGCAAGTAGGCAATCAAAAGCCATTTTTGGTTCACATCAATATATAAAATTTAAATAATTCTGAACTTAATCCTATGCGAAGGGATGAAGACTCTCTCACCAACCCCTTTACATCTGTTATGCGTGCAAACAGCATATAGCAATTTAATATAGCTGACTTAGGTAAATGTTCCTCTCCTCCACTTCTTAAAAAAAAAATTATGAATATAAAAACAATTATACTTGGTTTATTTGTTTTATTCATTTATACTAAGAAGATAAATGACTTTCTGAGAGAATAATAATGATAATATTTTCAGTGACAACATTACCGGTATTTTAAACTTGATATACCCGTATATGCATACACACTCAACAATTTCTTTTATGTATGATATAATTAAAACAGAAAAATAGAATATGACCAAAGTCGTGACCATGCCTCTTTAGGGGAAGGATCAGAAATCTAAAATTTTGATCTTTAATATCTTAAAATGGAAAAATAGTTGTTCAGATTTACACGAGCTTTCATTTGATATAAAGAAAAAGGGGCTTGCCCTTCAAATCAGGAGCCAAAAGGGCTCCAAACTCTTTACTTATAAATCTTTATTGAGTACTAGTAATACTAATTATTTGTTATTAATTATAGAAGCAAAAATGTTCATTGTACGGGTGTTATCTATACAGTTCAATAAGCTCTAAAGTTTTGTTTTTTTTATCAAAACTTTTTACTGAGCAATAGTTTGTTACAGAAGCGAAAATGTTCATCTTGACGTTATCTAACTATATCGTATACTTATAGAAAATATACCCTTTCCCGCCCTGTGCGATATAAACAGAAAATTCGCCTACCCGTGTGATATATATAAACCCTCGGGGTGTGATATATATAGGATCACGCATGATTTGCGATGGTAAATGATTTTTATCCAACGAGCTGGAGAAACACCCCCCCCCCCACCACCACCACCACCACCACCAAACAGCCAAATATAAGACGTTAATACTTGTACATGTAAATATAAATCAAAGTACTGAAAGTACTGTAAGACGGTGGCGTCGTTTGAATGTGGCATATTACATGTATGATAATTATTGTCGTCGAAAACCCACGGCCAGTATCGCATACATGTACTAATGCTTAACGCTTACATGCACAACTGGTCGTGAGTTTCCTACATGGATAACTATGTGGAAATCGTAGTTGTGTAATCTCAATTTACACTTTACAAAAGCTATGTCTCTTGGCCGTCGTGTTTGGGGGAAAACCCGTAGATTTATTTCAGTAGCCTTTGTAGTATAGAAGTTTGCATATATATATTTGTATTTATATCGTTTGACATTAAAATCCGTTTTTGGTATGTATTTTGTTTGCCCCAGAATGCCTCATTCAATATGTGGGTTGCCACCACATAGTGAATGAATAAATAAAATTCAAAGCGATTTTATCACAATACGCCCAAATATTTGATTGTATAAAGAAGGGACATTTGTGGGTTTTTTTCTTTAGACCTTTGGGTTGACCCCGCAAAGGGGAACAACTTTTGAAAAGTGAGGATTGGACTATTGTGCTTTAAAGGTATTGTAGATTTTTCAATGTAACGAGAACAAATAAGGCTTTGGTATGATAAAATACTTGTCAGGTTTTTACTAACTATTTGGGCATGCATGTAGTATGTGTTTTTTCCCTCTCGACAGCATTTTCCCTCAATTTCTTCACAGGGAAAAAGTTGCAGTCTCGTGGGCCAACACACTTACTTTAATTTGTCTTCATAGCCAGTTAATACATGTAGGTGTATAGAAAACGGAATGAGTTTACAAGAACATGTTTGATAAAACTGGAAAATGCTTTTGGAATGCACGTCATCATGAAACCGCAGAGTCAGTCAATATTTTATCTTCGACTTCGAGTGGTTTATTTCCATTAGCTCACAACAAAAGTAAATGAAAATTTGAAAAGAAAAATCATACAATATTCAGTCGCAGCAGTTTCATTAACCAACGTTTTAAAGTACATTTGTTCTATTGTATTTAGCTGTAGATTAATTCAAATCATTTGAATGAATTCGGGATAGTCACATGTATAATTATTTTATTGCTTCTCAGTACACTTTAAAACGCATAATTTACTTGCTACATTTAACTTTTCTAGTATACATACAACAAATATTTATTAATTATTCACCAAAACATTTGCTTTACATAAGGTCATAATCAGTCTCTTTGTTTGGAAATCACATATTTGTTTAATCCTGCATTTAATATGCGAGATTTTGAAGAATCTTTTTTATATTTTCATTTTAAAAAACTTTGTGTAATGTCAGGAGTTTTGCACTAATATGTATAATTTTTACAAGGTCTTCAAATTTGCATCCGATTTGATTTTTTGCAGTAAAATAATACTGTTAATGGGACATGTTGGGATATGTCCATAATATAATAAGAGCGTACAAGCAAAGGACTTTTCATTATAAAGTTTGACCTATGACCTCTAGATCATTTGTGTACAAAGGTATGTCTTCTTTATCAAAAAAAAGGACTCAAAAGATATGGACCCTGAATAAAACTGTTTAAAATTATACATGTTTATTTCCAAAGCCGTGTGATGCTTGACCCTTTCTCCATCCCATAAAATTAATGGCAATATTGGTAAACTATTCCGCACCAGATTTAAGCAAAATGAGCAAAGAAATAATCTTTTCAATTTCTCCAGGTCACGAATAAAACAGTAGTGGTAAAATGAAATCTAATATTTTAACAGGATAAATCAGTTTTTAAAACACAAAACAAACAAAATCCAAGTTGAACGCACGTTTTTCTGAGCCGTACATCTGTGTATATTTTCATTTTATTCGTTGCATGTACTAGACAATAGATCTAGGGTTCGCAAATCTCGGCAATATTTCCGAAAAGCTACAGTTTAGTAGCTCAGTAGAATACTACAGTCATCTATGAAGCACATTCTAGCATTGCGTTGAGTGATGACACTATCTAACCGGTGTGTATTTCAATTGCGATTCGCAACAAGATTCCGATTGACGCATTTATAGACCCACCCATTTAAAAAAGCATGTTGAGAACATGATGCTAACACACGGAAACAAATGCTGAAGAAAGCTCATAATAAAGTTGTACTCGCGAGTTAAAAATTACAGAGTTTATTTGAGAACAAACGGGGCGATGTTTACGTACATGTAACAGTTAAAAAAAAAAAAGAAAAAAGCAAGGACGGGCGCATATGGAGAAAAGTCACAGATCGTACCTCGCTCATCGTATTACGTTATTCAGTTTACTGTGAAAAAATTCGTCAGAAACTGTTTAGTGAACAAATATATTTTTGGTGTGTTTATATACATATAAAACTGTGTGTGAAATGGCGACTCGATTTGCACGTGAGTTTTACAATCCGAGGTCGATGAGCGTGTTTGAGAAAAGTCATTGTAGAGCGTCAACATCAGTAGTAATTATTGTCTGATGAATATTGAGGTGCATGTAACAAAATTAATGATTCTACAGACTGAGAGGGTTATAAAATAAGGTTGATCACAGATCAGTCCAAAATTGAACATGTTTGTATAGTAAATTTCAAGTTTTTTTGCATGTTTGAAAACACATGCACACTTGTAGAAGAAAGTGTGCCATCGATCGGTTCAAGTTCAATAAAATGTAATTTATGTAATATTCATTGTCAGTATATGTTGTGAATTCTTTGGAATAAGCTACAACAAAATAAATACTGCCTCAACTTAAATTGATGCGTTGAAAATGATTGATCATGAATTTATCGATGAAGCATAATTGCTGAAAAATGAAATGGCAAACCCGTTTAAATAGTGTGTTTCTGACAATTGTTTACACCATTAAAAAAGACATGATTATTGTGAGAACTCTTGGTCAATTATCGCAGTGATATAATTTTTGGAGTCCTGATACTGAGTTAAACTTCACATCTGGCAGTTGGTGCATAAGTTATCAATACCGCGTAAGCAGACAGGGAAACGGCTCATTAAAAATAAGACACAATTTCATAAATTATTTAAATGTATGTACAAAATAATAAGCAGCTATAATGCTTAAAATATCTAATAAGATGTAAATTAGTTCTCAAACTGAAATCGACAATCGGTAAAACATCGCCAGTAACTCTGCATACCTAACAGAGTTATCGTTCCTAATCCGCTAGGGTCCCCGTGAGAAATACCCTTCCGGCCAGGACGATAGCATTTATAGCCACCGTCTAAAAAGAATTTCTAAGACCAACTAAAATTTGATTGGTCGATACACAAAGCTGACAATTCTTTGATATATGTAAACAAGGTTGGTGCACTGTTTTTGCATACACAAAAAATGCTAAGTATAAAATTCCTTGCAAAAACCTCAGATGTGACAATTACTTAAACTTTTTTTGTTGTCTTCATAATTACCTTGCAAACAAAGAGACTAAGTAAATTGGAATTAAAAAAAAATCGAATCATGACTAATAAATTATTACCCCCTTTTAAAAATCAGAAAAGAATTCAGATTTTCTCCAAATATAAATAGATGTGTCTCTAAATCAAACCCTTTAGCAAAATAAAGAATACGCGTATACGGATGGTAATTTGCTATATAAGTTCGATCCTTACAATGGCAAATGCGTGATACGTGAGAGGGATTAACAAATGTTAGAGAAATGACGCTTTTATTTTATGATTTTAGGGTACCTGCAGCCAAACCCATGTGAAACATATGTTAAAGAATTATTTACCAGAATTTAATGCAAAAAACCGCATCAAAATCAATGCAAAAATAACGGAGTTACGCCGCTTCAAAGTGGCTATTTTTACCTGCTTTGAGAAATCCAATCAAGAGAAAATAGAATTAGGCGATAACGAGGCTTCAGCGGAAGTGACGTCACGAGGTCAACAGGAGGAAAATTTCCATACAAAGCTATACAAAATAAATTCGATTTTACAGCCAAAATGATTGATATAGGTCCGATGTTTTGACGTATCTAGTTATTTTAAGTATTGTAGATTTAGAAAATTGTATCCGTATATATTTGTTAAAGTCAGATTTATTTTTAAAGGATTTTAAAATTTGCTATCCTCCTCGCCTTTTTACCGATGATTACGATATCTTAAAACACTTGCATGGGCAGAATATGTTCATTATTCAGGTTTTGATTACATTAGATCAGTGCACACGCGAATGATCCGAGACAATGACACAGGTAAGCGGGTAAACTAACGGAGCTACTGCTCCAGACACGTGTATATCTGGGGTACGTATATATATGGTACACATGGATGTCTGGTGAACAAAAGGGGGTTTCACACCTCTAGACTGGTAAATTGATTTGTGTATAATAAGCTACTCAAAACAGAAAAATATATTAGACTGTGTAAAATCAAGCGTTCATAAGCTAATACATGTGTATAGTCTGTCAATCAGACCATCAATCGTAACCACTAGCCTGCTAACGTTAAAAATAAATGTCTTGATTGTTACTTAATTATTTACTCACATTTAAAATGACAAAATGACCATTCAGCTGTTTTAATCTTTTTAAAAATGTAATTAAGTAATTATTTCGGAAGTAATTACGTTGATCATTAATTTAGTCTTAATTTCTTATCTAATATTAATTGAAAGTGCAACTTTCTTTCGAGCTGTTAAATACTCCAAATAGCTTAATTTAGTTGTTATACTATCGATACACATTTAGTTGTTATACTATCGATACACATTGCATAGATATATCCATATATCTATGCAATGTGTATCGTCCCGATCCTCTCAAATTGTCGTTTAACTGTATTCCACCTGTATCTCAAACGACCGTGTGGTGAGCGACCGGCGCGCTAGGTTCCCTTCGTCCTCGAAAGCAAGTTTTTTGTCTTGCCTAGATGGCGTAGTGGTTAGCGCGGTGGCCGCTCACTAATGGGTTCCAGAGGTCGTGAGTTCAAGCCCCGGCCGGGGCGGAGGTGGAGCTCCAATAAGGTGAATTTCTCTGTGCTTTATGTATATCTATCTCATTCACTATGGGCAGGTATATATATATATATATATATATAAAAGGGATGTCAATTTTACTCGGTTGGCTTAGACGATTAATTGGAGCGTTTAGTCCAGTTATAGTCGAGTACTCGTTGATTTATTTGAAACTGTGTGTCCTTATCAAATCAAATAGTTCTACTGTCACATACACCGTATCTTAACCCATAAACATTTAAATACTTATGAAAATACGCATTAGATGTATTTGATTTCAAATAAATTAAATGTATTTTATCTAAATATCCGTTAGCTAATGATTATAAAAACAAACGCCTTAAGATGATGAATTTTTTTATTAATATAAACATCTAATCCAATAAATAACTAATTAGAAGAACCACAAACTAATCTCTGCAAGTACATGTTTGCATAAGTACTTCTATTCAAAACAATAAAATTTGATCTACAAATTAAAAAGAGATCAATTTTTAGCCACGCTTAAAAATATACCAGGGACAGCCGTTCGATGGAATAGAGTGTGACATGATCAAATATGCAGAGATTTTTATTCGAAGCTCAAAAACTGCAGAGTTAAGAAAAAAAATGTTTTGATTATACTTCTTCATTTTTTAATGAGTAATCGACTAAGAAAATTTTAGTCGATGATCGGCGTGACCGAGCGATAGTCGAGTACTCGAGTACTAGTACTCATCCCTTTAAAAAAAAAAAAAAAAAAAAAAAAAAAAAAAATATATATATATATATATATATATATATATATATATATATATATATATATATATATATATATATTATATTATATATATATATATATATATATATATATATATATATATATATATATATATATATATATATCGACAAATGTCTTTTCACAGCGTAAGTGTTACTCCATCCCTTACCCTTACCTTACCTTACTCTTACTTATGTAAAGGTAGCTTTACGAGTTTATCTAATCGGTTTATTCCCACTTAGCCAAAATTCCCACCTAGCCAAAATTGTTATTTTCACACCTGAGTGGTCGCCTGTGTATAGTCTGTTTTAGACTTACATGGTATTACCTGTATTACACATTATATGAATGAAATGAATATGTATATACATGTATTTTGTAAAAGACATAATTTGCATTAATTTTCCCCTATGTCCGACTTTTATGTAGAGCTGACTGGACGACTGCTCAATATTTGACTTATTAAAATTCGAATTTGAATTAACCGCGGCTAGGATAGTAAAGGGTCTTCCAATAATTCAGTAGTCAATTTATTATTTAGGGTTGTGCCAGAATAGTTAAATACAATATAGTTCTTCAGAAAATATAATACCAGTATTAGAGATAAATTATTGATTCCAGTTACTAGGTTAGAAATATATTTGTCATACTGCAGTTTAATCTATCGTAGACCTATAAATATTAAGTAAACGCTTGAAACAAATGCAAAGTTCTACTTTTTAATTTAACTAATCTGTAAGCGCCGTACATGTTTTATTCATATCAAGTTAATTACTACTCAATTTTGGTTTATACAAAAACAATAATGTTGATAATGGTAAACAAGATGATGACTTTAATTTCTTCTGCAAAGTCTATGTACATGTATATGCTAAAATAAAAAAAATTTAAAACTCTGTTGAGATTTGATTTCGATATCAAAGATGTACTTAAACACCTTTTATTTTCGGGCTATGGCATGATTCTTGTAGGTTTAAATAGCTAAAGTGTATAATAAGGTTATTATATTGAATACAATTTTTTTACCATTATGCTTTGTTATTATATTTAAAGAAAGGAACTAATACATGTAAGTTTCCAATCCTATATTGAAAAATTTTCATTTAAGGTAGACCGAGTCTTCTAGAAATTTCTGTCTATATATAACCAAACTTTTATTTAATTTGAACAGTTAAAACAACTAATAAATTTATTAAAAATGCCAAAATATTTATACCTTTGCACGTTTGTTTTACTACAGTGAGCTTCAGCTCACATGGCTCAAAAATTCACCAAATTATATTTTTTATTAAATCAATTAATTTAAAAAATGTTCTGAATAAATAAATAATAATGTATATGATTAAATAAATCCCTTATTGGAGAATCATACTGTTATTAAAGCACTTGTGGTACGTCATTCTAAAACAGACTATAGGTCACCTGTAATTAATTTCTTTTGTTCTCTCCCTCCCCTTACCTGTACACCATTCCCACCTAGCCAAAACCAGTCACCTGTGTAAATGTCAGAATTTTGGCTAAGTGGGAAGACACCATCTAATCAATGTCACGAAGTTAAGTACAGTGGATAGTTTATTTACTTTTGGCGTAACTGTGACATTCACGGTCACCGTGTCACTAGCACTCGCTCTGAAGAACAATGGCCTCAACTACAAACAAACCAAAAATGATTTTGTATTATTTTCCAAATTTTCGCTCGAACAGATGTATATGGCTCGTATATGGTAAGAATGGTTGAATTTACTTTTTTTTCTTTTTTTTTATAAAAAAAAAAATGAAAGACAACACAGAGTAAAACGTTAGCGCTTTCATTAAATCTTCAGACGTTTGAAGATTTAATGAAAGTGGTATAAGGTTTTACTGCGGATAAACGGTCGCGGACCCATACAATGATGTATAATATATACCGGTATAACGAGTGATATGACTGTCAAATTATTAAATCATTTAGCATTAAGATACAATCAAGATTTTAGATATAAAAAAGATATAGTTTCAAAAATACTTTTGGACCCAATGTGACGTAAGTATCAGTTAAATAATAAAATTGTGTTACCTCTTTATTAAAACCAAAAAGGGTTAAAGAGGCGTGGTCACGATTTTGGTCAAATTCTGTTTTTATTATTTACAATGCTTTAGGAATGTATTTCTAATGATCAAATGAAATTTGAGAGACAGTTGTTGAGTTATAAGCGAGATACAGGGCTCTCAATTCTTTGTCATGTAAACAAGGCTCGTGCCCTGTTTTTGTTTACATAGGTTCAATATAACATTAAAAAATCCTTTTCAAACTGATTTGTCTATATTTTTATTCATTTTAAGCACAAAGAAACAGTCTTTAATGTTTAACACATTCATTTTAGGTCTAAAACTGAAATTTTCAGTTCAACATTCAAAATAAAAACAAACGCTTTGTTTACATAGTAAAGAATTTCAAGCTCTGTAACTCGCTTATAACTCAACGAATGACACTCAAATTTTGGTTGCTTATTAAAATTGCCTTACTGAAGCATTGTAAACATTAAAATCGGGGAAAGCAATTTTGACCAAAATCGTGACCATGTCCCTTTTAAAGTATGATAATTGAATGAATTTTAGAAATTACAATTTCAAAAATTCCCAAAATTTCTGGTATTTTAATTATGAATCATTAAAAAATTAGAGGAAAAGCTGAAATTGTATTTTGTTGTTTTTCATTTTATATAGATAATCTTTATATAATTTTTTTTTCAGAGCAACACGAAATTATAAAACTTTGATATATGGGTCGATTTCAAAAAATGTCTGACTTTGAGATATTAAAAAAGTTCAAAATTTTCATGTGTATATTTTGTTGTAAGCATGTTCATAGTAAAGACTGATTTATAAACTGCATTAAAGAACAAAAAATCAAAAAACAAACGACTTCATTCCGTAGATACGGATGATTTTACATCGGATGACCGAAAAGTTTGTCTCTGGTGTTACCACAACAAAATCAGAATTAATTCAGAATTGGACTTAGTTTTTCTTCATTTTATAACATAATTACATTAAAAACATTAAAATTATGACATATATAAAAGGGTTTATTGTTACAAGCAGTATGTCAGATTTTTTTCTTCTAGAACTGACTCTGGCTCGAAATATGCTAAATATTACTTCATAGTATTCTGCAATTAAAGCCTTCCTGTGAACTTCCACAGAGGAGCTTCGCATTAATATGTCAAAAAAGTTTATATTACAGACCATTAATAAAATACGAGATGATTAGAGACCAAAGTAAATAAAAAAAATAAAAATATTGATAGGTAACAGGAGGGACATCAGTGTAACACTAAGGACAAGAAGGAAACAGGAAGGACAATTCTGATTTGAAGGATCCTAAAACATGTTAAATCAACAGTATAGAGTATCCTATATTTCTCATGGTCATAAATTCAATCAACCGACCGAAGATGACAATCGAATAATTATTATTTACTTTGCATCCCTCTTCTTATGTTCAAAGTAACATAAAAGACATTAAATGTAAAGGAATAGCCTAAATCTACATAAAACATTATTCAGCATATGCAAATGACACTTTTTTCTCTTAATAACTATTTAGATAAACCATATCTTAGTAAAAGATTTTGGCATTTCTTCATCTATAACTTCGTATTTCAAGTTCACTAGCTGTGTTTCTTGAGTAACACGACGGACAATTTTTTTTACGTTGTTCACTGCAAACATCAGGCTTTCATATGGCATTAAAATCTACAAATTTTAGTATGATCACTTGGGTTAGTAATGGTGTTATAATTCATATCATATTTAGCCATGTTGTCGAAGTTGTTAATAAGTGTTATTTGTCCGTTATGTTACCAATAAAAGTCCCTCATGTTACTATAACGAGGAGATCTTCATACTAATCAACTGTGTCTTAAATATATAATATTGAATTGCTCAAAGATACATAGAGTATTTGGGCTCACTTTCATCACAAGTTGTCATTGCAAGCTTAAGTATTTTCCAAGAAATTATCTAAAATCCATGTTTATTGTCTCTGGTGTTACATGCTGGTTTGGTAACACGACAGACAATAACATCACGGACATACGCCATATAATTTGACCGAAAAAGATAATTACTGGACTTAGATGACGTGCAACTTTTCCCCATTTAAAATGATTTTGTAAATTAACCTGAATCATTATAATTTTAAATAGATTGTAGCATTCTTAACACATTTTTGACCGGTAACACCAAGGACTTCTTCTTGATATACGGAATCGTAGTGACTGAACTTTTTCTCTGTATATTCTATTATTTCACTTTTTTAAACTTTCCCTCGCTTTTACTCTTCTTACCAGGAAATGACGCAGTCATACGACATTAAACTGAGGTGCACGAAGGGATGTATAGTATATTTATGACACATTTTATGTAATGGTAACACGAAAGACAAAATTTTGAAGACACACTTCATGTGTGGGAAAAAAGTAATATTTAGGGAAAAGATATAAATTTTATGGATGATTTTTAACAGCTATATATCAGATCTCTCAAACAATAAAAATGTTTGGCAGGAAAGACAACTTTATCATGAATATTTTTGACTTGATATCATAAAATTTTGATTTGGGACATGCGAATATTCGCTAAAATTGCATCTAAATGTTTGAAAAATATCGATTGTTATAACAAATTATGTGTTTTCCTACATGTCAAACTAAGTTCGCACAATATTTGACTCAATAGATTATTCAAAACCTCAAAATTAGTTTCATTTATTAAATTATTACCATGACCGCAAAAAGACGACATTTTTTGAAATCGACCCATATATATATCACAGTGCAAAATTGACTGTTTTATAATTATCTTTATTTCGGACTTTACTTTTCAACTACAATATTTATTTTGTCATATATTCTAAGAATTTAATGTTTACTTTGTATATTAGCCATTGACACCTGGCAGACTCTACATATAATTGTAATTACAAATCAAACAGATGTTTTTCTCCAGAACTGCTAATCTCTTGAAACAACATTGTGTAATTATACGCCTTTCAAGTCCTGGCCATCAAAGACTCATATTTTTTTTTAAATTTATTTAATGACCTAATACCTGTGAATCTTTCACTCAACTCATTTGATGTCATCACTTTTTCCTTTTACTCATTGTTTAGATTCTTATATATACTGAATTATATGTGTCAATCTTCAGTTCGGAGGCCAGACGCATTACCGGCCACTTCCGTCTGTGTCCCTTATTTGTTTATTAGCGTTCATCTTTAAAACTCGATTGATAATAAATACGGAATCCTTCATCACTTGGTTCTATTTTTCTGGAATTGCAAATTGGTGGACTTACGGGAATACTGCATACCTAACCTTCGTTTTTATCTTACGGCCCACAGCGCGCCTCAACCTTTTACCTTGTACCCTTTACGCCAACATTCCTCACCCCGTTCGTACTGCACACGGCGGATGCAGTTCCAGAAGAATCCCCGAGCACCGTACAAATCTACGCGGTCATATATATATTTATAAATATATATATATATATATATATATATATATATATATATATATATATATATATATATATATATATATATATATAGAGAGAGAGAGAGAGAGAGAGAGAGAGAGAGAGAGAGATTAATTAATAAATGGCCAATTTTTTTTAGTTCTGAACTATTCTTTGAATGGTTTGGGTGTTTTTCATCGGATTATGTCAGTTTTGTTTTGACCAGGTGAAGATAAGAACATTGACCGACGTCAGAAACTCTGATTAACGATATTTAGACGTCCTATATATATGTAGGACTACGAAGTGCGGTGCCACTGGGTCTTCTTTAAAAACGACGTCATACTTTGTTGTTTATATTTATAAGGCCCTTGCACTCAGAATGGTTTGAACATGCATTTGATGATTAAAATTGGATATATATATATATATATATATATATATATATATATATATATATATATATATATATATATCCACACACACACACACGTCTTTTGTGTATGGTGTGGTGGTATGTGTTTGGTGGTGTTTTTTTTTTAATCAGTTATTACTATTTTTTATTAACTTATATGTCATTCTCCATGCAATCTACAAATTCTGTTAACATATGCGTTTGTATTTATGTATTTGACAAGATTTGTGAGGACTGACCATCCATTTTTGTCTGTATTGTTCTATCATTATAATCGTGTAAAACTGCTATTTTGAATTGATATATATTTAATGACTGAGAATTAATGAATGAATGGCTAGGGTATTTTTCAGTTCTAAACTATTCTATGAATGGTTTGGGTGTTTGTCATCAGATTTTGTTTTGTTTTGACCAGGTGAAGATAAGAACACTGACCGAGTTAAGAAACTCTTATTAACGATATTCAGACGTCCTATATATATATATATATATATATATATATATATATATATATATATATATATATATATATATATATATATATATATATATGTAGGTATATGTAGGACTCCGAAGTGCGATGGTCTGGTCAAACCCCGATGGTTTGACACACAAAAGTCCAATGGTCCGAGTGCAGTCGCCAAAGTCCGATGGTGTGAAACGTCAAAGCCTGATGGTTTTAATTAAGGAACAAGGAATCATTCTTTAAGTATTATGAGGTAATGATTTCGGTCGGGGCGTGGTCAAATCCATAGATGATAGATCCGACCGAAACTATCACCTCGTAAAACTCAAAGAATGATTCCTTATTACTTAAGGTATCCGATCCATATTAGGACCTAATTTTTCCAACCTGAAGTATCCATCATGTGTATAATACTTTGATATAAATTTAAAGTATTTTAGAGTAGAAATAAATTTACCGAGAGAAATTTTCAAAAATATTATTAATAAAGCAGTAATTAATTAATGAAGATTGCATTATGGTCTATGGGAAAAGCACATTTTTAAAAATAAAAAAGTAAATACTAGGAATATCAATAAATGCTGTGGTGGAAAGATGTATTTTATCATTAGGAATACAAATACTATTAAAAATAAATTTTATACCGTATAGATTTTTTAAAAATTAATTTTTATAGAATAAAAGCAAATGGGGGCAACTCTTACGGAAAAGGAAAAGGTCATTAATTAGGACACATTCTACTCTTAAACATGACAATTATGTTCAAGTATACTGAGTATTAAGCCCATACATATCTGTTATGCACCCAGATTCATTGAATCTGAGGCTATTATGGATCGGATACCTTAAATTTATATTGTTTCCAATTTCTACATTTTAAAACAACATTTTAAAACCACTGTTTTTACATGTAGCACATGCTATGTATAACTACGCGGCGCAGCCAATACCGTTTTTCGGTTATGCTATAAGACACGCCCATTTTGTATCGCCCATCTTCTTATGTAATTATTGACCTATATGCTTCAAAATTGATCCGTAATGTTATCACAGACAAACACAGTTAAAATGTAAATATAATTGAATCGAGAATATTTACATTTTTTAGTGTCTTTGCCTATGACAGCACTACGTATCGATTTTGTACTATGCAGTCCAATAAATTCAAATGACGTATAATTGGGGGGCAAACGGAGTTTGCTTATTTATATTCAAATATTAAATTGTACAATTGCTGAAAATTATATAAATATAAGTAAGAAGGAATCATTCTTTGAATGTGATCAAATCTATATCAGACCTTTTTCATAAAATGATATCAAATCTATCTTAAAGCCCTTTGGGCTTTCTTGGATTTGATCACGCCCCGACCGAAATTATCACCTCATAATACTCAAAGAATGATTCCTCATTCCTGAAATAAAGAAGAAAAAAATGATCGTAAATATTTTATAAACAGCCCCACCTGATTTGATTGCCAAATTGTTCATCATTGATTTATTAATTAATTCATTACACATTAGGCTAATTACAATATATTTTGCCGCAACACATACATTTTATTAGAATACAATTGGTTTTTTTTTTGTTCTCCACTGTAAAGACCTTCCCCTACTATTAATTTTCACCACTCGTCTCTTTCTCTATCGTCCATGTTTGGTTATATAGCAATGACGTCGCCATGATATGACATGTAAAAAAAACCTATTCAGACTACATCTGACTTTGGTGTGGCAGGCCATCGGACTTTGGCGTGACCATAGGACTTTGGAGTCTTATATATCTATACTTATAAATTAAGACATTTTGCCAATAAGCTTCGAAATGCCTGCACCCGAGTAACTGCTCACATCTTTGGCATTTAAACATGTGCGAGTTGATGTCCGTAAGCTAAAATTGAATTTTACCTGATAAGTAATTATTGTAAGATAAATTAAAAACCTACTTTCATTTTCGATAAACCAGCCCGAAATAGCAAATATGTGAGTAAGGTGGTGGACACGCTTTGGCGGATCCAAGTCAGTGGGAGTTTGCATCAAAAAATATACATACAATGAAATAATATTGAATGATTATGTAAAGAGTGAATTTATATCATGTGAACCTATTTCGGGTATACATAAGAATTGAGATTTGACAAATGTTGAATAAATAAAATGAGCCAATTCGTTTCTTGAATGTGCGATTTTTGTTTTGATGAATAGAATTTTCCAGAACGGGGTAACCAAGAACGCGGTTTGGCTAATTAACGTCATGTTGGAGAATGTAGGATGAGTCACCATGCTTTGTGGGCAGATCGGACATCTGGTTAATACAAAAAAGTTAATAAATAAAATGGGCCAATAGACGCGATTTTATTTTTGATGGAAAGAACTTTACAGGACGGGATCCAAAAAATTGGGTTGACTAATTAACACTATGGCGAAAAGTGCGTACACGTTTTTAAATAACATATAGATTTTTTATACCACGACAGATCGGTAGTAAACCTTATAAATTAATTTGTTGACAGTGTTTTATCTAAATTTCTTATTTTGGGCAATAATAAGTGAAATTTGACATAAAGAACAAAGTTCTGAAAAGAGATACCACGCTCTATACACCCACAATTTGGTTTGAAATAAGATAATAGTCTATTTTTTTTTCCAGTCAGCTGCAACAAAAAGAATTAAGGCCATGTACATGTTCATGTGTATATACTCCATTTCAGCTTAGATTTTCATTCCTGTCCTCTCCTCTAAATTTTCAGCCACGCAGTTGCTTTTTTATTTCAATTTTATAGAATATTTTAAGAAAAGCAATTAAGAAAAATTTCGAACACAATACATAGAAAAATGAACAAAAAAACCTGGTTCAACATATTAAGCATTGTATTATAATATAATATGTGAATATAATATAATATGTGAATTATTGTTAATCCCCGCGCTTGCGCGGGATATCATCTAGTACATATACAAAGTAAACATGAAAGAGATGTCAGTGCATTGAATTTACCTCAGTGTTGGTTTATGATCGTTTTGTTACTAGTACTTAATAAAAATAGAAATAACAACAAAAGTCATACTAATAATAAAAAGAATAGAATTATTAGCCCCCCCCCCAAAATGCAAGTATTTAGGTACTATAGCTGTAATGCCAATACTGATATTTATTTTACAGCAGATGAATATAAAATAAATAATCGATCTCGCTAAAAAGCAAGAAATAAATCTCCGTACCCCAAAAGGATACATGTATGGAGAATACAACTAATACTTGTAATCAAATATTTCCCAAGCACACACAACATTTAAATTGTATTTTTTCCAGAACTTTCTGCTACGAAAGATGTGCATTTAGAATTATACGATACTCGGGATCCAGACAAATCAAAAGTGAATAATTATCGGGACACCGTCCATCCCCTTGGCACCGTGCCAGCTTTGGAGATCGAAGGAAGAGAACCTTTGATAGAATCAGGGGCCATTTGTATGTATTTGGCCGAGATATACCAGAATCTTCAACCAAAAAAAGACAACATGGCAGACTACTTCAAGTAAGACAAGTTCTGTTTTGTTTGCTTCTGTTATGTTCCGTGTGCTTAATTCTGTTCTTTGTGCTTCTGTTCTGTTCCGTGTGCTTCTGTTCTATTCTCTGGTAGAACTAGGTTGAAAGGATTGTGTTTTTAAATATGAATTTCAACTTTACTATCAACTGCAATTTGCAATTTTTTCCTCACAAATACGTGGGAGCATTAGCTCCAAAATTAATTGCTGATTAGGAAAGGCGCTCTGTGCCCACCTCTTGTTGCTTCATCCCCAGTAAGCTTATATACGTGCCCAATTTTACAATGAACTAGAAGAATCAAACTGAATATTACATTGTTAATATGTTCTTCATATTTTTTTTCTCTGTAGTGTCATTTTCTTCTGCTGTGCCACCTTAGATGAGATCCTAGAACAGTTGTTTGTCCAATGGATGTTTGTGGAGCTCGACAACAGGGACAACGACCTAATCCAAAACATGACGGCCAAGTTTAACGTTGCCATCAGCCACATTGAGACGCTTCTGAACGACAGAAAGTTTATTTGTGGAGACGAGTAAGATATGTCATGTCATCGTTTTGAAAAACAAAAATAACTTGACTGTGTGACGATAATGGCGGGACAAAAAGTGCCCTTATCAGATTCTGAGGATCGCCTCTTCCATAGTTTTTGTGGCCTAAACTAAGTTAACATACCCAGTGTTCCTACCATATATATAACACTTGTATGTCGATGGATCATTCTAGATCGTGGTTATATAACTTGTTGTCAGAGTTTGAATTAGTACATGAATACAAAAATTTAATACTAATACAATTAATTTTCTTCTGAAAAAATAAATGACATGCGGGCACGGATCCAGAAAATTTTTCCGGGGGTTCCGACGCCTTTTTTCGTTAAATTTAACAAATCCTCTCCTATCCTCAAAAGGGGATGAGTAAACCCTTACTTTTTGAAGACGTCCGAGCTCAAAAAAAAAATCAACTGTTTTTTTTTTAATTTATAAACAGATTCACTGCAGCAGATTGTGTTCTGGGATACAACGTCTGGTGGGCCAACGTAATGCAAGGGGGACAACTTCTCAAAAACCACCCGGTCACTCGATCTTATCTGGAAAGACTGAGCGAACGAGATGCTTTTAAGAAGACCTTTCCTTAAATATGCTTTTTATTTTGTGTTCACATATTTTTTATCGACATATTTAGATATACCACTCTTATTAATAGATCTTGTGGTGTTTTAGTGTGTAAAGCTGTTTGTTTGTTTTTTTTTTTTGGGGGGGGGGGGTTGTGTCAATTTGTTGTTTTGGTACATACAGCTTGCCGAGTTCATGTATTTATTGTAACAACTTCAGATCGATATGCATACCTTCTAACAGTTTTCATTATCATAAATGTTTTAACATGATAATGAGGTGGATTAAAATCGCCCAAATTTTATATAATGGACATTTAGAGTATCTCTTGTGAAAGAAGATTTTATTAATGAAAGACCGTTTTAATGATTACAATCCATTGATGAAGAAATGTGTGGTTCACTTTGAAATGACTGAGAGAAGCGACTGAGTGCTTCGGAGGGACTGCAACTGGAGAGACCATAGCCATAGGGAAGCGATAATGCGCTTTGAAGCGACCAATATAAAGAGATCGGCTAGGACCCGTATATTGTACATGCATGTACAGTATATAATTATAATACGTTAGGGTTTGAATCAATGAACCAAAAGAAAGCGATAAGGAAAACAAACAATTTTCAATCAAACACCTCAGCAATCTATCTGAGGGGACGCGTGATTTATAATGCCGTGTTCAGGCAGATATGCTACAAAATTGGCACCCGACATAGGGCCACGTTTAATTGTATGATTCCTTTCTATTAAAGATTGAAAAAAAACCTTGTGTTTTTATTGTTTAAAATGGCATTGAACAACATTAATGAGGAAATAGAGAGAATTGAAGCGGAGCTCGAACTTAGTAAGACGACGCTTGAACACTCGATGAGACTTTAGGAGGATATTTATCGACAAATCTCCACTCCAGCACATCATAATGTTCGGAAAAAGCGACTCTGGAACCAAAAAGTATGTCTGAAGGACCAACAGACATTAGATATAAAAGAATGGAATCGAACCAATTGGATACCCTGAATATCCATAGTTTAATGACATCGTCAAGACTTCGTATTAAGAACCTAATTGATGTGAGAGAAAATGTACCAAGAGTTATTATTATACTTTCATGTTAAATACTGAAATCTGATTGGTTTAGACGCAGTTGACAATCCGTTCTCATACCCTCAGCGTTAGCAACACACTTGGCAACGGGCCGATAGAACGAATTGTTACATGCGCGTAAATTATGCGCGTACGGTTCGCCGTAGAACTCACGTCTTTTCTATATAAAACCAGTAAAATTTGCTATAAAATTAAGACATTCAGTATAATAAAATAAATAGTGCCTGTTTGGGAGGGTACCAGTTGAAATTGACACCCCTCGAAAACCATTGTCAACCTCCGCTTCGCGTCGGTTGACAATGGTTTTCTCGGGGTGTCAATTTCAACTGGTACCCTCCCAAGCAGGCACTATTTATATACTGTCAGGCAACAACGAACTCTTTAAGCGCCCAAAGAAAATGATGTAGGGAAACATAGAAATCCCGATGCTATTTTTATCGCAAATCTCACATGGGTGTACACGCTGCGACCGATAAAACTGATGCGTTGAGTGATGACACTATTGGGGTCGCGAGTTGCAGTTTTTGAAACAAACATATTCATTGGCTGTTTAGTACCCGCCCACTTTTACCTGTACCGTGGTATTGATAATTTATGCACCAACTGCTAACTGTGTCGTTTACTCTGTATCAGGACTGCAAAAACTAAATCACTGCAATAATTGACTAAGAGTTCTCACAATAATCGCTTTTTGTTTTTTATGGTATAAACAATTATCAAAAACAGGTTTCTCATTACATTTTAAATTTGTAAATTCGATAAATTTGATCCTTTTTAATTTAATTTAAGCTGAGGCAGTATTTATATTCCAAAGAATTCACAACAGATACTGACAATAAATGTTACATAAAATATTGCATTTTATTGAACTTCAACCCTTCAATGACACACTTCTAAACAAGTGTGCATGTGTTTTCAAACATGTACACAAACTTGAAATTTACAGCACAATCGTGTTCAGTTTTGGACTGATCTGTTATTAACCTTATTTTGTAACTCACTTAGTCTTTAGAAACATTAATTTTATTACATGTTCAGACAATATTTACTACTGATGTTCACGCTTTACTTGCCGCTGACTTTCTCTCAAACACGCTTACCGACCTCGGATTCTAAATTTCACGTGCAGATCGAGTCGCCATTTTACAGTTTTATATTAAAAAACAGACCACACTTCTTCATTTTACGGAGCTGGTGACGATGTTTCAAAGATTTTCCGTACAGATTTATTATAAGCAAATAAGTGAAGACATAATTATGCTGTAAAACGCCTAATAAATTTCACGGCGTGTCAACCCGAATTTTCCCGGGGTGTCCTTTTTGATATATTTCATTTTATCAAATAAAATATACAACATGACTACTATTTGATAAAATGAAATATATCAGAAAGGACAGTGGATCTACATTTTGCAGCAAGCTTTTTGGGAGGAAAAACAGTCTGTTCAACTCATGCGATTTTCCACAAATGGTACAACATGAACAGTAACGTAAAATATTTTTGTTCACCAAACAGTTTCTGGCGAATTTCTTCACAATGAGCTGAATAACGTGTTATCGATGAGCGGAGTCCAATCTGTGACTTAAGGTATCCGATCCATAATAGCCAGCTTCATTGAATCTGGATGCATAACAGATATATATGGGCTTCATACTTAGTATACTTGGACATAATTTTCATGTTTAAGCGTCAGTATGTAAGAGCAGAATGTGTCCTAATAATTGACCTTTTCCTTTTTTGAAGAGTTGCTCCCCTTTGCTTTTAATTTATAAAAATTAATTCTAAAAAAATATGTACGGTATAAAATTTATTTTCAATAGTTTTTGTATTCCTAATGATGAAATGCATCTTTCCACCGAAGCATTTATTGATGTTTAATTTTTTATTTGAAAAAATGTGCATGTCCCCATAGACATTTTTCATTAATTAACTATTTCTTAGTTAATAATATTTTTGAAAATTTCTCTCGGTAAATCTTTTTCAACTCTAAAATACTTTAAATTATTATCAGAGTATTTCATACATGATTAGTATTCAGAGTTAGAAAAATTAGGTCCTAATATGGGTCGGATACCTTAAATTTAATCTATAACGGTTACATGTATGAGCCCATCCAAGCTTTTAGAGAACCTTTTCTTTGTTTTTTTTCACTTACATTAATTACACATGTACGTAAACATCGCCCCGTTTGTTCTCAAATAACTCTATGTAATTTTTAACAAGTACAACTTTTCTTTCTCCGACATTTGTTTCCACGTGTTAGCATCATGTTCTATACTGCATTTGATAAATGGGCGGGTTTATATAAATGCGCCAATCAGAATCTTTGTTCCGAATCGCAATTGAAATTCACACCGATTAGAAAGTGTCATCACTCAATGCAATGCAATGCAATATCGGCCGTAGCGTGTACATCCATGTTGGATTTTGCGATAAGAAGCCATACAAAAACATTAAATCAGCGATATTTGACGACAGGGCTTCGTGGCTAGATTACAAATCACACTTTGAGGCATGCACAGCCTTAAATGGGTAGACGACTGGGAAAAGGGTTTCTACTTAGCAGTGTCTTGGAGGGGAATCGCACAGGGATTTTAGGCAACCTTGCCGGAGAATTTGGTAGAAACTACAATTAATTCGTAAACGCTTTAGACCTGCTAATCAGATAGAGTTGTATAGGGTTCAATCGAGAGATCATAGACAGAAATCAACAGAGACGCTTCGAGAATTGGGCCAGAAAATAAGGAAATTCGCACATTTAACTTACCTAACGACAACCAATGATTTGAGAAAGACGCTTGCAAAGGAAAATTTTATCGATACGTTGGTAGATGCAAACATGTCTCTTACAACCAAACAGGCCCGAATACAGAGTCTATACAAGAGCTAGAGGCTTTTATAAAGTCAGAATTCAGGAGTAAAAAGCAGATGTCAATGCGTGCGGTTAGTGGGGACTTACCGAGAAATAACGATTCTGACACTAACGATGAATTGACATAATGTCTCAAAATCTTGCAGAGTTCTGTGAATAATCTAAAGTCAGAAATACGAGAAATGAGAAGGTCTGATAATTCAAGGCCATTGTCCCAGAACGGCATAAAGCAAAGGTGGCACTTACCAAAAACTATAAAATGTTATAATTGCCACGAAGAAGGACACTTTCGTACATAATTCCATTGAAACAAAAGAACGGGGAACGACCAATAGAAAGCAACTATGGTCCTAAAGCACCTCGTCCTGCATCAGTTGTAGCAGCAAAAACTTAAGTCGGTTGAAGAGGGGAAGCAAGATTCAGTGGCGTTTAAATAGATACTCTGCTTTCGGAAAGAGCTTTCGACAAGGTCCAACAATCATATGGCACATTTGCTATAGACAAAGTAAAGCAAGGGATAATGACCACCGAGGGCAGATAATTGAATGTACAAGGAAAGATTGTAACCAATATCCAATTTAGTTTTAGGGAATATCTTTCACCGATAATAGCCGACATTACTATTGAGGGAATAACATAAATGTGCGTTAGACATACCTTATTAAGGTATTAAGCATCGACGGGGAGTAACACTCGTTGATGCTTGAAGGTACGTTTGGGTGTTATAGAATTGTTGCTTTAAAATCGTTTGTTATTTCTCCCAGAAATGAAATCATAACAACATGTGATGTGTGCGTACCAAAGAGGGTTAACCTTTGCAGTGGTTAGGGAATTGTAGAGCCTTATGGATTGTTTGATTACGATGTAATAAATAGAAGTCTGGTGGAAAGAACTTTAGTAAACAAAGAAACCAGAGTACCTGAATGGTTTATGATACTTTCACCATATCTGCAAACTATTTGTAAAGGGACTAACATTGGACAATTTTGTCCAGTCGAAGAAGAGCCTGAGACTACAAAAGTGACTGACCATCAAACAACTTGCTCCAGAGAACTTGAGACTTTGAGTGAAGTCACGAAATCTACGTTTAATCAAGAGAAAAGAACGGCATTGGACAGGCTTCTTGAGAAATATGCCTTTTTGTTTGCCAGTTTAGATTACGAACTAGGGAGCACAATCGTAGTCAAACATAAAATGGACACTGGAGATGCCTGTCTTATAACGCAACCACCAAGGCGACTGTCAGTCCACATGATGGAAGAGGCAGATGAATAAGTAAAGAAACGTTATAGAACTCTCGTCGAGTCCCTGTGCCTCTGCAGTTGTCCTTGTCGAGAAGAAGGACAGTTCTACACGCTTCTGTGTAGATTATCGGCGTCTGAATTCGGCAATGCTAAAAGATGCATATCCTTTACCCCGCATTGATGACATGCTATAAAGCCTAAAACACTGTGCCGGATAATTATGCCAGTGCCAAGGTGGCATTTTTGCACCCGCTTAAGATGCAGTTTCGGAAAATTCCATATATACCAAATGATAGACCATTGTCTAGAGAGTATATAACCAATTTTGTTTTAGGTGTGTCTCACCTGACAGGTGAGATATTTACCTTTAAAAATTAATATCCCATAGGAAAATGATAATTTCCATAGGAGAAACGATTTTCCTACAGGAAATATTGACAATCCTATAGGATTTTTGAAAAATCCTATAGTAATTATATTTTCGATAGGAGAAAGCTATTTCCTGTAGGATATTGACTCAGACAGGTAGTTTTCCTATAGGAAATTAAAATTTCCTATCGGAATTTATCAAATCCTGTCGGAATTGAAATTCCTATAGGAAGTTCTTGTATTCCGATAGGAAATTTCTAATTCCTATGGGAAAAATTATTTTCCTGTAGGAATTTAGTTTTAAAAGGTAAATATCTCACCTGACAGGTGAGATACAATGATAACAAAGGTGGTTGTAAACTCCTTACGCAATGGTCTATCATATGGCATATTTGAATTTTTCGATTAATGCAGCTTAGACGGGTGCAAAAATGCCACCTTGGCACTGGCATAATTATCCGGCACAGTGTTCTAAGCGGTGTACCGTTGTTTTCAACGCTCGATTTGTGCATGGGCTACTATCAGGTGGAAATGGAGCCCGAGGATAAGCCGAAAACAGCCTTTGCGACAAAAAAGGGTTTAAATGCCGTTTGGTCTCTGCAATGCGGGAGCAACATTTGGTAGGCTTATGGAAACTGTGCTTGCCGGACTGAATTGGAAATTTGCTTGATTTATTTACTTAGACGACATAATCGTTATTAGTAAAACATTCGAAGAGATGTTGGAGAATCTTTCAAATGTGTTTGGTCGTTTGGCGGACGCTGGACTGAAATTGTTGAATATCTTAGGCATGTCATATCATACTAGGGAATCACCACAGATAGCAAGAACATAGAAGTTATCAAAACAATGAAGGCACCATCCAATGTCAGCAAACTTCGTTCAATTTTTGGGCATATGTGGCTATAACAGTAGTATATTTTGTTAAAAACTTTGCTCGTCTCGCCCACACACAAAATGACTGCTGGGAAGAACAACTCTAATTCCTGTACATGGAATATAGAATGTCGAAGTGCCTTCGATCAAGTAAAGACTGCTTTGATAAGTGCCCCAAACTTGCTCATCCAGACTTTAGCAAGTCGTTTATTTTAGACATAGATGCAGGTGATTTTGCAACGAGGGCTGTGTTATCACAAGTTCATGAAGGTAAAGAGAGTGTAATTGCTGATGATAGCAAGTTCTACCGAAATCGTAAAGACGATTTAGCGCAACAAGAAAAGAACCGCTGGCAGTGATGTATTTCACAAAGTATATTAAGCATTAATCAGTACCGCTTTGGGAGAAAATTCATCCTGTGGGATCATAGCTCGTTAAAGGGACTAAGACACGTTTTGAGCTCAAATTTCTCAAATTTTATTTCTCCATTTTTAATGTCTAGAATGGTCAATTTGGATTTTTTAATGTTTTGTCAAAATTTGAAAGTCAAATATCGAGTTTCAAGCGAGTTACAGAGATTAGAATTCTTTGGTTTTTTTTTAACAAAGCTCGAGTCCTGTTATTATTTACATATGTGCTATATTGGTATAAGTTTCAATCTAATGTTGCTTTTTTGTTGTTAATAAAATAGTTTATGAGCACATTGAATTAGTCTTTCTTGTTTGCCACAAGTTATTTAGTCAATGAAATTTTACTTTCTTTCCTTTACATTATGTGTAAACAAATATGTCTCGAGCTCTGTTTACATAACAACGACTTCTTTTCTCTGTATCTCGCTTGTAACTTGACTTCAAACATTCAAATATTCATTTTAAATCGTGTCTAGGCCCCTTTAAGATGGTTAACTACTATCAAAACCGTGAAGGCCAGTTGGACCGGTTCTACCTACGATATGGAAAAAAAACACCGCACAGGAAAGCAACATCAGAACGCATCAAGTCGTATCCCTTGTAGGCAATGCGGCTATGATATTTATTGTGAACAAGAGCCGCAAGTTCGAAGGCAAAAGCAGACTTTAAATTAAAGAGTTTGCTTTTGACGAACCTCACATAAAGGCAATACAAGTTAATGACAAGGAGCTTAACTTAGTTAAAGAATGGATGGGTCAAGAAAAAAGTTAAAGTTTTGCGAGATAGCTAATCAAAGCGTATTTTTACGTTCCCTGTGGTCATATTTAAATTTACTTACTATAGAGAACAATTTAGTTTGCAGACGAGTAAAGGACACGGATACAGGATTAGAGGATTTATTTAAGATCGGCTAGGGCCAATATATTAGTGTATATAAATTAAGTTAGGTTTTAACAATAAACGCTAGGAAAATCTTTATCTTAACAAACACTTTTCATCATAATCAAACACCTCAGCAAATTAGCTGAGGGACCCGTGATTTATAATACTGTGTTCAGGCAGACACGTTGCAATATGGAGGTGCCCCATACCACTTTAAGAATCTGCTTTAATTAAAATGCATTTATTTACTAATTTTATGTCAACTTAAATTCAAGAAGCTATGATAAATAATATTCTAACATACCGGTATATCATTTTTGTACTTTTGGCCAAAGAAAGCATTTCATTTTTTCCGGGGGATGCCCGCCATCTTGTACCCATGTGGACTAAACATGTAAACATTTCTTGAACTGACTAGTTAATGCCAAATACTTACCAAAACTGTTGTCAACAGATATACAAGCAATAAATATGAGGTTTTACATGTTGTTTTGTATGTAAATTGCACACACAAGTACAGAACAATGCCTTTTAATCACTTATAACTGCGCGCAAAATATAGAAAGAAAAATTTAAATATGAAAGGGGGTCATCCCAGATAGCAGCACATCGTTGGTCCAATCTCACAATATGGTTGTATTATCGCCGTTGGGTTATCTTTATTGGGCCAACGGTGGTCCAACATGAAATATTGATAGTTGGTTATGTATTATGGGGCCAATGTTGGGCTAACTGTTGGCATAATATCATAAAACTCTTGTAGTTAGAGAGAGTATTTGTTGCGGGGTTGACATTCGCCCTGGGTTGGCCCAATGTCATGAATCTGGCTAAGCATCATGGGTAAACAACATCCGGGCTACTTTTCGTAATATCGTACCTGCGCCATTTTTCATTTGACATGAGAGTAATGAGACCGATACCTTGCATACATGTATCTGCATCCAAATCGTAAGTATTTATGGGGAAGGGAAAAACTTTTTTTCCAAGGATTGTCTTAAAGGACAGTCATTGAAAGTAAGTAGAATTTAAAAGGTTATTTACCAGTTATTTTAGTATAAACATCTTTACTTTAGCAAGAACGATGTAAACTCAATGACTTGTTATTCTTGTTAAATTCTTATTTGAAAGCTTAATAAATTTAATCGTAATGTATGTTAACTCTTTACTGAGAAAAGTAACAAATGTTTTTAATACTAAATACTACAGTTTAAGAGATTGTTCGACAAAACAGAGCAACGGCTGATTCTATAAAGAAAGGACATTGAGAACAATATCAATGGGAAAGAGGGGTAAGAAAGTAACGGGCACTGCCGCAGAGAAGAAAAGAAGGGAGAAGGAGACTCGGGACGCGGAGAGGGAGCAGATGGAAAGTGGCAGTGCATTTTTTAATATTTTGAAAAATACTATGGCATACCTGTGGTTTTACCCTCTTTGTTTGTTTTAGACTTGCTTATTGATATCTTAAGTTTACTGAACTTGTGCATTCACGTCAGAGCAGGGATAAAACCATACATGTACATGTACTACTACAAGTGAGCATCAACTTCTTGTTTTTTAATTAATGTTTTCTTCATGAAGTGCATTCATGCATGAGGAATAAAATATGTTACAATTTAATTATATTTTACTCTTTTCTTTTTGCTCAGGTATTTTTTTGTCTTAGAATACAGTGGTCCAACAATGGCCCAATATTGTTCGTTCATTGGCCCAACAATAAGACAACAAGTTGGTTCGATTAAGGGCCGATGAGCAAATTGCGGTTGGCCCAATGTTAATTGCTTACAATGGCCCAACCGTACAAAAGTGACGTTTGCCCAGTATCAACAATGGCCCAATATTGTCTGTTACATTGGCCCAAAAATAAGCCAACAAGTTGGTCTGATTAAGGGCCGATGAGCAAATTGCCGCTGGCCCAATGTTAAATGCATACGGTGGCCCAACTTAACGAGCATTGTTGGCCCAACAAAGGTCCAATGACGTCCTGCTATCTGGGATTGATGTCCATTCTACAATCATTTGTTGAATAAAAGGTTGAACCTTGCACATTAAAGCTGTAGCTTTGGCCTATTCTTATTAATCAGAACTAGATGATATCCCGCGCAAGCGCGGGAATTAACACTTTTCACATTAATATGATACAATGGTACAGGGGAAGGGCCAAAAGAGAAAGCCCTGCATGCGCGGATCCAGAAAATTTTTCCAGGGGGGGGGGGGGATGGGGTCCGACGGTTATTTGAGTTTGCCGGGGGGGGGGGGGTCCGAGGCATATTTGGGTAATTTTATAATGTAATTAAAAGAAATTTGAATTTTGCAGGGGGGGGGGTCCGGACTCCCCTGACCCCACCTCTAGATCCGCGCATGCCCTAAGAGACTGTAAAGGATGATCATTTTTTTTTTAGTGAAACTATATGCTCTCTCTCCCTCTCTCTCTCTCACTCTCTCTCTATCTCTCTCCCCCCCCCCCCAAAAAAAAACCCTGATAAATCAAATTTTTGGGAATTCATATATATAAACCCGTTAATTCCCTATTTAGCAGACAGTAAAAAACAAAAGGTCTTTTACTTTTTAACAATTTTAAATTGTCAATGAGTCCTTGACTAATGACAATTAAAAATTGTTAATTAATAAAAGACGTTTTTTGTACAGGATGAAAAGGACCTAAAGATCGATTACTTAGTAACTTACCGAAATCAGACATGATGAATATCAGGAAATATTATTTTCAGAGAGGCTCAACACTGGCACTTAAAATATATTGAATCCAAGAGTGTGTGTACAATTTAGACAGTGACTGTAGGTCATGTAAAGGGTAAAAGCTATTCTCTTTTGAGAAGTGGACAGGCATAAATGTAGGCTAGCCTGTCAACTTCTCAAAAGAGAATAGGGTAAAAACATGGCATTATTATATAAGATGAAACACAGACATTAGCAAATGAAAATTTAGTCCGAAATTTCTGACTCTAAGAAGTGCAATGTCATTTCTACGGATCTCGATAAGGACATATTTAATTAGTTGTTTTTCAAGACCCCCCCCCAAAAAAAAAAATTAAAAAATTATACCTAAAAAATTACGCGTTTACTGGGAAAAGTTTCGTGTTTATCCGCGATCGAAAGTTGTGCATTTATTCGCAAAAGTTTAATTTATTGCGATATGAGTGTGATTCCGTCTATTTCTTACGGAAACTTAGAAAAATCACGGACTGCACGAGATAACCATCATGATATTTGGCTGTTTCTTTTATCTAACAAACCAATGTACATTAACAGGTATTTATGGAATTGTACTTGCTTTTTACAATCAGTTTATTAATTTGTTAAAAGAAAGATGTAAATATAAACAATAAAATGCTTTCTTTGATGATTCATTCGGGTTATGAAGGTATAGCGATCATTGCAGAAAAAGTAACATAACCCGCTAACGCGGGTTATGTATTTTTTCTACATTGTCGCCACCTTCATATCCCACATGAATCACCAAAGAAAGCATTTTATTGTTTAAATGTTTTTCTTACCTAAATTGTACAAAAATAAGCATAATGGACTTTCCGTTAATTACCACCTTCCACACCCAAAAAGATTGAAAACATACCAAATGTAAATTCCCTCCTTTAAAACTTGTTCAAGTCTCATTATATTCCGATAGCGCCGATTTTTCACTAAAAAAAAAAAATAACAAACTGAAAAAAAAAAAAATAACAAACTTAAAATACATGTACTTAACCAAAAACCACCAGGATTTATAATACATACAGCATAATTTCGGTCCGTCAAATTATTCTGGTGGTTTTGTTTATAAAGATATGCATTACTAGGAAATATAGGTCGATCTTATAGTGTAAAAAACATCCGGTCCTAAAAGTATCAGATATAAAATAACAGTACACCGCAATAATTGTTAGGGTTTAGCATTGTGTGAGGTTTTCCGAATGGGAAGGTCGTCCTCAACAAAATGGCCACTGCAGTGCGAAACGTGAGGTCTCTTATGAACATTAGCCGTTTTATGATACAAAGTACGGCATGCAAAGCAAGTGCAGTATCTGTGGTCCACTCTAGAAGCGTTTCCAGTTTAAACAGACGTCCAAATTTCACAAATCAGCTGCGTCCAGTACGTATTCACTCAGACGGCGGTAACGTTAAGCATGTTGAGGTCGTATATAGGTCTACAGTATTTTCTGTAGTAAAAAAACTGCACGACAGTTAAAGCCGAAAGGTTAAACTACAAAGCTAAAGTTATACATTTTTTGAAGATCACGAAAAT
This sequence comes from Magallana ariakensis, assembly GCA_020458035.1. Taxonomy (NCBI): domain Eukaryota; kingdom Metazoa; phylum Mollusca; class Bivalvia; order Ostreida; family Ostreidae; genus Magallana; species Magallana ariakensis. Next base: position 30,022,459 of record CM035817.1, read on the forward strand.
GGGGTTACATTATGTGAAACGTTAAAAGTGCCATTCGAAAAACTACAGAGAAAATTCGAAATGAATATCAGAATATGTTATACAAGACTATTAAAGATGAAAGAGTGTGTAAAGCGTGTAATGGGATAGAAATTTAGATACATGGTTCCGATTTTTTTCCATTTCCCATGTGTATTTATTGAGGGTTTTTATAAAAACCTTATATCCATTGCATTGGACAATCATTGTGCAAGGAAATATAGACTTTAAAAGTGTATAATTTTTATGTATTATAAAATTCAAAGATTGTAACTATTAAAATTAAGTCTAGTCATGTCAAAGCAGTTTATTGCTATGTCCTATGTAATACAATAATTAGGGGGAAACTGACACCTGAACCTAACCAGTAATGTAATGTATACAACACATGCACGGATCTAGAGTGGGCTCATGGGGGTCCAACAGACCCCCCCCCCAACCTCTACAATATTCAATTTTTTTGAAATTACATAAAAATACCAAAAATATATCTCTGACCCCCCCCCCCCCCCCCCCCCCCCCGCTATGGCACGCCAAATTCACAAAAATGTGCTAAACATAGTTTCACAGTCGATAAGCTAGATTTATCGGCTGTGTGGTAATCTGCAAAACCATATTTAATGGTTGTAAACTATAGTTTACGAATGATAATCTAAGTTTATCTGTCTTCAAATAACGATAACGATAGATTTTGCTGATAAATATAGATTCATGTCTGTAAACTATAATTTACATTCGTTTACGGATCGTAAACTATAGTTACCGACTTTAATCTTTATTTCACATCTGTAAACTATAGTTAACGCGATAATCTATGTTTCACATCTGTAAACTATAGTTAACACTGAAAACAATCATTTGCCGTTGTTAAACATAGTTTATCTGATAAATAGGGTTTTATGATCAGTAAACTACGGTTCACAAATCTAAAGCACGCCGAATTCACATAAATTAGCAAAACATAGTTTCACAGTTGATAAACTAGGTTTAACGGTTGTAAACTATAGTTTACGGATCGTAAACTATAGTTACCGACATTAATCTATATTTCACATCTGTGAACTATAAATATAGATTCACATCTGTAAACTATAATTTACATTCGTCAACTATAGTTTAGAGTTGTTAATCATAGTTTCACAATCGTGAAACTATATTTATCAAATAAATTATGTTTTGCAATCGCAAATGGTTGATTTCAGTGTTAATTTTAGTTTTACACTTCTAAAACATAGTTTATCGCGTTAACTATGGTTTACAGATGTGAAATATAGATTAACAGCGTTAAATATAGTTTCACAGATGATAAACTAGGTTTATCGACTGTTAACTATAGTTTACGGACGTTAAACTGTAGTTAACAATAGTTTATTGTTAACTATAGTTTACAAACTGTAAATTATAGTTAATGATTCGTTAACTATAATTAACGATCCGTTAACTATAATTTTCATCTGCAAAACCATATTTAACGGTTGTAAACTATAGTTTACGAATGATAATCTAAGTTTATCTGTCTTCAAATAACGATAACGATAGATTTTGCTGATAAATATAGATTCACGTCTGTAAACTATAATTTACATTCGTTAACTATAGCTTAGAGTTGTTAATCATAGTTTCACACTCGTGAAACTATATTTAACAGATAAACTATGTTTTGCAATCGTAAATGATTGTTTTCAGTGTTAACTATAGTTTACAGATGTGAAACATAGATTATCGCGTTAACTATAGTTTACAGATGTGAAATATAGATTTACGTCGTTAACTATAGTTTCGGATCCGTAAACTATAGTTAACAGTCGATAAACCTAGTTTATCGACATTTATCGACTGTGAAACTATATTTAGCTTATTTTTGTGAATTTGTCTGATAAATGTAGTGAAAATGATTTGTGAAACTATGATTTACAACTCTTAACTATAATTTACGATTGTAAATTATAATTAACTAAATTAATTAAGGTAAGGTTTGCGGCTTGCATTTTTTAGGAATCGTATCAAAGTTATATACCATTTTGTTTACTATACTAAAGTCTTTTTTCTCATAAAATTCAAATGCTTTTGCCGGACCCGTTTTATAACTACAAAAGGTCAAAGTTCATGATTTCAAATTTTCATGTTGATGAAATGTAAGTAATTTCGTGAAAATATATGCATTTGATATGTGACTATTATGGGGGTTATTTATGCTTAAAATGTTCGAAAATAATGTCACTATTTATATCATGATTTATTTTTTAAAATTTCTGATGAATTAATTAAAAAATGACTAAAATGCAACAAAAGTCTTAATTTTGGACTACTATTTTATACACGAAAACATCTTATTTGAAACCTTTCCTAGTCCACCGATTCCAGGTTAAACGTATCTTAGTATATGTGTAATCTGGTGTTTCCAAAGCACTATTCAAAACTATATGATGCGGACTTCGTTTTTGTGGAAATTGATAAAATGCTTGTGTTCTGTTACTTTTTCAATGAAACTACAAAACCCCGGGAAATAACAAAAACATTACACCAATTATGACGTCATATAAATTTTGAAGTCATAGCGGGAATAAAGGGTAGTTGGTGTTACGTCAGAATGAAAATCTGTGAGTTATCTCCCTGTAACCGCAAACCTTACCTTAAATTATAATTAACAAATGTGAATCTATATTTATCAGCAAAATCTATTGTTAACGTTTTTTACAGATAGATAAACTATGATTATCATTCGTAAACTATAGTTTACATTCGTGAAATATAGTTTTACAGATGTAAACTATAGTTAACGAATCGTTAACTATAGTTTCGGATCCGTAAACTATAGTTAACAGCCGATAAACCTAGTTTATCGACTGTGACACTATGTTTAGCTCATTTTTGTGAATTTGGCGTGCCATACCCGGCAAACTGAAATAACAGTCGGACCCACCATGGAAAAATTTTCTGGAACCCTGCATGCAACAGGCAACCTATTGGCCAAGTTGCTTATAATGGCCTGTTTGGGATATAATATTCCAAATGGGATATAAATTTGAAGTGCAAAAACTTTTAACATTTTTATTTTGCAATGAATATGATAAATTTGCATTTGAAGAGATGAAATGTAACAACTTTCTGTTATAGATGTGATGGTCAGATCGGTTCAAATATCGCTGGTATTAGTTGGTGAAGCACCTGACTATAGATTTAGGGGGCCTGGGTTCAAATCCCAGTCTGGTCTGTCATTATTTCTCCCATCCAGTAACAGAGATTGATTCCTCAGTACTGGTATACTCGAAACTTCTTGGGAATCAATCTTATAAATTATAGGCTTAAAGGAAAACTTTCTAACCAAAAGTTATTGCATTTGATATGCATTAATGAGGATTTAATGAAAAATTACTAAATAATTTTGTTTTTCATTTTTTGCATTTCAAATTATAAGCCATTTAGGGTACCTACCACACAAGCTATTAGCCTGTGAAAATCTAAACCACATAAAGATAAAATCATAAATATCTTGTAGTGCTTCATTATGTGTAATCAGAGTAAAAAAATATTCACATGATTTTCACATGAGATATTTTCTTCTGAAATTGTAATGATTTTCATTTTAAACTTTTCACATGAAACACGTGTAACACAAAACCATATGCATCAACATGGAATATCACTTTATTTGTTCATACTAGTAAACATTTGTTAAATTTAAATTTCTTGCAAATGATCGTTACTATGGAGTCCATGTGAATATTTCACATAAAGATCTTGTAAGGCATCTCAAAATTTGGAAGTCAAATATCAAGTTACAAGCAAGATACATGTACCAGTACATTGTTTGAAATTCTTTGTTATGTAAACAAAACTCAAGTATTGTTACTGTTTACAACTTTACATATATGTTGAATTGGTATAAGTTTTAATCATATGTTTCTTTCTTTTGTTGATAATATTACTTATGAACACATCTGAAAATTGTTTTCCACGAGTTATTTTGTCAAAGAAATGGTAATTTGTCTACTTTAAATATTTGTAATCAAATATAAGACTCGAGCTTTGTTTACATTACAATGATTTTTTGACTCTGTATTTTGCTTGTATCTTGACTTCTAATGTTCAAATTTTGGTCAATCATTCTAAATGCATTAGTAACCCATTTTATACATATAAAAAAATGAAAAATATAATTTTGATCTCAAATCCTGTCTAGGTCCCTTTAAATTTTGTATAATACATAATTGATTTTTTTATTCATTTTTAAAGATTTAAGAAAAAAAAATATATATACAAGTTGAAGATCTACAGAACTTAATTTTTAGCAATTTTTTTTATTATAAAGAACAGAAATGACGGATTATTAGAAATGTCTTACCATATACAAAATTATAAGAAATTTAATTATATAGAACATTTTATTATAGATGCAGCCACAGCAGATTCAGAAGCGATATGCTGGCAAAAATGTTTATACTAAGGAGGAAGTGGAAAAGAGGGTTATGGTTACTTTGCAGTTATTTGACAAGATTGATCCGGAAAAAGTAAAGATATGCATTTATTTAGCAATATAATGTATTGTATTGTTATGTTAAAGCAGACAATATATGAGGGGAATTGTAAAATAAAATGTTTGCCTTCTTCATACTGACTGGACTCAGATATTTTATTGGCAATATGAGCATTATTTTATTTTTAATCAAGTTTTTAAATCTCTTTTCTGCTAAATTTTCTCACAACTTTGAAGAAGCAAAAAAATTATTTCAATACCTACCAAGTTACCAACCCACAGTTTAAACACTGGAGTTTGGAAAGTGCAAACATGATGGGATAAAATTACAAATATGATTTATTAGAGAGGTTTGGTAAATGTAGAAGGGGAAATGTGAGCAATATGTCATAAGTTTTGGTAATGATGCATTTCTACACATTTGCATCTTTGCAAGCCAAGGATTTGTTACGTGTATATTGCAAATATCCGTTTGTTGGAACTTATAGCTTATATTTTCTTGTTGGCTATTTATTTAAAAAAATTTTGTTATACCCTTCGCAAACGAAGTTTGGGGGGTATATAGGAATCGCCTTGTCCATCCGTCTGTCTGTGCAAAGTTCATGTCCGGTCCATATCTTTTTTATGGAGAAACTTAGGAAGTTCTTACTTACCTTGACCCAAGGTCATTCAGGCAAGGTCAAGGTCACCGGCAGTAAAAGTGTAAAATTTGTGTTTCTTTTTATGAAGAAACATTAGAAGTTCTTACTTCACACAAAGATTGCTTAAGGTCTTCCGATTGTCGCATGACGTCATTGTGAGCATTCCGGAATATTTTACCGTTATCGGTTATAATATTAGTGTTATGTGATGCATGGTTTTGCCAATATTTCTTGATTTATACTAGTGTTTAACACATTTTAAGCTATGTAAAGTGATATGACACTAATGTTTAACAATTTATAGAGAGTAATATGAGTTGAAATCGCTGAATTCAATGAAAAACTGATAAAACCGTACATAGGCAAACTTGACAGAGACTACAATTCATAATGTTTTACCTGGCAAGGTAAACATTTCTTTGCAGACTTCGATAGGATATATAATGAATTACAAATGTACCAGTTTTCAGTGAGTTTGAACCATTATTTCAAAAGTTATAGACTGTTTATGTTGATAAACTGTACTTATTCATGGTTGGAAAATTGTATTAAAATGTACTGTAAATGTGACAGCTTTCATACTGGGAAGTTTAAATGGCCTTAAAATGTTAAAATACATAAAATAAAGGATTGTGATTAATTTCTTTAAATAAAAGGTTTATTATATAGAAATCAGTAGAAAAAATGTGATGTTGGAATGGAGAGCAGTCGTCGCTATAATTGCTATGATAGTGTACCTGTGTTAGCTCCTACAGCATGAACAAAATATTTGCAACATACCAATATTTAAGTTCAGTTTGAATGTTTACATATTAATCTTCAAATTAAAACAAAAATTAGACGGATTAAACCATAAAAAACGTCGAGGGTGGAGAAACCTTAAGATCGGAAGGTGTGTCATGACCTTGACCCAGGGTTTGGGCAAGTTCAAGGTTATTTTAAAAAAAATATGCTTAATTCCTGTCTGTGGCATGTTTTGTATTAATGGAAATGATTCTTGCTTGTTTCAGGCCACATAAAATTAAATTTTAGATTTTCATCCTCGCCCGCCTCTCTGAAAATGGCTTGCCCTGATGTTTTTTTTTTGTTTTTTTTTTTTTTAAAAATTGTAGGGAAAAAAATATTTCAAAAAAATCGGGCTCAGTATACCAAAATTTCAAAACAATGAAGGGCTGCTTGACATGTTGATTATCGTCAATCGCAGCTTCTCGGGCCTTTCAGGCAGAGCTCGGAAAAACACCTCGAATGTATTACATAGGTGTCCATGACAACCCCCTGTTTTACAAAACTTAGGTAGTACAAAACAGATAAGCAAATTTTTTTCTATGATTCAATTTTTCTGAAAATTTAATAATTTGTTCTTTGGAATAAAATCTATAAATATTTCAAATTTGAAAAAATCTGGCCTGACAAATTTTGCCTACATAGCCCCAAACCTACCATTTGAATCTCCGTTGAGTGGAGAGTAAAATAAAATAGTGATCTTTATGGTTTGCTATGCCAATAAGTTACTTTTCAAGATATTACAAATGTCTGTGCTGCCTTTTATACAGGAGACCTTTTTGTTACTTAAAGACACTGAAATAAATTATTACTGGCAACTTAAGGTAATTTCTGATGTAATTTATTGTAAAACTAGCGCTCGTGAATTCTCTTTTAAGACGATAATTTGCATCACTTAACAGTCTCTAATAGAGATTGCATTATTCAAATTTTAAATAAAATTTAACAATATGATTTCTATGACCCTGTAATTAAAATTATCAAAATAATGAAAATTTGACCGTTGGTTTTAGTGAATTGAGGTTGAAGTATATTTGATGGAGGTTAAAATTAATAAAAATCCTAGATGACGTCATCAGATTTGACCTTTAACCTTTTGATATGACCTTGAAATTTATTGGGTATAAAGTCTAAACACTAGGTAAAGTTGTGACTAAATTTCAGGTCTTTACTATGGAAGAAACACAAGTTACACATTTTTCAATGATAGAAGGATAAATTGCACAAAAATCACATGAATACCATTCAAATGTAAATGTGAAGCCTGCCAGAAAGGCCAGAGAAGATGCGATTGAATTATCGTTTGATTCCAGTCATATTTGTTATCATAAGGATGCAAATGTCTTCATGCATTAACAGTTGAAATAAAAAAAAAATTTAAAGAATAGAAATTGGTTTGTGTACTCGTATTAGCATTAACAATTTAAAAAAAATAGAGCAGTTGTTTATAGAACAAAGACAGTGAAATAGATATCTATAATAGAAAAATACTTGAGTTATGATTTTTTCTTAGCGGGGGGTTTCATTTGTGAGCTTGCTCACAGTACCTCTAGTTTGTATTTCTAATGCATGCATTAATATGTAATGTAAATACTGGTTTAAAGAAAGATAAATTCTCATTGAAATTTGTTTTGTTTTATAGATTATAAAAGACTTATCATCTCTTAACGGTCATGCAATGGCTTATTTGAATTATAAAAACTACTGTTTTAATTACATGTATTTGTGACAATTAAAGGTATCCATATGTTTAGTTTTAACAATGGTGTACAAGGAACGTTTCATTTCAGACAGAAAAAAAGAAAAAATATATTAAAGAATTTCATATTAAACATTTACTAGTTCAAGTACACATTATAATTGTTAAACAGTTATGAGAGCAGGTACATTTAGTTTTAACATGTACATGTACAAGTAGTCAAGTACGCATACCCATTGGTCTGCTAAACCTTGCTATTGATTCAGTAAACAAAGTCTTATTTTTGATTAGAGAAATGATGTTCCAAATGTAAGATTCATTAATCTGAACCAGAGACTATCATTCGTCTCTTTCTCTTTTGAAGCTGACAAAGGAGTCACATTTCATTAAGGATTTAGGATTGGATAGTCTTGACCAAGTAGAAATTATTATGGCCATGGAAGATGATTTTGGTAAGTTACTTTATGAAAATATCTATATGGTATCAAATTGTTTATTTCTTTGAAAAATTAAAAGACAATATAACGAAAATTAGACTTGTCAAATCACTCCTTTACAATACGCTATACAACATCTAACAACATCCTGTATGTGGTCATTTCAGAGGGACCCTTTATGTTTGAATTAATTTTAAAATGTTAGTCAATCATATTCAAGCTTCTATGTAAAACAAATGTTAACATTTTTTCATAGCTATATCTTTTTCAATTCTAAAGCTTGGTCATCTATTTAAGCCCAGTTACGGTAAGTATTTCCTGCCAACATTGTGTATTAAATTGGTCCGATCGCAGTGTTTGAAACTCTTCAGAAATCTAGCTGAGCAGCTATTAAAGTTGTCAAAATTTACACACCCTAAGAAAATGGTAGCCAGATTTTTTTTTGAAGAATCAGTGACAGGAGGACAAACTTAAGGATTTAATTAAGGCCCTTGTAGATTTTTAAACCTCTCGTTTAATGCCTTTCTAGAGCTAAGATGGCTATTTGGTGAGGGACAAACTTTACAATAATTTTAGAATGAACAAATATATTTTAAAAAGTCATAATCTCACTGAGATAACATATCACTTATCTATAACCCCATCAAATTCCAGATTTCAAGAGGCAATGAATTTTCGTTTTGTCTCAACATGTGTAACATTTACACAAGGTCAGCATCACTCACATCTGTTAGTCTTCTTGCCTAAAATCAAAATCTATGTCATCTCTCGTTCAGATCCAAGTTCAGAGAGTATTCTAGTTTAGCAATTATGAGACCCAGTCACCATAATCAGTCATGATAATTTTGCTCTCAATTATATGCTATAGACTTTGCTATTGGTTAGATTTAAGCAAAATTTTTAATTTCAGTACAGGGTAATTTTAACACGTGGCGCCCTTTCGGGCATTCATACCAACAGATATGTATGCTGGCCCCAGCAAAAGTCATATGTCTACGCTGGTTGAACAGATGGCTTTTTCATACATTGCTGATCAGCTTTCTTATATGAATCATAGAAACAACTAAAATAATAACTGAACAACACATGCTCTGTTTACTACAAGAGACACCGCAGGCAAAAAAACATGTTCGGACTACATTGTACCAGCCAATATTTTGGCAGTAGTGATTTTATTGGCAAATTGAAAGGTTGCCTCAAGGTGACTCCCTACAGAATATTGTTGGATCTTGTATAGGGTATCGTAGGGAAGTGGTTTTTCAAGTTTATTTTTAATTAGATTGAGGAAAAGATGATTTATTTTAGAAACAAGTAGACGTCTTATTACCATGATTACAGTGTATCAATTCTGTGTAAAATCAAAATTTTATTAAGTGGTCCTTGAGCATGCATTTGTTGCAACGGATGTCAGTTGCTTTGAAACCAGACTAAAGATGGAAAAGTGACAGTCTTAGCTACTTTAGTCAATAGAAATTAAAGTCACAATATACATGGTTAAGCTATCGAAATATATTGTCACTTTCCAAACTATATGGGTAAATCAATATTTGCGCATATATATTATACGCTAATTTGATAAATGTGTTTGTTATATCCCTTCTGATGAGTTCAAAAACGTGCGCATCATATATATGAAAATTGACATCTGTTGCTATGGTTACAAGATAGAAAAAATTGGAAAATTCTTGGTGATTCTTGTAAGATAGAAAAAAATTGGAAAATTCCTGGCAATTCTTGTTAATTCTGTATAATCAACAAGTTGAAGCATTAGTAATGAAAATGTGTACCATTGTGTGAATATTGTGTAAATACAAAATTTTGGTACTTCAAAGAAAATAAATGTTATATAATTTTTTTTTTTTTATGAGCAATTCTTTGATTTTAAAGAATTTGCTGCAGATTTTGATTATTTACATGTTCATGCAATATTGCTTTGTATTTATGTAAAAGTAGTTCCTTGTCATAATAGTATGACCTTGAAAGTTTTGTTTTAGAATAATCTGGTCATGTAGACTTTCAATGCTTCATTTCAGACTTTGAAATTCCTGATGATGATGGTGAACGCTTAATGACACCTGCCTTGATTATAGAATATATTTGTGATAAAGAAGATACATATGAATGAAGGGGCATTTACAGGTAAATAACTGGAAAATATACAACAAAACAAAATCCTTGATAATTTAGAACAAAGCATTACAGGTAACTCTCGATAGCTCGAAGTCCATGGGACCGAGGAAAAACTTCGAGGTATCAAGAGTTCGAGTTTTCAAGAGTTCGGAATTTTCCAGGTTGACCGACGGGTTTTAAAAATTAGTCTTACCGGATGTAATGATTAAGCCATTTATTTAGTGCTAATCTTACGCATGTGCTTAAACAATGTTTTCTTTTCAGTTAAATATACAGACCTGGATATTTTAAAAACTAAATAGAAACAAATATTGAATAAATTTATGATACACAGTAATTATTTATTTTATGCATCATATTATGATCAGATTGCTCAGTACTACTTGACTGCGAGACGACATGTCGTAAATTAGATGAATGAGTATCACCATGATCACCCCATTGTTCCCACTGTACGGGTCCTTCACCAGCTGTAAGAACTTGTTCAGCAATAATCATTATAATGCCAATGATGCTGATAAGCATAATTTCTACAGTTTTATAATTCTAAAATTTTTACCATGGCTAAAAATTATCTTTTTCTTTTTCTTTTTCTCATTTTCACTGCGTCTCCAAATTATCGTAAAACGGTCGGTGTTAATTATAGATTAGGTATCGATATGGTCAATCATCAAACAATTATCACCTGGCAGGACAAGTGTGGCCTGAATAAACAACCCGAGACACGGATCCCGCGTCTAACGCCTGGAGCCATTTAAATGACCAATTTGGTGTTAATTAGGTAACGCTTGGATATACACAGCCACTTCGAGGTATCGAGAGTAAAAAACTATAGATTATGAATAACGGGACTACAGTTTGACTTCGAGGGATCAAGGGTTTCGAGAGATCAAGAGTTCGAGAAATCAAGAGTAAATTTGCTTAGTTATATAGGGAAAAAAATCGGGACCCTAGACTCACTTCGAGCGATCAAGAACTTCGAGCGATCGAAGTTCGAGCCATCGAGAGTTACCTGTATATGATTTGGAGTTTTGGTCTGAAAGAGAAACAAGACTTTTTCATCTATTTGATCATGTTGTGAACCTACATGTATATGTACTTATTCATTTGGTAAATTGCTGCAAATTTTATTCATGAATGTCAATATTGATACATTGTTTATTCCATTTTCAAGTTTGATACTTTAATAACTTTGTTGTTATTGTAGATTGCTTTCATGGAGACTAAAGAAGAGTATAGCTGCAAGGAGAAGAATCACTTTTTGTGATTAACTAGACTCTAACATTGACTAAAGAATGAAGTTTTACTTGTATATGTTTGATATTACATGTATGTCAAGAATATCAGTGTTGTGTTTTCTCTTTAAACATTTCCGGTAGTCATTTAACTAGACAATTTAGTCCCATACAATATTTGGTAATACAGTAGGAAAGTATACCAGTTACTTTTTCATAGTATTTACTCCATATTCGTAATGCAAGTGTTTCAAGTTGACTTGGCCCTGAATCAACCTTTGGTAGATGGTCACAATAATAATTTTGAATACAAATGCTGATTTTAAAAAATTAGGAGATTAGCAAACCATCCACAATATATTAAACAAGATCTTAATTTGAAAAAAAGTTTTAATCCAGTGCTTTTATTTCAAATTCAGGTATTTCAATAGTATACAGTCAAATATTCTTTTTGTAAAAAACATGGATATTAAGCATAACTAGTTTCCAATAAATAGCACTCTATTAATCACAAGCTCAAGGCAGTTTACTTTAACTGTTTTATAAAGACCCTGCTCTGCAGGAGCTCTGAATAGTAATCTGTCTGAATAAATTGTTTAGAATATACTATCTCCCACCTTGGCCCAATCAGGCTCAAACTTCACTCAAATAATGGGTAAAGGGTGTGTGGTGACCTTGTACCAAGTTTTGAGGTTAAGGGCAAAGCAGATCATAGTGCAAAATCCATAAGAAGGACTTGTTTTTCCCCTTATTCTCATACCCTTATCTTGCTCATATTTTGCTCCAAAACTGTTTGTATATAGTAAGGAATATACTGTCCTTGAACAAAGTTTCTAGGCCAAGGTCATACCGGATCTTTGTGTGAAACCCTTGTCTGCAGCATATTCTTTCACCACTCTGCCATGGCTAACACACCACTCATAGGTGGTGTGCATGAAATTTGAACCAAGTTTCTAGGTCAAGGTAATGGATCTTTTGGGTGAAATTCCTGTTGAGAGGGTATTTGTTTACTATTTGGCCCATATGCCGCTCACCCATTGATAATAACAGTCAATTAAAAAACCCAAAATATATCTTTAAAAAAAAAACTTGAGCATATTTAAACATTGAAATGTTCACTATGGTGTTTTCTTGGGAGTATGAATTTAGCCAGCTTTGCAGAATTTTTTTTTCCAATGAAAGTTATGTAATACATTAGAATACTTTTTCCTAATTCATTCCCCCTTTTCTAATTTTTCCTATTCATACACATGCAAGAATATCGCATTTTTAAACATTAATACACAAGGCAGTGTTAGTTTCAGAAACTTTCCAGGTCTGAAGAGTCCTTGGTTCAATTTCAATTTACCGGTATGTCCCACATAACAAAACAAAGTTTTCCTTTTTTACTATTTATTTATTATTTGATCTGATGTTTTACATGTATAACATTTAGTACATGTTTTACAAGTTACAGCAAGGAAGAATGTGTATGCATGCGATTTTTCTGAACACTTCTATGATAAAGTTCATTAAAATCACATGCCTAATATTACAATTAGACATAAATATGCATTTGTAAAACTGGTCAGGTCAAGAAATCTTGTGATGAATTTGAAATACTAGCAAGTGTTTTCTACTTTTGTGAGAAAGTTCTATAAAGTATTTTCTACTTAGAAAAACTTGTGTTTCATTAAATAAGAGTTAAGCTCAACAGATTTTAAAATCATGTTTACTATCTTCTGTGATGAGACTGGAAGCCTTGTTTACACATGTATATAGAAAAAACAATATTTAAGGAAGCTTGATACATATTTTTGGCAAATACAGATCCATCAAATTTACATTAGATTCTGAGGAAATATGAAAGGGATAACTTTCCTCCATGTCCAAAACCAGGCAAAAAAATTATCAAGTTGTTTTTAATTAATTAATGGACAACAAGAAGGAAGTAGACTGAATAGTAGGAATCGAACCAACTAACTTGTGAATCCCTGCATGTATTTAACAGCTGTTTAATGAACAGGCATCACTTTCATCAGTTATCTTTTATTTTCTACAAAAACGATTCAATGCAATTTAAAAAAAAAAATCCTGGCGGACATAACAACCCCCCTCCCTCCCCAGTTGATTGTATCAAACTTCCTTTAAATTTAAAGGGGAAAAAAATGGTCAACAAATGCCCAGATACATGTACAAGTAACAAACTCTGACAACCATGCTGAATACAAAAGGGGACTTCAACTAGACTGAATTATAAAAACAAAGCTCACTGTCTCCAAACTACCTACACAACATGGCCAAATGCATACATGGACAGGTAGGCAAGTTCTCTCTGATTGGTTCAACTGAAGTGGATCGAATTCTTCCTGTTGGAAAAGCAGGATAATACAAGAAGTAGTTGAATCAGACCAGCAGAAGCTGAAGTGAGTTTGTTCCATCTAGGGTTACTTTTAAAGCTAAACAAAAAATGTTGTTCACCGATAACTTTTTGTTCTGACACATTGCATACAAACTGCAGTACTGCGGAAATCGATACAAAATAAAGCACTCTTCGTCAACAAATACGAACTCATACATGTACATATAAAAAAAAAAACGAAAAAAATTATATGAATAACATTTATATTAAGATTTTAAACTCTATAACAACTTGATTTAATAATAATAATAAAAAAAATCTAGTACAAATCAGAAAAATACATATATACACATGAATACATGTATCAACCCTTCTATACAGAACGTGCATAGCTGCATAATATGAGGATCAGTAAGGCAAAATTCCAGAGTATGGCTAGTATGGTACCAATATTTTATCCTTAAAACCAAAACAACTGAAAAAAGGAATACCTAAATAAATGTTCAATAAATTTTCAATTCATCTATTGATTAATAATTTTTTGATTGGTGAAATGTATAGGCACATTATCTCTTTAAATTTTCTATACAAATTTTTTTTTAATGTTTTAGAAAACACTGCTTTATAAGGCCTCACAAATTTCATAAATACTGTTATAAACTTGTATTAGACTGTTGTTGACCAAACCTGGTTTTCTTGTTTGTTTTGATTTGTGAAATTAAATTTACTTGTGCTACCAGGATGTGATGAATGTTAATTGTTGTTATCGTAAATTACCGAAAATAGTGTTTTCCTTTTCATTTTAAGTACATTTGATGCATCTAAATCAATCATTAACATGAAGGTCAACTGCATAAATTTTTTTTCTTACCTTACACAAAAAAATGTTTTTGATTCTACAGCTATTGATAATGTTTCATTTATACAGGTTGTGGTGTGTATCTAATGCCACATCTTTGCTAACACGAATCATTAGAAGACAAACAAACAAGTAATTGGATTAGTAAAAGAGGATCACTACACAGTAGAAAAATATACCGTACCAAAAGTCAAGGTACATGTACTTGTACATGAAAATCAATTAAAAAAAAAGACATTCCCCGACCTGTGTGTGCATGCTACATTATGCATTCAAATTCTCATTATCAATCACTGACATCTTACAGCCTATCAAAATGAAGGAAGAAAAAAAAAAGTGTCAATTATGTAGCAGCCTTTTACTGAAGTCCTCTAGGATAAAAAGTCTGTCACAAGTTCCCGTCCTGATGCGTTATAAGACTTTACACTTCTTCTTCTTTGGCTTGGCTTTTGGGCATAGAACTGCTCGGATTGCCTCGTCAAAAACGTTTTTAAGACCCTTCTGTGTCAGTGCAGAGCACTCGAGATATTTGACAGCATTGATTTCCTTGGCCATAGCGAGGCCTTGAGGGTATGTGATGGGAGCCAACCTTTTCTCTTTCAGTTTCTCCACCGTTTCTCTGTCCTCTCGTAGATCCAGCTTGGTCCCCACCAGGATGATTGGAGTGTTGGGACAATGATGACTGACCTCGGGGTACCACTGTAAGAAAACATTCAGACTGATCATGCACCATACCAATAGTTTTTCCTACAACAAATTTCTCAGTAATATGTGTTTTATAAAATTTTTTTAAAAATAATGGTTTTGGCCTATTTGTGTCATCTTAAATAACATTGCTAATTTGCTTATAGCCTATTTCGTTGCTGTTCCATTTTCCATCCTGTTTCTTGTTAGAATATATTTCCACATCAGAACAGCAGAGTGTGTACATTTAAATATAAAATCTTACATGTATATAATCTCAGAGCATCAAATAAAACAGTACAGTCAATTTTCAGTCACAAAGTTAAGATAAAATACACTTGCTGAATTTAAAAGAAGAACATTAATTCTTAAACATGCAGATGTACCTTTGCTCTGACATTTTCAAAACTGGCAGGGCTTATCAAGGAAAAACAAATGAGAAAAACATCCTGAAATGAAAAAAAATAAAAATGCATCCAACTTCATTACTCAATACTATGAAACAGGCAAAGGGAAATTAAAATTATATGTAAATTATCATTGACACCACATTTTGATAGCTTATATATTAAATACACACTGGAAAGCTTCCTCAAATGTCAATATCATTCGAAATAACTTTAGTACAATAAATGTACAGTAATACTTGTATTCATCATAATCTGTAAACTCAAGGAGGCTGGATGGTCAACAAATTAACCATAATTTAAGTTTGTCCTTATATTTTAGATATGATTTGTTTAGTTATAAACTATCATTTATAAAAAAAAATTCAAAGCAAATTTCAGCTATGAAATTTGAATATATATATATATATATATATATATATATATATATATATATATATATAGAGAGAGAGAGAGAGAGAGAGAGAGAGAGAGAGAGAGAGAGAGAGAGAGAGAGAGAGAGAGCTCTTCTTCTTAGAGATATTACTATACATATACTGGTAGTCTTAAAATGGCTATGGCCATTCAGCTCTCTTAATATGGTACATCTTTTAACTTTAAGCACTATAATAGCAAAGACTAATTATTAAAATCACCGCACCACACTATGTATGTAGGTACAGAATAAAAGGATTAAACTCACTGTTTGTGGATAACTCAGGGGACGTAACCTGTCGTAGTCTTCCTGTCCAGCTGTATCCCACAATCCAAGATTTATGGGCTTCCCATCAACCATTACATTGGCCGAATAGTTGTCGAATCTGTAGCAAAACAAGGCAATAATTTATACGAGAAATCAAAGGTAGTAAGCAGGAACTCTTTATAGTTTCTTAGATGTAAACACTACCACATAGGAATAACAATGCCTTACTTCTCGTTATCAAAACACCAATTTTTTTGTTGTTGATTACATTGCCCTCAAATAAAACCAACGTTCCATAAATCATGAGTAAGAAATTTAATTAAAGTTTTTAACGGATCTTAAAGGTGAAGAATGTAAGGTACCATAACTTGAGATGAAAATAAAATCATTAAAAGGAAAAGAGAAGCAAACCATATTTTATTTAGATTTATTAAATATCAACTTTATGGTCAGTACATTATACACATTGAAGTAATTTTTATACAAGAGAAGGCAACCTATATTCATCAAAGCTATCAAAGAATATTTCTGCATTTTGTACACAAAAAAAATTCAATAGTCTTTGAAGTCTTTATATTTTCAGGTTTTTGAATTGTAAAAAAAATTATGCATCTTTAAAGAAAATAGTTTTTTAGCATCATTACATAAAATTACTTTAAAAAAACTACATGTTAGCTAAGCAAGGAATCATTAACAAACAACATTTTAAGACATATAACCATGATAACATGAACAATTTTTCCTAAACTGTCTAATTTTTTCCAAGGCAATGTTGGACAACAAGACTGCATTACATAACTTTTAATCAAAATGTACAGTAATATTACAAATGTTAAAAAATCTTAAGAAAAATTATAATACATGTACATTTATATAAAGCATGAGGTAAAAAAGTACAAAATATAATATACAAATAGAGTGAAACTATACACAAAAAATGGATATTTACATTATTCTATATACAAAACGAATATTAGAGACATCACTAATAAGCGTTAATTTTCTTTGAAAATCCAAAATGCATGATAAAACTGGTCTTTATTTAAGTATTTCTGGTTTAATTGTTTTTTGTATGGTCTCAATTTAAACTATTTAGTCCATTAATCTCTAAACTGTGTATGATTGACATATATTTCATTAAACAGCATTTAATCATTAAAATAAAAAAATTGTTTTCTTATTCCTTTTCGTAGCAAATTTAATCATTATTTGATCTTGCAGACACATTTTTTATCAATAAAGTTATGGAGCAAAAGTGTTTGATCCTCTGGTAGTCATAATGCTTATGTAAATGACAAAAATCAATGCATCATGGGAATGTTCCAGGAAAGAGAATTATTTACTAAATCTTAATGTCCTTCTCATAGTAAGACACAGCCTTTCTTTATTTTCTTTGTAGGCTTGGGACACAGCACGGCTCGTATTGCTTCATCAAACACCATTTTCAAACCTTTCTGGGTAAGGGCAGAGCATTCTAGGTACTTGACACTCCCCAGCTCCTTGGCCAGTGCTAGCCCCTGGGGGTAGGTGATGGGGGACAATTTCTTCTCCTTTAGTTTCTCTATCGTATCTTTATCGTCCCTCAAATCCAGCTTTGTTCCCACAAGGATGGTTGGGGCATTGGGACAATGGTGGTTGACTTCTGGATACCACTGCAAAGAAAAAAATGTCACATTATCACAGTGCAATACTGTAAAAATTAACCATAAAGATTCTCACAAGTTCCTTACAAAATTGGGGAAAACAGTGCATATAGATAAAGAGAAAAGGTGGTATGAAAACTCTATTCTCTATATATAGTTAGGGCTTTGTATTGATTTTTCTTAAAAGGACGTTAAAAACTGCAAACATTAACTTATTGTTTAGCTTCCTGTTTTACATGCTTGTAGCATTGTACAGTTGTACTTCGTGTAAGAAAACTCTGACAAATCTGGATTTGACCGATATTTAGTATGGCAATACAAAAAGTGCCACTAGATAATGGTGAATGCCTCCGTTGAGACGAAACAATCGTAAAATATTGAGTGCCCTAAATTCTATACATGTACATGTATTTCCTTGACATAAGTACTGGTACTGCATGTACTTCCATGTACATATTTATACATATACAGTACATGTATTCACACACATATATATATATATATCTTTTTTTTAAAATTCACACATAAGAAGGAAAGAATGGGATGGACAAGTGTATGTCTGGCTTATCCTTTTAGCAGGAAATCTTACACATTTGATAATGACACACTTGAGCTTATGACAACGTTCATTCAAGACCCTTAATGAAGGAACAAATCTACTGGAAAAAAAAGGGGGAAACACTTGTGAATAAGAACGTTGTTTGAACTTTGGATATTTGGATATTTTAAGATGAAGCTCAAATCAAGTCTATTTTTAATATGTTTGTCTTCACAAAGTACAAACTAAGCTATGAAAATAGCATAAAACAGAAATTGGAATACAAAACTAACATATTATTTGTTCGAATTATTCTAGCAATAAGGTTGGATGTTAATTTTTTTTAATTCACTTTATAAATGTAAAAGAATGCCCCCACATAATATAATTAATGTACAATAAATACCAAAAGGAAAAACAATAAACCACAAAACTCTCTTGATAATAAATATGAAGGAAAATAATTACCAGAAGAACAATGTTCAGAATATGCTGTCATATGAAAAAATTAATGCTTTTTTGCATTTTTTAAATGCATTTATTAGGGCTGCAGGGACAATACCACATGTACCTAGTTGATCAGATACATCATCACGATACCTGAGATGTGATATATGATACATATTACGATACATTGTAATTCAATGAAAACAGTATAAAAAAGGGTTTTAAATTTACTCAATTTGTCAACGTTTTTCCATTATATTTCAAACGAGCATTGCACAATTGACAAATAGTTTTATCTGCTCAGTTTATCTATTGAATAGGTAATCTGAAAGTTTCCCACGTACATGCACACTCCAGATTTGCTTTTTAACAGTTTTGTCAACTTTTCATTATCTTCCGCCATCTTTGTACTTTCATATTTGACAAGCAGACTAAAAAAAATCTATACATGAAGTTCTGACATTACCGGTATTTGGAAAATTTAAAACATGTTCGCTCAGGTATCGTTGTATTATAATAGTATATAGTAATAGTATATAATATAATAGTAGGTTATTGATCCATAGATCGTCAAAATAAAAAACCATGATGCACCAGTGCATCATCTCATCCCTAACATTTCCTACGAATATTTACTTCAAATTCAAGATACAGAAGAAATGTATGTGTAATCATGGAAAATTTTTCATTAAAAACTGTTCTTAAAAAGTGATACGTTGTAATGATTAGATTTATGCATACGTATATACACACTCTGTGTTTTGCAGCAAATTTAGAACCGTTTTATTTTTCTGAGCATGCAGTACAACAATGATTGATTTTCACATTAAATTTGGTAGACATTGACTCTAATGAAGTGTTAGCATTAAAGAAGACCACTTAGCAGCAATAATTATTAACATAATACATCGGTAGTGGAATCACCTTTAAATGATATAAATGGACAGTGTACGTGTGTACTGTGTATCAAGAAATAGAATTGCGATAAAAGAAGTGCAGCATAAATATTTTCATACCTTGGCTCTTATGTTTTCAAAACTAGCTGGACTGATCAATGAGAAACACATCAGAAAAACATCCTGAAATAGAAACAGAAATAATTTATATTTTCACGTTTCAACACATTTTGACTTTCATTTCTCATAATAATATGCAAGTTTTTGCCATGGTCTTATTTTTGCAATTCATGATGTAAAATATATGAGTATCAGTACTTTATATGCATTCGTTTTTATCATAATCCTTTAACAAAAGGATGTCAAATGGAGCACTACATTTACTTCTGATGAAAACCATTCTATTTGTCCATTGTTAAGAAGAATTTCTTCTTTGTGCAGCTACTGTATGCAGGGGAAATATTCGTCCCCATTTTATTTTCGCCTCTTTTGCCATTATCAGCATGCAAGTTTAAGACTGCATGAGCAAATTCCAATGTCTCTAGTTATCTCTCTTTACACAACTTTGTCAGGGTGAATTCAAGACGGGGTGAAACCGTTTCCAAGTCAAGATCGAAGGACGAAAATAACATGGGGCAAAAAAACCCTGTATACAGTAAGGGAAACCTGAAAAATTTCAACTCACCGTCTGTGGATAACTCAGGGGACGTAACCTGTCGTAGTCTTCCTGTCCAGCTGTATCCCACAATCCAAGATTTATGGGCTTCCCATCAACCATTACATTGGCTGAATAGTTGTCGAATCTGGAATTTTAGAATCAATAGCTATATAATGTTGCATTTATTATTTTCACGAAACCATGTTCCTTTGCATTACAATAGTTATATAAAAATAAAAGTCTTCAATACAGAATGATAAAGAAATATTGGGATAAAAAAGATTAAAGTTTAATATTTCAAAAAAGTTTAAGACTAGAAAGTTTTGTAAGATTTTCATACCACATGCCATTAGAAGAATTTAGTTTACAGATGATTGTACATTTTAAAGTTATGATATTCATAAGTAATAAATTCATGCCATGAATTGAATGATAAGAAACAAGCATTGAACACACAACCTATTGAATCTTCACAGGTAACTTGAGTACACCTATGTAAAACGATCCCCCTAATCAAGCAAGTCAGCTAAGGTGAGCTGACCCCCATGTATTAAAACAATAAATAAAGCATCTCTGTGTTTTGAACACAGGTAACACTGATTATTATTGTACGATTCTGTATACTGTTCTTTATCTCAAATCTCAAGCATTTCTAGATTAAAAAGGGGTACAGATTTTTACACACAAACAAAATTTCAATGGACATAAACTCAGTGCACAAACAACAATACTTCCTGCTATTCTGATCACTTGAATTTCCCCTAGCTAAAGTGTCACTGTGCAACTAACCAGGATAAAATAATTGCCCACCTTTCGATCTATTCCAGTTTGTGTTGAATGAATAGTATACATATGTATAACAGTACAGGTGAGCAGCATCTGCTGTTGATTAAAATCAACTCTATAATAATATCAATTAAGTAAGTTGCTGCTGTTCTATGAAATGTCTTCTTCATGGAAGATGTAGCATTTACAAGTAATCTGGTTCATGACTTTTAAGAAATTTTTCAGAAACTTTACTTTCATCCTTGTTTGCACTGCTTCATTTAAATTTTTGTCATAACTATACATTTTGAGTTGGTGTAGCGATTGCATAAATTTGCTAAGTAATGTATGCTAAAACACAGCTCCTTCTTTTAATGCACCTATGTCATACATGTGTTGAGTGTGCTTTTTTATTGTTAAATCATGGAACTAAAAATCATGGAACTAAAAATTGAAGGAATAAGTAATGACCACTTTATATCGAAGAGAGCATGCAAACTTGAATCAACATCTCTGCATGTCCATACTTTAGTGTAGGCCAAACACTGGGAGGGGGTTTGGAGAGGACTAGGGCTGGATGGCTGGGTGGGGAGGGGGATGGGGGGAGGGCTATAACTGAAGAATAAAGGATTTTCTAAATACAAGTCACATGATGGTCTACCTAACATTACAACATGTCCCCCCTTCATTCATCATTAAGGGGGATGAAAGCGTTTACATCCAGGATAAACATACCTCAAAGCCCATACACTGAGAATATAATCTGATCCCCTCACTTACATACTTCCTGAAACAGTTTTGTTACAAGCAATATACAGACTCTCCTTCCTAAATGACTACCGTACTTTGCTACACTGTTCAGATAACATGCTCACATGTGCATAGGGTTGCAAGAGATTCAGCAAGCAACAGACAAGCACCATTGTTTTAGAGAAAATGATATAATAGACTAGAAAGGCCTTCACGTTAGGAACACAATGACTTTGAAAAAAAGCACAGCTAACTCGTAAAGGGGTTAGTTTTTTTTTCCCCTTTATATTTTGGTCATACATGTATCACCAAGTAAGCACAAAGAGGTATTACATTACCAAACTAGCAAAGCTTAGTAAAGTATAACTAAGGTACTCTAAACTACAAATCCCCCAATTCTAGTCACACATTTGATTATTTATATATACTTACCACATATTTTGTCCTCTTTCAAATTCCTTACTGGACATTTTCTCTTCTCTCTTTTTTTTTTCATATATGATCCAGGTTAATGGCGCATGAAAATGTCCTTACTTTGCACAGTGCATTATCGGACAGATTTAAAAAAATGCATCTCACTCTTGCCCTTTACGTTATGCATATGACGCAACTTGAAAGCATCGAGTATAAAATAAATTCGGTAACAAGGCGTTGTTATTTTACTGCACATTGCTAAAGACATGTCAAGTTCCCAAGTCTGTGCAGATGTACAAAATTTTAATACAGCGAAATGACATTTATAGCAGTTTGTTCTGCCGAAACAAAACAAGAGAAGATATATATGCCTTGATTATCAGAACTGTTAATTGTGAAAAGATTTGAGAGATACAATTTTGGCATGCATGAGTAGAGTCAGATGTTTGCAAGCAATCTTTTTTAATTCAAACACGTACTGTTGAACATGTTGATAAATGTTTATTTTATATTATATAATTAAAAAACATTTTGGAGCATTTCATTTACTATAGATCACAGACTATCAGTTTGTGCACAAATACTCTGATACATATGATGCTCTTGGTTTTACAGTTTTTAATTAGTCTCTTATAGTTGGCTGAATTAAAATGTACTTACACAGTTGGAATATATTCCCCAGGGAAGGCATTCGTGGTGTAACTTATGAGAAGACATGTTTTACCCACCGCTCTGAAAAAGGCAACATAAAGAAATAACATGAAGTGATATTTCTGTGGCAATAAAACCTATCCTAAACATTAAACCTTACTGTTTTATTTTTAATGATCACATCAGATTAGAAATTATTATTCAGGTGTGTGGTACAATGAATGTTCTATTATAGAATTTATGTCAAATTGTCGATATTTCAAAGACAATGCAAATAAAAGTGCCATTTGAAAAACTGGCGCTATATCACATGTTTTGATCATGATGCCATAAAACAAGTTAGTCATCCTGTCGTATTAATTAGTCCACGCACATGTCCAAAGGCCATGCGCCAGTAATTCTTTAATCCCTTGTAGACATATGAATCACAGACTGACCACTGTCTCTCGTGTTGAAGAAAACAATCACATGTAAAACTTTCCACACATAATAATAAATACACATTACCGACAATAATGTATGATGTTGCCGCTTAATCACAGGAAGTTTGACATTTATGAAAAGTTCTACACTTGACCTCTTCAACTTCCTAGTATGTAGATAAAATGCCGTTAATTTCAATATTCCAACGCAAATTGTAAAGTTTCTTTGAACACAAAACACATCTGTATGAAATGTAATGATCTCTACATGATATCCACCGCAGTGTGCCCTTAGCTTAAATCAAGTGAAAATGTTAACTGAATTATGAAAAACAGTAGAGAGAAAGCCTCTTCACAAAGTCCGCTTCGCCTCTACATAAACAAGCACCTGCCATCATTAAAATCAGTTTAAAATCCTTACCCGTCTCCGACAACAACACATTTGATCGCCTGCATAATTAATCAAGTTCTTAAGCTATCCTAAATGGTAAGTATGTTGGCCCGGCAAACTTCTGGGACCTCTCCCTCTTTACTCGTCTGAAATATGGCTGTCGTCGAATAAATAGCTAGTCGTATTCGCGTACTATTTTTAGACTCGCCGAAAATAAACGAGAACTCCCGGATGTAAAGTGTATGGCCGCTTAGTGTCATTAAAACAAGTTAAAAAAAATGTTTTTCTCTTCTTTTAAATGCAATATTTTAATAGTTATGACAATTAAATAGTTCTTCGATATTTTAAAAAAGTAAATTTTATTTAAATACGCCCCAATTTCAAGCAAAAATGAATTCCTAATTTAGAGTTTTATTTATAGTATCGATTTAAAACTTAATTATTAGGTTATTTTTATCAATCAGATACTGTTCTATATTTGATCAATTTATATTTATATGGCAACGTCATTTACAAATAATGTCCTTACACATAGTTTTGCAATAATAAAATTAATTCAAAGCATATCGATCAGAAGTTTTTATATACTGTAATATTAATAATATTTAGTCACCGGTTCAAATCATATAGTATATTCAATAGTTTTATATATTTATATACAATGTAGTAATGTAATAATGATATTTTATCCACATGCCAGTACTACAAATAATCTATTCTCTTTTGAGAAGTGGACAGGCATAGCCTACATCATGTAGGCTATGCCTGTCCACTTCTCAAAAGAGAATACAAATAATCCAGCTATCGCCGGTACCTGCTGGGCTAAGATATTTGATATTAAAATATGAATACACTGTTTTAGAATAAATTAACACACTGAAATGATTGTCAGTATCATAAATATACATTATGATTGAACGATCTCTGTTACAGCCTCTTAAAATTATCAAAAGATCAAACCGCATCTGTAATTGAGTACACGAATATAAATGCAACTGAGTGATTGCGAATTTTGGGTCTAATTAAAATCATTTAGATTTGTAATATCGTTTATCTACAGTATCCTATACGTACATACATCTAATGAGTCTATAAACATGTGGCATAGATTTATTTTTATTCTGGGTCAAAACGAACTCAAAATGTAAAGACATTTCACAATACATGTCCGTTTTGCGCTGAGTGAAAACACAGTTCTAGTTCAAGATTCGGAGAGGTACAAGACCTGAACGTCTTGTTTAAGTATTATCGTTTTCACTGTCGTGTATCCGCGCCGGTAGCGACATGTTTGGATAACGTGAAAATGGCGCATCCATTGCAAAAACAACGAGTGTTGTGTTCTTTTTTCTATCGACAATGAGGTAAATATTAATTAAAGTATAGTAATAGTCATTCGTGTTTTTCTTAAGGTTTTGCAGATGATAAAAGTGTGTGTTATTTTTGTTCATCGTAAATAAAAACGACTTATTTGTAGAAATATCAATCGTTAACGTGTCATTTAAACGCAAAAAACAAGATCTATTTCGAGATTACGTAGATTATATAACACATACTAAAAATCTGAAGCAGCCAAAATTAATTTTAAACATTACACTAACCAAACGAAATCATTTCAATATCTTTTTAATACATTAATATATATAAAAATAGCAATAACTTCATGCACCTGCTAAATAAGTAGTACGGTTTGGATAAATAAATTATTCCGGTTTGGATGCAAAAATATAAATTGTGCAAATGGTACGGTTTGAATAATTCAAAGATATAGCATTTGTGATATTTTAGAAAAAATGGAGCAGTTTACATTTTATCGGAGTGCAACCGAATATATCAATCATCTTTTAAAAAGATAGTGGGTCATTCAATTACACAGAATGCAAAAGATGTAAATTAAAACTCAGGTCCAAAGAACCTAATATATAGACGGGGAATAACATCTCAAAAGAATACTTTTCTTTAATTTTAAATTATAAAGAAAATATGAGTTAACACTTGAGGAACACAAGAAAACTATATAAAACAATGTAAAAAAAAAAAAAAAAAAAAAAAAAAAAAGAAAAAGCTTTCACTTTTTACCTGAAGAGCAATACATCGTATAAAGACCTATCGACTACTTTTTGGCAAGCGACTGTATGATGTGTTATTTAAGTTATTCTAAAATGGTGTAATCGTGAAGTAAGTTGAACGGAGAACGTGCCAGGTACGAAAATAATACTATGAAAGTGAGCATCGTTTACATGTATATTCAATGCAAAGCCTGTACATCGCTGAACGAAGAAAATTCTACGATTATTTCACTCCCAATGATATAATGTAAAGAACCATAGATGTCTACTAAGTCATATTTATTCTATTGTTAGAAATAGTTGGTCCAAAAATTCAAGTGATGACGAGACCTGAGTAAACGTCGCCATTTTGCGAACTCATCTATGGCCAACTTCTGTAAATGTACATTTATTTAAGGAAAAGGGAATCATTCTTTCAGTATTATGAGGTGATAATTTTGGTCGGGGCGTGGTCAAATCCAATAAATCCCGAAGGGCTTTATGATAGATTTGATCACGCCTCGACCGAAATTATCACCTCCAAACATTCAAAGAATGATTCCTTATTACTTATTATTATATATAAATAAGCAAACCCCGCTTTGAATTAATTGGACTGTTTAGTACAAAATCGATACGTAGTGTTATCACAGGCAAAGACACTAAAAATGTAAATATTTAATTGTAATTCTCACCAGAAAATCAACAGGATTAATATCTATGTATATTACTGATCAAGAACTTTTGTTGATTTCTTCAATTAACATTTAACAAACTGAAATAATAAAATTGATTACACAATATACCGTTATTTTACATTGCTCTGATTTCATCCAATGTATATTGCTATTCTGTTCATAATTTAGTGCATGTAAAATAAAAAAATGAACACGTTTGTTAAAATTCATTTTCAATATTTAGTTCTTTTTTTACTGCAATGACAAAACATCGAAGTTAATGCTTACGAAGAGTACATATGCACTTAAGTACAGTGCATGTGTAGAAAGTGAACGAATAATATAATTTACAACAACGACATTATAATTTAGTTAATTGAAACAGTAAAATGCTTTCTTTGGTGACTCATGTGGTAAATGAAGGTGGCAATATAGCAGAAAAAGTACATAGCCCGCGTTAGTATTTAACATGAAAGTAAATTAGTTAAAAATTTGCCAAAGCGCGGTTGTTAGACTGTAAGTTGTAAATATAAAAAGTTGTTTGGGAACGTTTCAATCAATAATTTTAAAAATAGACAAGTATGATGTTTGGTAAATTAAATACTACATGTATGTATGAAAGGTGATTTTTTTTCCATTTTCATGAAACCCATGCTAAGATACCAATAAAAATATCCCCGTTATCACGGTTTGTTCTGTGCAGTGTATCTATATATTATACCGTTTCAATTTTAATAGAGAAAAAATATTGTTTCATTAACTATTAGATGATTTTACAGACTTTTTAAAGTTGGTATAGTTCTGTATTTGATTTTTTCCCAACGTCGTTTTAAAGCCAATAACGTTAGAATCATAAGTTGATCGAAACTGTCGTAATCACATATTTATTTTTGTGTCGGTAAAGCTTTTAGTAAGGCTGATTCTTTCCAAAAAAATATCGATGGCATGATTATACAACAGACTTAATTAACATATCTGTAAAACAGTCTGTATGTAATTTTTATAAGCCAAGTTATTTGGAGCTTATATTGTGTAAAATTGAAATTCAAATTAAGGAATATATAGATTTATTGACTTAATTGCACACGTCTTTCAACGTGTATGTTTATTTCTTTAAACAATGTTACTTCAAATGTCTATCACATGCATGACGATCTCCATTGAAAGCATGCTTTGCAGTGAGGGCATGTATATCGCACAGTAGCAATGTTACATGTATATACCCTTCGCGAGGGGATAATTAAAAGAACTATTTTTAGATATTAACCACATCCAAACCGTATCAGATGCGTATCCAAACCGTTCCTATTTGGAAAAACAAGGTCATCCAAACATGTTCCGTTGTTCAAAATTAATCGACATAATCTGCTTGTTTATCTAATTTTCACATAAACTTCGTAAAAATATAAAGTATTAATATGCTTTTAAATAGATTGGACGATATTTTTAGCGTAAAAGTAAACAATGTAAGCCTTAAATAACACGAAAACTTATGAAGAAACAAGCGGTGCCGCCATTTTCACTTTATCCAAACACGTCACTACCGGCGCGGATACACGACAGTGGTTTTACTAACAGCGTGCCAGTTTGCTTTTCGGCCCGTGCTAAAATTTTGTATGCTGATTATCATATTACTCATCGATTGGTTGTTCGATTTCATTGATGTGAATGCTAATTTGCATATCAAACACAGAACCCAGAAACGCACTGACCAATGACATTAAATAATTTTTTTGTAGTGAATGTCAACACGTGGACAGTCCAAAGCTTGTTGTTTGATAAATCTATTAAATGTACATGCCTAGAAATACATTATGAAACTTCAGCCAGTGAATTCCACCTTAAGTATACATATATAGTTCGGTATCATAAAATCGGCCGTTCATCTATAGTTGAATAAATAAAATAATATGAATTATAAATAAGTGATTTTTTTTATACGAATGGCATCGGACGAAAAAACAAAAGCTTTTTTCTATCATGAAATGATTGCATCGTTTGCTCTGGAACGTTAAAGAAGACAAGTAAAAACGTTGGGGGACGTTTACATGTATTTCATTTTAATACATTGTCCATCTTCCCCTTTCTAGCGTTTTAACGGTATGAAAATTGATGAAACGGTATGTAACTGATGGTACCATATGCAGAAGACCGGTCGAGGAGGTCCAAGTAAAATTGTGCAACATGAGGATGTAAATCATATTGCTGTTTTGAAAACTATTAATCCAACAATGTCGCTAAAAACAGCCAAAGATAACATAAATAGTCCTCCTTACATATTCTCCTGACTTAATCCAGCCGAGTTGTGTTTTAGAAAGGTGAAGATTTTATTGAAAACAGAAAAATGCACCGCACTGTTAGCCCAGGATATTGAGGTTGCTTTGTAAAGCGCATATAGCGAAGTTGGTGTTCACGACACAATGTCATTTTTTCGAACAACAGAGTATATACATGTAGATGTTTAATTTTTAGATGATTTATTACACGATAGTTGTAGATGGGTTTTTTTTTACTTTGGTATCTTGTTCTAAATCATTATGACAATTATATATTGTTATAAAAAATAAAGCAAACCGGAGTTTAGACTGACCACGTGTTGATATTTACGACAAAATATGTAGTAAACAATCATAGAATATCATTGGTTCGTGCGTTCTTGGGTTCTGTGTTTGATATGTAAATTAGTAATAACATCAATGAAATCGAACAACCAATCGATGAGTAATATGATAATCAGCATACAAAATTTTAGCAAGGCCCGACAAGCAAACTGACACGCTGTTAGTAAAACGATAATATATACATCAACAATAGCAGCAGCAAATTAACTGCTGCAAACAGGGCTATTTAGAATTGAATTTATATCTTGAATGGATTGAGTTCACTAAGTTCAGGGTCATAACGAACTCAAAATGTAAGACATGTCACAACAACGATTGGTTTGAATTTTGAAAGCGCCATTGGGATCGCACATGTCAGTTTCGGGCAGAGTGAAAACACACTTCTAGTTCAAGGTTCGGAGAAGTACATGAGATCTTGTTTGAGTGTATACATTGCAAGTAGCAGCAGCACATAAATTGCTGCAGACAGCGCATTTTTGAATTGGATTTTCCTCTTGAATGGATTGAGTTATCACCCTTACTGATGAACATTTTCACAGATTTGAGGCTGCAATGAGTATGTTTCAGAACTAGGCACGGAATAGGCTTTGACCACAAAATTCATGCTTTGATTACCTTTCGAACAGCATGGTTTAAAAAGTGGTTACGCGTGCATGAGTTGAGAGAACCAGTAAAAGACAAGCTTGAACACTCACAAATGTTTCAAGAAGAAATACTCAAGTATGATACAATGCTGTCTATAATCCACTCTGGTTTCTCTTCAATCCACGTTTAAATCTTTCGCCTTTTACTAAAGATTTCCGTGGAGAGGAACATCTAATGAGTTTATAGACTTATTTTTCCAGCCCTGATCTCACTCAGGGTCAAAACGAACTCAAAATGTAAGACATGCCACACAACCGATTTGTTTGAATTTTGATAGCGGCATTGGGAACGCACATGTCAGTATCACGCAGAGTGAAAACGCACTTCTAGTTCAAGGTTCGGAGAAGTACATGAGATGCACATCTTGTTTGAGTGTATTCATTGCCAGTAGCAGCAGCACATAAATTGCTGCAAACAGCGCATTTTTGAATTGGATTTTCCTCTTGAATGGATTGAGTTATCACCCTTATTGATGAACATTTTCACAGATTTGAGGCTGCAATGAGTATGTTTCAGAACTAGGCACGGAATAGGCTTTGACCACAAAATTCATGCTTTGATTACCTTTCGAACAGCATGGTTGAAAAGTGGTTACGCGTGCATGCGTTGAGAGAACCAGTAAAAGACAAGCTTGAACACTCACAAATGTTTCAAGAAGAAATACTCAAGTATGATACAATGCTGTCTATAATTCACTCTGGTTTCTCTTCAATCCACGTTTAAATCTTTCGCCTTTTACTAAAGATTTCCGTGGAGAGGAACATCTAATGAGTCTATAGACTTATTTTTCCAGCCCTGATCTCATTCAGGGTCAAAACGAACTCAAAATGTAAGACATGTCACAACAACGATTGGTTTGAATTTTGATAGCGCCATTGGGAACGCACATGTCAGTTTCACGCAGAGTGAAAACACACTTCTAGTTCAAGGTTCGGAGAAGTACATGAGATGCACATCTTGTTTGAGCGTGTTCATTGCCAGTAGCAGCAGCACATAAATTGCTGCAAACACCGCATTTTTGAATTGGATTTTCCTCTTGAATGGATTGAGTTATCACCCTTACATTTTCACAGATTTGAGGCTGCAATGAGTATGTTTCAGAACTAGGCACGGAATAGGCTTTGACCACAAAATTCATGCTTTGATTACCTTTCGAACAGCATGGTTGAAAAGTGGTTACGCGTGCATGAGTTGAGAGAACCAGTAAAAGACAAGCTTGAACACTCAAAAATGTTTCAAGAAGAAATACTCAAGTATGATACAATACTGTCTATAATTCACTCTGGTTTCTCTTCAATCCACGTTTAAATCTTTCGCCTTTTACTAAAGATTTCCGTGGAGAGGAACATCTAATGAGTCTATAGACTTATTTTTCCAGCCCTGATTTCATTCAGGGTCAAAACGAACTCAAAATGTAAGACATGTCACACAACCGATTTGTTTGAATTTTGATAGCGGCATTGGGAACGCACATGTCAGTTTCACGCAGAGTGAAAACGCACTTCTAGTTCAAGGATCGGAGAAGTACATGAGATGCACATCTTGTTTGAGTTTATTCATTGCCAGTAGCAGCAGCACATAAATTGCTGCAAACAGCGCATTTTTGAATTGGATTTTCCTCTTGAATGAATTGAGTTATCACCCTTACTGATGAACATTTTCACAGATTTGAGGCTGCAATGAGTATGTTTCAGAACTAGGCACGGAATAGGCTTTGACCACAAAATTCATGCTTTGATTACCTTTCGAACAGCATGGTTGAAAAGTGGTTACGCGTGCATGCGTTGAGAGAACCAGTAAAAGACAAGCTTGAACACTCACAAATGTTTCAAGAAGAAATACTCAAGTATGATACAATGCTGTCTATAATTCACTCTGGTTTCTCTTCAATCCACGTTTAAATCTTTCGCCTTTTACTAAAGATTTCCGTGGAGAGGAACATCTAATGAGTCTATAGACTTATTTTCCCAGCCCTGATCTCACTCAGGGTCAAAACGAACTCAAAATGTAAGACATGTCATAACAACGATTTGTTTGAATTTTGATAGCGCCATTGGGAACGCACATGTCAGTTTCACGCAGAGTGAAAACACACTTCTAGTTCAAGGTTCGGAGAAGTACATGAGATGCACATCTTGTTTGAGCGTGTTCATTGCCAGTAGCAGCAGCACATAAATTGCTGCAGACAGCGCATTTTTGAATTGGATTTTCCTCTTGAATGGATTGAGTTATCACCCTTACTGATGAACATTTTCACAGATTTGAGGCTGCAATGAGTATGTTTCAGAACTAGGCACGGAATAGGCTTTGACCACAAAATTCATGCTTTGATTACCTTTCGAACAGCATGGTTTAAAAAGTGGTTACGCGTGCATGAGTTGAGAGAACCAGTAAAAGACAAGCTTGAACACTCACAAATGTTTCAAGAAGAAATACTCAAGTATGATACAATGCTGTCTAGTATTCACTCTGGTTTCTCTTCAATCCACGTTTAAATCTTTCGCCTTTTACTAAAGATTTCCGTGGAGAGGAACATCTAATGAGTCTATAGACTTATTTTTCCAGCCCTGATCTCACTCAGGGTCAAAACGAACTCAAAATGTAAGACATGTCACAACAACGATTGGTTTGAATTTTGATAGCCCCATTGGGAACGCACATGTCAGTTTCACGCAGAGTGAAAACACACTTCTAGTTCAAGGTTCGGAGAAGTACATGAGATGCACATCTTGTTTGAGCGTGTTCATTGCCAGTAGGAGCAGCACATAAATTGCTGCAGACAGCTCATTTTTGAATTGGATTTTCCTCTTGAATGGATTGAGTTATCACCCTTACTGATGAACATTTTCACAGATTTGAGGCTGCAATGAGTATGTTTCAGAACTAGGCACGGAATAGGCTTTGACCACAAAATTCATGCTTTGATTACCTTTCGAACAGCATGGTTTAAAAAGTGGTTACGCGTGCATGAGTTGAGAGAACCAGTAAAAGACAAGCTTGAACACTCACAAATGTTTCAAGAAGAAATACTCAAGTATGATACAATGCTGTCTAGTATTCACTCTGGTTTCTCTTCAATCCACGTTTAAATCTTTCGCCTTTTACTAAAGATTTCCGTGGAGAGGAACATCTAATGAGTCTATAGACTTATTTTTCAAGCCCTGATTTCATTCAGGGTCAAAACGAACTTAAAATGTAAGACATGCCACACAACCGATTTGTTTGAATTTTGATAGCGGCATTGGGAACGCACATGTCAGTATCACACAGAGTGAAAACGCACTTCTAGTTCAAAGTTCGGAGAAGTACATGATATGCACATCTTGTTTGAGTGTATTCATTGCCAGTAGCAGCAGCACATAAATTGCTGCAAACAGCGCATTTTTGAATTGGATTTTCCTCTTGAATGGATTGAGTTATCACCCTTACTGATGAACATTTTCACAGATTTGAGGCTGCAATGAGTATGTTTCAGAACTAGGCACGGAATAGGCTTTGACCACAAAATTCATGCTTTGATTACCTTTCGAACAGCATGGTTAAAAAAGTGGTTACGCGTGCATGAGTTGAGAGAACCAGTAAAAGACAAGCTTGAACACTCACAAATGTTTCAAGAAGAAATACTCAAGTATGATACAATGCTGTCTAGTATTCACTCTGGTTTCTCTTCAATCCACGTTTAAATCTTTCGCCTTTTACTAAAGATTTCCGTGGAGAGGAACATCTAATGAGTCTATAGACTTATTTTTCAAGCCCTGATTTCATTCAGGGTCAAAACGAACTTAAAATGTAAGACATGCCACACAACCGATTTGTTTGAATTTTGATAGCGGCATTGGGAACGCACATGTCAGTATCACACAGAGTGAAAACGCACTTCTAGTTCAAAGTTCGGAGAAGTACATGATATGCACATCTTGTTTGAGTGTATTCATTGCCAGTAGCAGCAGCACATAAATTGCTGCAAACAGCGCATTTTTGAATTGGATTTTCCTCTTGAATGGATTGAGTTATCACCCTTACTGATGAACATTTTCACAGATTTGAGGCTGCAATGAGTATGTTTCAGAACTAGGCACGGAATAGGCTTTGACCACAAAATTCATGCTTTGATTACCTTTCGAACAGCATGGTTAAAAAAGTGGTTACGCGTGCATGAGTTGAGAGAACCAGTAAAAGACAAGCTTGAACACTCACAAATGTTTCAAGAAGAAATACTCAAGTATGATACAATGCTGTCTAGTATTCACTCTGGTTTCTCTTCAATCCACGTTTAAATCTTTCGCCTTTTACTAAAGATTTCCGTGGAGAGGAACATCTAATGAGTCTATAGACTTATTTTTCAAGCCCTGATTTCATTCAGGGTCAAAACGAACTTAAAATGTAAGACATGCCACACAACCGATTTGTTTGAATTTTGATAGCGGCATTGGGAACGCACATGTCAGTATCACACAGAGTGAAAACGCACTTCTAGTTCAAAGTTCGGAGAAGTACATGATATGCACATCTTGTTTGAGTGTATTCATTGCCAGTAGCAGCAGCACATAAATTGCTGCAAACAGCGCATTTTTGAATTGGATTTTCCTCTTGAATGGATTGAGTTATCACCCTTACTGATGAACATTTTCACAGATTTGAGGCTGCAATGAGTATGTTTCAGAACTAGGCACGGAATAGGCTTTGACCACAAAATTCATGCTTTGATTACCTTTCGAACAGCATGGTTAAAAAAGTGGTTACGCGTGCATGAGTTGAGAGAACCAGTAAAAGACAAGCTTGAACACTCACAAATGTTTCAAGAAGAAATACTCAAGTATGATACAATGCTGTCTAGTATTCACTCTGGTTTCTCTTCAATCCACGTTTAAATCTTTCGCCTTTTACTAAAGATTTCCGTGGAGAGGAACATCTAATGAGTCTATAGACTTATTTTTCAAGCCCTGATTTCATTCAGGGTCAAAACGAACTTAAAATGTAAGACATGCCACACAACCGATTTGTTTGAATTTTGATAGCGGCATTGGGAACGCACATGTCATTATCACGCAGAGTGAAAACGCACTTCTAGTTCAAAGTTCGGAGAAGTACATGAGATGCACATCTTGTTTGAGCGTGTTCATTGCCAGTAGCAGCAGCACATAAATTGCTGCAGACAGCGCATTTTTGAATTGGATTTTCCTCTTGAATGGATTGAGTTATCACCCTTACTGATGAACATTTTCACAGATTTGGGGCTGCAATGAGTATGTTTCAGAACTAGGCACGGAATAGGCTTTGACCACAAAATTCATGCTTTGATTACCTTTCGAACAGCATGGTTGAAAAGTGGTTGCGCGTGCATGCGTTGAGAGAACCAGTAAAAGACAAGCTTGAACACTCACAAATGTTTCAAGAAGAAATACTCAAGTATGATACAATGCTGTCTATAATTCACTCTGGTTTCTCTTCAATCCACGTTTAAATCTTTCGCCTTTTACTAAAGATTTCCGTGGAGAGGAACATCTAATGAGTCTATAGACTTATTTTTCCAGCCCTGATTTCATTCAGGGTCAAAACGAACTCAAAATGTAAGACATGTCACACAACCGATTTGTTTGATTTTATAAGCCCCATTTGGGATCACATAAATCAGGTTTGCGCAGAATGAAAACACTGTTCTAGTTCAAGGTTCGTAGAGGTACAAGAAATGCAAGTGTTGTTTAAGTATATACATCACCAATAACAGCAGCAAATTGACTGCTGCAATCAGGGCTTTTTGGAAATGTATTTACCACTTGAATGGTTGAGTTATCACCCTTTCTGATGAGAATTTTCACAGATTTGAGGCTGCAATGAGTATGTTTCATGACTAGGCACGGAAAAGGCTTTGACCACAAAATTCATGCTTTGATTACCTTTCGAACAGCATGGTTGAAAAGTGGTTACGCGTGCATGCGTTGAGAGAACCAGTAAAAAACAAGCTTGAACACTCACATTGGGATCACATAAATCAGGTTTGCGCAGAATGAAAACACACTTCTAGTTCAAGGTTCGTAGAGGTACAAGAAATGCAAGTGTTGTTTAAGTATATACATCACCAATAACAGCAGCAAATTGACTGCTGCAATCAGGGCTTTTTGGAAATGTATTTACCACTTGAATGGTTGAGTTATCACCCTTTCTGATGAGAATTTTCACAGATTTGAGGCTGCAATGAGTATGTTTCAGAACTAGGCACGGAATAGGCTTTGACCACAAAATTCATGCTTTGATTACCTTTCGAACAGCATGGTTGAAAAGTGGTTGCGCGTGCATGCGTTGAGAGAACCAGTAAAAGACAAGCTTGAACACTCACAAATGTTTCAAGAAGAAATACTCAAGTATGATACAATGCTGTCTATAATTCACTCTGGTTTCTCTTCAATCCACGTTTAAATCTTTCGCCTTTTACTAAAGATTTCCGTGGAGAGGAACATCTAATGAGTCTATAGACTTATTTTTCAAGCCCTGATTTCATTCAGGGTCAAAACGAACTTAAAATGTAAGACATGCCACACAACCGATTTGTTTGAATTTTGATAGCGGCATTGGGAACGCACATGTCAGTATCACACAGAGTGAAAACGCACTCCTAGTTCAAAGTTTGGAGAAGTACATGATATGCACATCTTGTTTGAGTGTATTCATTGCCAGTAGCAGCAGCACATAAATTGCTGCAAACAGCGCATTTTTGAATTGGATTTTCCTCTTGAATGGATTGAGTTATCACCCTTACTGATGAACATTTTCACAGATTTGAGGCTGCAATGAGTATGTTTCAGAACTAGGCACGGAATAGGCTTTGACCACAAAATTCATGCTTTGATTACCTTTCGAACAGCATGGTTAAAAAAGTGGTTACGCGTGCATGAGTTGAGAGAACCAGTAAAAGACAAGCTTGAACACTCACAAATGTTTCAAGAAGAAATACTCAAGTATGATACAATGCTGTCTAGTATTCACTCTGGTTTCTCTTCAATCCACGTTTAAATCTTTCGCCTTTTACTAAAGATTTCCGTGGAGAGGAACATCTAATGAGTCTATAGACTTATTTTTCAAGCCCTGATTTCATTCAGGGTCAAAACGAACTTAAAATGTAAGACATGCCACACAACCGATTTGTTTGAATTTTGATAGCGGCATTGGGAACGCACATGTCAGTATCACACAGAGTGAAAACGCACTTCTAGTTCAAAGTTCGGAGAAGTACATGATATGCACATCTTGTTTGAGTGTATTCATTGCCAGTAGCAGCAGCACATAAATGGCTGCAAACAGCGCATTTTTGAATTGGATTTTCCTCTTGAATGGATTGAGTTATCACCCTTACTGATGAACATTTTCACAGATTTGAGGCTGCAATGAGTATGTTTCAGAACTAGGCACGGAATAGGCTTTGACCACAAAATTCATGCTTTGATTACCTTTCGAACAGCATGGTTAAAAAAGTGGTTACGCGTGCATGAGTTGAGAGAACCAGTAAAAGACAAGCTTGAACACTCACAAATGTTTCAAGAAGAAATACTCAAGTATGATACAATGCTGTCTAGTATTCACTCTGGTTTCTCTTCAATCCACGTTTAAATCTTTCGCCTTTTACTAAAGATTTCCGTGGAGAGGAACATCTAATGAGTCTATAGACTTATTTTTCAAGCCCTGATTTCATTCAGGGTCAAAACGAACTTAAAATGTAAGACATGCCACACAACCGATTTGTTTGAATTTTGATAGCGGCATTGGGAACGCACATGTCAGTATCACACAGAGTGAAAACGCACTTCTAGTTCAAAGTTCGGAGAAGTACATGATATGCACATCTTGTTTGAGTGTATTCATTGCCAGTAGCAGCAGCACATAAATGGCTGCAAACAGCGCATTTTTGAATTGGATTTTCCTCTTGAATGGATTGAGTTATCACCCTTACTGATGAACATTTTCACAGATTTGAGGCTGCAATGAGTATGTTTCAGAACTAGGCACGGAATAGGCTTTGACCACAAAATTCATGCTTTGATTACCTTTCGAACAGCATGGTTAAAAAAGTGGTTACGCGTGCATGAGTTGAGAGAACCAGTAAAAGACAAGCTTGAACACTCACAAATGTTTCAAGAAGAAATACTCAAGTATGATACAATGCTGTCTAGTATTCACTCTGGTTTCTCTTCAATCCACGTTTAAATCTTTCGCCTTTTACTAAAGATTTCCGTGGAGAGGAACATCTAATGAGTCTATAGACTTATTTTTCAAGCCCTGATCTCATTCAGGGTCAAAACGAACTCAAAATGTAAGACATGCCACACAACCGATTTGTTTGAATTTTGATAGCGGCATTGGGAACGCACATGTCAGTTTCACGCAGAGTGAAAACGCACTTCTAGTTCAAAGATCGGAGAAGTACATGAGATGCACATCTTGTTTGAGTTTATTCATTGCCAGTAGCAGCAGCACATAAATTGCTGCAAACAGCGCATTTTTGAATTGGATTTTCCTCTTGAATGAATTGAGTTATCACCCTTACTGATGAACATTTTCACAGATTTGAGGCTGCAATGAGTATGTTTCAGAACTAGGCACGGAATAGGCTTTGACCACAAAATTCATGCTTTGATTACCTTTCGAACAGCATGGTTGAAAAGTGGTTGCGCGTGCATGCGTTGAGAGAACCAGTAAAAGACAAGCTTGAACACTCACAAATGTTTCAAGAAGAAATACTCAAGTATGATACAATGCTGTCTATAATTCACTCTGGTTTCTCTTCAATCCACGTTTAAATCTTTCGCCTTTTACTAAAGATTTCCGTGGAGAGGAACATCTAATGAGTCTATAGACTTATTTTTCAAGCCCTGATCTCATTCAGGGTCAAAACGAACTCAAAATGTAAGACATGTCACAACAACGATTTGTTTGAATTTTGATAGCGGCATTGGGAACGCACATGACAGTTTCCCACAGAGTGAAAACACACTTCTAGTTCAAGGTTCGGAGAAGTACATGAGATGCACATCTTGTTTGAGTGTATATTTATGCCAGTAGCAGCAGCACTTAAATTGCTGCAAACA
Organism: Magallana ariakensis; assembly: GCA_020458035.1. Classification (NCBI taxonomy): domain Eukaryota; kingdom Metazoa; phylum Mollusca; class Bivalvia; order Ostreida; family Ostreidae; genus Magallana; species Magallana ariakensis. The sequence goes on from CM035817.1 coordinate 30,061,495, forward strand.
GCGCATTTTTGAATTGGATTTTCCTCTTGAATGGATTGAGTTATCACCCTTACTGATGAACATTTTCACAGATTTGAGGCTGCAATGAGTATGTTTCAGAACTAGGCACGGAATAGGCTTTGACCACAAAATTCATGCTTTGATTACCTTTCGAACAGCATGGTTGAAAAGTGGTTACGCGTGCATGCGTTGAGAGAACCAGTAAAAGACAAGCTTGAACACTCACAAATGTTTCAAGAAGAAATACTCAAGTATGATACAGTGCTGTCTCTAATTCACTCTGGTTTCTCTTCAATCCACGTTTAAATCTATCGCGTTTTACTAAGGATTTCCGTGGATTAGGTTTCCTTTTCTTAAGGGCATTAGCAACTTTTACCATAATCTTTTATAAGTCTTCATTTATATATTGATATGTAAATAAAAATGTCAACTGACATGTAAGACCCCTCTTCCATCTTTAAAAAAAAAATAATGTAATAAAAATATATATTTCCCATTTCACATTGATTTCAATGAAATATAGGGGAAAATAAGCAAAAATAAAATTTCAAAGGAGCAATTTTTTTTATAAGTAAGATATATGATTTTGGTTTTTAATTATATAACATTGTTGTTTATTAATTTTCTATGATATCCAGCTCAAAATTATTTAAATAACTTTATATATGAAAAGTATGCACCACAAAATGCTATTTTACTATTTTAGAGTTACTTCCCTGTATTTTGTCCCTGTTGCATACACACTAAAAAATAAACATATAAAAATCTCTTGAAACAATATCCTTAATCACAAACATCTTTAATGTAAGAGCAAAGGTTTCCAATTATTTTTTTATTGCTTGTTACTCTTGTCTTTAAGTGTTTTCAGAGAGCAATCGCAACACACCATGCTCAGAGTCTCTTTTATAGGCTAATAACAGGTGGGGAAAAGAGTCTTGACTTCGCAATGCGTGTTATTGTCATTTCAGAAATAACTTTACTGTTCACCTAGCACACTAGGGAGAAAGAGTTTTTTTTTTGCACCATTTCAATCATGTACGAATCGAATAAAAACTGTGTTGAAGTAAATGTCTACAGAAAAATTCTGTGAAGTAAGAAGCTGTAGTAGAGTTTTTGCATCAGATGCTGCATCATTTGCATTATAGTCAGTTTGAATGAGATATTTGAGCAAGTCAGTTTGGTTGTATGAGCAAAGTCCAGGCATTTCTTTTCTAAAGAGTGAAAGTGTGTCAACAAATCCTTGAATAACTTTCCCTGCATCCATATTCATAAATTGAAGAGAGCCACTGTAAAAAGTTGCTTAGTCCTTCAGATTTGGATGTTGATGGAACAGGTTCACATTCCTTGTACATTTGGCTCCTAGCAACAGTTAGACCATTTAGAGCAATCGCACTGGTTGAAATCCTTTCAGAAGGCAGCAATACTGTCTGAAGCTTTTGTCATTTATGTAGGCTGCTCCAATTTGAGTAATTTCAGAATCATTACCTATTATCATAAAATAAAATTGTGTTTCATAAAAAAGTATGAATATATTATACAAATAATCACTCGGGTTGAAGGTAACATTGATTTTATTAGCGCCGTAGGGATGAAATATTGACCGACGTGAACCGGAGAGCAATATATTATCTCAAGAGAGGATAATTATAACTGATAAATAAAATTTATAATTTAGAAAATTATTTTAAATTATTTTATAAAAAAATTATTTTAAACATACCAAGTCCTGTAGTTTCAAAATCAAATGATACAAGCATATTCCACTCCATGTATCAGTTCTTTGCATGTTTGTTCAGTTTGCAGTGGAGGTATTTCACAAATATCATCAGGGCATATGTTGTTTTTCATATCAACTGCTGTCTCATACGATTTTGCCTCTTATACTTCACAAGTTTTCTGGTGATTACTTTGCTGCTCCTTTTTTCCCTTCTTCTCTTTTTGAACTCTATCGTGCTTTTTCTTTCTCTTGCTTCCTCCCTTTTTCTGTCATATTCCTTTGAAACTTTTTTGGTTATTTCCCCAGGAGATAACATCACAGATTGACACATCTGGAATGAATCATTTTTTTCATGATAAGTACATGAAAAAAATCAACGATTCTTAAAAAAAAATGTATCTAAAAGGTCTAGTTATTTTGATTTTTTTTCTTGTGTGTGTGTGTGTGTGTGTGTGTGTGTGTGTGTGTGTGTGTATTTGTACATTTATACTTACATCAGTCACATATCCCTAGCCCATGTTCTTTTGTGCAATGGCTGCTGCAACTCGGTACTCATTGCTTTCTGATCCAGCGTAGAAAATGAATTTAGGAGCCTTGCTGGAAATGGCATTGTTGAGACTCTCATTAGCCTGAGAACTCCCTAGATTGGTTAACTTATCAGCATCACTGGCATATTTATTCAGCAAATCCAAAAGGGAAATCTTTAACTTTTCATTGCAAAGGTGTACCTGCTGTAAGGAAGATGTTATGGCTTGTGCTTCAATGGATTCTGAAAATATCCACACCATGAACCACAATATGAATGATCTCCAAACACATGTTTTCCCATTGCTAATAAATTTTTCTTCATTTTTACTGTATCTTCCTGATTTTGTGATACACAGTATCGAAAACACTTTGATATGTGTGAAATTGTTTTTGGTGTTAGTTCCCTGAAGTTTTGAGTTTTTCTGATGTCATAAAGTTTATTTGTAAAGTCTTTCCGAAGGTGATTTCTGTCGCATTGTTTATTCAGTTCCGCTTTCACTTTTGAACGAGCTTTAGATATCGTTGTAGAGTCATTGTCCATGATGATCGTTCCAACACACACGTCATTGCTTTCTAGATTTTTCAACATAGAAATACACATGTCTGATGCCATAGCCTTGGAGCTGCCTTCCCAGTTCTTTCTACAATCATGTTCTTTTACATCACAACCTTTCTTCAATGCACTGTCACACTTTCTACAGTATTTATTCCTTGTTGAAAAATGCAATGCATTTTTCAAGTTTATTTCCAATGAAAGCAGCATGACCTGGAAAAAAGAAATACAGTATATATATAAATCTATATAGGTGATTCCCCATTATACACCTGTTACTGCTAGTAGTTATTGTATATGTATACAATTCACATAGGTAAAATATCTACATCCTGATAAGTAGATTGCTTTATTTTACACAGTATATTATAAGAACAATTTTCTTATTTACCAGATAAGCTACTGTAGGATTTCCCAGATCCACGCTTTTGCCAGCCACAATCAAACGATGCAGATACTGAATATTCTCTGAAATACAACATGTATAATGAATATATAATCTTGTCTGGACAATTCATACCATGTTGTCAACGTATCACATTTACATCTTATTTTGTGCAACATTTACCTGAGTTATGTAACAAGAGCACTTTTCGTTATCTATATAATTTTTTGAAAATATTTTATTTTCTAATTACTTTGCGAGATCTTTTTCTCTGACAGCAGCATCAGCACTGCTGGAACGTGCTATATCTTCAAGAGCTTGACCTTTTTTTCTTTCTCTTTTCTTGAGTGTTGTTTTGGAACAGGGTGGAATGCCAAATGTCGACATTAAGTTGGACAACTTTCTTTCCCCTATACCACTGTGTAACATACCTGAAAGCAATCAAAATGATTGTATGAAAAAAAGTTATAAAATAGTAAGATTTTCTTTTTACAGGACTAATATAAATCAACAAAAATATACTTGTATGAAAAAAAGTTATAAAATAGTAAGATTTTCTTTTTACAGGACTAATATAAACAAAAATATAAATAGGACACACCCCGGGCGATCCAGCATGTAAGCACTATACAGAACTTGTGACAAATGTTGTGCCCTTTTCCGGGGAAAAAAATTGTCTATCAAACTTCTTCCCATGCGACTTTACCATCTTTGGTCACAACCACATATCGGCTGAACACGCATACCAATATGTGAAAGCAATGAGAAGTGGGGATGTACCGCGAGCATCCGCCATCCAATCGGCTAAATCGGCTCTTGAAGCAAAAAAGATCGGCAACCTAGTCACCCCTTCACCGATGTTCGCTACTGAGCAGGTCTCCTTGATGACCGAGATCATAGAGGCTAAGGCTGCACAGGTGCCCGCTTTTGCCGATACCCTGAGAGCCGCAAAAAAATCTACAGTTTTTGCTGAGTCCACATACGACAACTTCTGGGCATCAGGATTAGACGCCATAGGAACAAGCCATACGAGTGCTAAGTACTGGCCCGGCAAGAACACCCTCGGAAAAATCCTAGCTGACATGTCCTCTCGCTTACGCGCTCGCTCGCCGTCAGTAAGGTCCGCATCCGCATCGAGATCAAAGGGGAAGAGTCAGGACAGATGGATGTGTCACAGTTGATACAAGATGTTAAACATGCTAGTTCTCGAAAAACCAGCGCAAAAAAGGCGCCAAATTCCGGATAGATCGACCATGCTACTCTAAAGACTCACGGTATTAATATCAATGATACCTCTTTTTGTTTGCCTAATCATGTCTTTTTTATTACCATATATATGCAATATCATGTGAATTATTCAAAATGTGTCCACTAAAAATAATTTCGGTTAACGCTCGAGGTTTAAATTTAAAAGAAAAAAGAGATAAACTTTATAGCTGGATATCAGACACAAATATAGACATATGTTTTTTACAAGAAACACACTTCATTGAAAAAAACGAATTCCAGTACAATTGTAATTGGTCAGGAAAATCAATTCATGCATTTTCAGATTCTAATTTTAGCAGAGGAGTTTCAATTTTATTTAAAAAGAACACACATGTAGAAATTATAGACATTCATAAATCAGTAGACGGTAGAAAACTACTTGTCAATGTGAAGATTAATATTACTTTGGTTAATGTTTATGCTCCAAACAAAGAGTCGAGTAGAATAGTTTTTTTTTAAAGATTGAAGACCTATATTAACACTCATAAACTACTTCAGTCTCATGTTATCCTTTGTGGAGACTTTAACTGTAACATGAATAACATGAATGATTAAAGTACTAAAGTTCTCAAAGATATTTTACAAATTTTAGATATGAGCGATTTATGGTTTGACAAACACAAATATTTAAATGGTTTTACATGGTGCGATGCATCTGATACACCCAGAAGTAGAATAGATTTTGTTTTTGTAAATAATGACCTGCTTAATCAATTTAGAAATATCTTAATTAGAAAAATCCCTGGAACCCATAGTAACGGTACAAGAATGTCAGATCACAGAGCGCTTAAATTTGAACTAAATATATATAATAACCAACGAGGAAAAGGTTACTGGAAAATGAATGTTTCAATTATAAATGAAGATGAATTTAAAAAGAATATTATTCAAATAATAAGAGATACCGAAAAATTAGAAAAATCATGTGTTGAAAAATGGGAAAGGCTTAAACAAAGGGTAAAAGATTTTTCAATAAATTATTCGTAAAACCGTCAGAAAACATTGAAACAAAGTATTTTGAATATTGAAAAAGAAATATCAGAAATCGAACTTCTACCTCATCATCTAATAAATATGAATAGAAAACGAGAATTAGAAACTCAATTAAGTTACCTTATCGATAAAAAAGCAAACGGTGCACAAATTCGATCTCGTGCTAAATGGATCCAAGAAGGTGAAAAAAACACCAATTTCTTTTTAGGACTAGAAAAAAAATTCAATCCAACAATGTGATAAATGAAATCGAAACAGATAAAAACGAAATTCGCTCTTCCACCTGTGATATTTTAGGAGAAATGTGGAATTTTTATGAAAAGTTATACAATTCTAACTCAATACCCGATAACGAAATAAATTCATATCTAGAAGATTGTGAAATAAAACACTTAACAGAAAACGATAAAAAAAAATGTGTGATAGTTTTCTAACACTTGAAGAATGTAAAGATGCAGTGATGATATTAAAATCAAATAAATCCCCGGGCCTAGATGGAATGCCAAATGAATTTTATCAATGTTTTTGGAAAGATTTATCTACCTTATTCTTTAGTATGATGAAAGAAACATATACAAATGACATAATGAGCTACACACAAAAACTCTCAGTTATTTCTCTTATACATAAAAAGGGAAGTAAACGTCTGTTAAAAAATTACAGGCCAATCAGCTTAAAAAATACGGACTATAAAATAATCGCATTTATCTTTGCTCGACGCTTAAAAAATATCATAGACAAATACATTAGCAATGAACAAACAGCGTATATTCAAGGTAGATTTATAGGTATAAATGCAAGACTGATTTAGACATTTTTGAGTATTGCGAAAATAACGATCAGGAAGGGATACTCTTATTTCTAGATTTTGAAAAAGCCTTTGATTCGGTTGAATGGAATTTTCTGTTTAAAACCCTAGATAAATTCAATTTTGGTAAATGCTTTATAAACTGGATTAAAATATTGTATAAAAACCCAAATTTTCGATTAAAAAATAACGGATAGATGTCAAAAACATGCCAAATGAAAAGAGGAATCAGGCAAGGGCAAAAATTAAAAATAACGTAAATATTCATGGATTTAAACACAAAAATTCAGATAAAGAAATTAAAAGTATGCAACATGCAGATGACATGACGCTAACACTCAAACATATTGAATCTTTGGCACATGCAATTTAAGGAAGTGAACATGAAAAAAATAACTCTATTGCGATAAACTTTAAAATCCCCCTGAAACTTGATAATGAGGGTTTTAGCTATTTTGTTTATTTCCTTTCAGAGATTTCATCAATTAAACACTCTCAGTGAAAGGTTTATGGAGGTAATCCATTATTTCCCAGCATGCGTCTGTGCTCTGACGTAGATGAGACACATAACTGCTGCTGACTGGGTCAGTGTTACAAACTGATAGCACAACGGGAAAATCATGCCTGAATGTCAAGCAAAATTTTGCACTGTGAGAAGGGGACAAGGATTTAATACATTTTCTATTCCTGACCCTAAGCGTGACTATGAATTGTGCAAAATATGGATTCATAATTTGGGGAATGAGAAATTAGAACATAACACACTTTATCATCCAATGAGCAGTCGCTAAATATTCTATTAAGTGATGTTTTTAATCATTAAGAATTTTTCTAAGTTCACAGCGACGTCACATTTCGATTGACGGCTTAGAGAGCCGAAAACAAAAGAGAGATGATATTTTATTGGCACATAACTTTTGATCAGCCAATGAAAAAGTGTGTTATGTTCTAAGTAAGTTAAATCATATTAAGTAAAATTTACGCGATTAAGAAGGGGCTCGGTCGCTTCGCTCCCTCCGCTCCCTTCTTAATCGCGTAAATTTTACTTAATATGATCTAACTATTACTTAAACATAAAGACTTTTGTGTTTGCATATCATTAAATTGTCTGTGAAAAATACTTTGAAGTGGAGTGTTTTGATGAAGATATTGAGGTAGGAATTTACTTTAGTTTTTTTCAATTTAAGTTAAATATCCGTTTGATATACGAATGATTTTTATATACACACAAAATATAAATATTTAAATAAAACAATCTTAAGTAAAAAGCATATTTCTTTAATAAAGGCACGCCTGATGAATTTCAAACCAAGGAAAAAACTGAAAAAGGGGGCAGTTTCTACTATTTTCCTTGACAGCAAAACTCCAAAAAAAAGGGAAACAAGTTAAAAAAGAATAAAAGAGAAGGAAAAATCGGAAGTGAGTACCGGGTGGTATTAAGAAACTAACGTGGATACAATCAAATTCATGAACATTGATTCCGGGTATTTTTGAAATCTTTGTATAATTCTTGTATATACAGCTACTTGAAAATATTCTTGGCAATGCTGAAGATATAGATGAGCCAGGCTGTTCTTTTGAAACTGGGAGATCTGGACAGAAAAGGAAAGGAGAAACAATTCCTACGGGAAAATAAAAAAACCAAAGGTAAGATTTCTAAGGTTTTATGCATATATCTATTTTGTAAAGTAAAAGCAAAGACATTTTATCTTAAAAACCATACTGTTTTGTAGAATTCAAAGAATGCTGTGGATGTTGGGATTCAGTTTTAATATATTGAAGAAAAAACTATGAAAGATATGGGAAAACAATGTGACATTAGAACTGAACAATCAAGAGAATTCTGTGTCAACTATTGATCAAGAGAAAACCCTGGTCTAGCAACATCTGATCACGGATATTCAAAAATATTCCAGGACATTCCTTCAACATCAGAAACAGAAACTATTTTCCTCTCCTCTACACCTGTGAAATCTGCACAGTGCTTCTCGCACACATTTGAATCGGATGAATTATCACCTGTCAAATCAATTACTGCCAAAGCTGACCCGGATTTCTCTTTCATTCCATCAGATGAGTCAACAAATTTATCAAATTTATCAAGTGATGAAGAGCAAGATATTAGTCCTCCTGAGGATTCAAAATTTATTGTCTTTTGGTCATGTATCAAATCTCTTTTCTGTATGTTAATGTGCCAATTTTGCAAACAACCATTTGATGCCAATGCTACAAACCATTATGTCAATGGGACAGGATTGTCTATGGAGTTTAATTGCATGAACAACCATAAATTTACCTGGAAATCGCAACCGTTTGTAGGGAAACAACCCATTGGTAATATTATGCTATCAGCAGCCACATATTTTAGTTGATTGACTTTCTCAGGCATTTCAAACTTTGCTAAGTGCATGAATTTACAAATAATATTTAGAACAACTTTTATCAATAACAGCAAAACATTAGTGTTACCTGTCATAGATTTGTACTACAGAGAACAAAATGATATTCTTAAAAAAATGAAAAGAAAGCCACTAATAATTTGTGGAGATGGTAGATGTGATTCTCCAGGATTTAACGCTAAATACTGTACATATACAGTCATGGAGGCCATGACTTCTGCAATTTTAGATTTTAATGTAGTTCATAAGAAGTGTAAACAATCATATTTGGTAATGTCGATGTAAAGGTGATCCTGATTTGCTTGTTGAAATGTGGAGGTCTTTAGAGCATCATATTTGTAATGTGCACGAATTTCCTGGTGACAATTATACAAAATGTGGTCACCCTCAACTCTCAACAGAAGTAGCCAGAAAGAAGAAATGGCTACAGAAAATTAGCAAGGCCCACGAAGCCCTATTAACAGTTATTTTTCACAAAACACTTCTAAAAGATATTCGCCAGTTGAATCTGTTTTGTCATACTGGTGAACTTGAGGTATATCATTCAATGATGCTGAAGTACATTCCAAAGTGTCAAGAATTCAAATATGAGCAAATGGTAGCCCGTACACAATTGACAGCTATTGACCATAACTTCAATATTTGGAGAAATCAAAAAACTGATGATGAGGGTCAACCGAAATTTTACAGAGCTTTCTCAAAAGTTACTGGGAGATGGACTGCCAAGAGACTCTGTGAAGAAAAAGATTATGGATTAGATTAGACTTGATGGATATGGTTCTGGAGCAAAAAGCATTGAAATCAAACTTCAAAATGCATCAGGCAAAAAAGAAAACACTACCACAGAATATAGCTAAACTTCCAGCTCCCCCAACTTCTGAGCTTGTTGAAGCCCATATTTCAAGATTTAAAATCAATTAAATTTCATTCACTTTATTACAGTGTTTGATATAGAGATATCAAGGTAACTGGATGGTATTTTTGATCAAATGGTAATTGATGCGGTCATGTCATTTATACATGCAATGAATACATGCATGCATGTATATATATTAGGTAAATATCTGTATTCTTATTTACAGTCTTTCTACACTGATAAATACAAGTACTTATTCAGAATCTGAATCAGTGTCTGAGGCTTCATGAAATACTTCATAATTTCCATGCTCATCAGGAAATGTTTTCCTTATTTTTGTCACTACACATGATGGAATAACAATTCGGAACTTTTTCCCAAGAGGCTGACCTCGTCTAACCCAATTTATAAACTGTCTGTAGGCCATAAATCTTGATTGTCTGTAACATAATTAGAATGTATCAGATGTACCAGTATGTGCAAGTGATTATACACAAATGAGATGTTTACATATTTTAAATAAATATTGATTGTATTTGATATCATTCTTTGGGAGTCTTACTTGTTATTTAAGTGCTCTGGGGCTCTTCCTTTTTATGCTTTTATATCTTAATAGATAATATAAGCTGTCTCGAGGATGACAGGACTAAGACACACTGTTTCAAAATCTGGGTGCTGGGATATCCACTTAATGTGTTTGTTAATGTAGTCCGACACATAATGTTCAAACTCATAGCAACAGAAACATTCCTTAAATGTCGGTAGAATTGTACAGTTTTCACAAGTACACCAATCCAATGATGCTCCTCTCTAATTCACATTAACTGTAGGTGAAGGGGCATCATTCCGGGCTTCAATTTCTTCCTCTGTAAACTCTGGTTCAAACTGATAGCCCTCAACTTCAATTTCATTATTCAGTTCACTTTCTGACGATGACATTTTAACTGCGCAACAAAGTGTTGATTAACCAATGTGCCAAAATGCAATGTGTCTCACTGACGTCAGCATCAGTGCTGCCCTCTCTTAGATGCTTTGAGATAACCCAGCAGGGAGGTAATGATTTTATCAAAATGGCGGCTTCCAGGGATTGCAAGAATTCGTTATTTTTAATGGAATATCTTCTTACTGAGGAAAGTTATGTCTAATTGGCTTTAGGGAATCATTATATACATCAAACTGACAAATTTAAACCCTTGATTATTTTTTCATGTTCACTTCCTTTAATACAATAGAGGTCTTCGGTAAACATGCTGGGTCAAAAATTAATTTAAACAAAACGGAATGTTTACTTTTGGGTACTTTAAAAGATCAATATGATATCATAAGCGGAATTAATGTTTCAAAACTCGTAGTAAAATGCCTAGGCATATATATAGGCCACGACAAAACAGAATGTTATACAAAAAATTGGATGAAAGTCTATTATGACATAGAAAAACTATTTGAATCTTGGAAGAAAAGAAAATTAACACTTTTTGGTAAATTCTCTATAATAAATACTTTAGCAGTTCCAAAATTTATTTATTTATCCACAATACTAGAACTACCGGAAGAAAACTATATTAAAAATATAAATAGATTAATTTTTAACTTTATGTGGAATAACCATGATAGAATAAAGAGAAATACTGTGATAGGGGATATAAAAGACGGAGGAATATGTCTAATAGATATTGAATCAAAATTAAAAGCTTTAAAGGCAGCGTGGGTACCAAGATTAATAGAAACTAAACATGCTATAAACGATTTTGTAAACAGATTTTTCAAAGAATTAAACATAGACATTCGTTTTATATCTATCACATCAGAAACATCTATTAAAAAATTCGATATTGTTCAAAAAATGCCCCACTTCTACAAGGAAGTTTTTTCGTGTTTTAATATCTGCAAAACGAGGCCTAAATTCAAAACTACAGAATCATTTTTGAAGCAACCTATTCGGTCTAATAGCTCTTTTACCTACAAGGGCAAAACTGTTTGTTTTAAAAATTGGATTAAAGGTGGAATTTTATTTACAAAGCACCTTTTCAATATAAATGGGAAACTAAAATCCTTATGTGATTTTTCAACTGTTATACAAAACAAAAGTAATTGGCTTTGTGAATATACCATAATTCAAAAAGTATTTAGGAAAAATGAAAAAAAATTTGATTTTTCAAAAATTGATTTCATTCATATAGAGATTGATAAATTGATTCCAGAAAAACAGAACACCAATTTTTATTATTCCATTCTTAAAAATAAGAAATTTCAAATCTCATGCTCACATCAAAAATTAAGTAACGAGTTCCAAATTAGCTCGAAGTCAGACTGGGAATGTATCTACTTCAATAAAATCAAATCAATGGAAGATAAAAAAATAGCAGAATTCAATTACTAACTTCTTAATAACATTTTATGTAATAACTTATATTTAAGCAAATGGAACAATTAAGTAAATAAACAATGTAAAGAGTGTCAAAATGACACAGAGAATATAAGACATTTAATTAATGTTCAGAAAATATGGAATGCAATTAGTGATTTTTTAGCTTTTCAAGTTCAGTGTAAACATGTTATTATTGGTTTTTACTCGTCACACAATCAGAATGTACAACCTACTTTTCTCCTTTATTTCTTATAAAATATATAAACATAAAATGTATTGTCGACTTGATAACATTGAAGAAACAGAACAATCTTTGTTTTATGCAGTAAGATTCTGTTTTGATATATTCAAATGTTTTAAAATATATGCGTAAGAGTTGTGATGGCATCTTCTTTAAAAAATTATATCTAAATATATAAATGTACAAAACTCACTACATGGTGGGTCAGCCATCATGTAGGTAATTCAATCCGGGGGTAGCTTTATATGGACTCTGGAGATGTGTTGGGTTGCTACCTCCGGTTGAATGAGAGTGGTTCATGTATTAATACATTATATTTTATCACGTTGCACATGCTGTGTTATACCTTATTAATAATACTGTATATTTATATTTTGAATTTTAAAAAATCATGTATAAGAATATTTACATATCCGAATGCTTGAAAGGGTATATTTATGCATAAATTTATAGACATGTATATTCTTTTCCTATTAGTTTTATGAATTTATGTCATCTATGATTCAGATACCAATATAAGAATGTAAACTTTTAAATTTATGATACATTTAAAAATGTTTTGTATATAACAAACTTCCGATCCAGGGGGCCCCTGGCACCCCAGGTGAGGAATAGTTAGAGGGCCTCTGTGGAGGTTTTGCCTCAAAATTTCTTTTGTATGGTATGAAATAAATATATTTACATTTCAAAAAAATATATATATATATATATACTTCTCCAACAACATTATGTATTGAATGTTATAAATCATTTTCTACCTAACGCCAACTTCATGTTGACATCCCAAGTTCTTTGTCCCTGAAGTTCGTTAGGTTCACTATGTCTCTTCCCAGTTGGAACAACCGTCTTTCCATCACAAAGGGCACACCTAATGGTTAAAAAGTTGTCTAATCCGTAACGTATCTCATGTACCGTGTTTGTTATATTCAATGAGACGGTAGAATGGCAAACAGAACAGCCTTCAGAGAGTTTGTCTACAATAAAGCTCAACTCCACTATTCGTCTTCCCTGCCGCCAGCTTATCTCTGTTGTATCGTAAACATTGTCACTCTGTCCATCTAAACTATCACTAGATGCGTAATTGCTATCTTTAATATCATCAACTAAACACTTATCAATGTCAGAGTCATTATCACTATGATAACACAGTTTAGATGAATATGAATGGTCATTAATAATTTTTCTAACGTTATTTGCATTAAATAAGTCAATTCTTTTCTTTTTGGAAGCGGAAATAAACCTCCCAATCGAGGTAGAACGATGTCCCTCTATCCGTTGAACGTTTTGTTTACCTCGGAAACAGTCACATACCACTATTTTTACCCCGTGCTCATTGACCACGCAAGTAGTTTCATTCTAAAAATGTATGTTTTTTCCCAGAAATTCCCAGGGGTGCTAAATGATCGAATTTGGTTCCTTTTAGGACATAGATGGATAGAAGAAGGTTTGAAAAAAATATTAGCTTAAAAAAAGTGGGAAAATCTATCTTTAAAGGCGCAATATGAAGGGTGTAAAGAGGCCAATGTTTACAAATATTCCGGAGTAAAAGTGGATATTGCAGGGTAGGTGTTATTGTAGTGGCCATATCTCAGCCCCCTCTTGATTGATTTTCCTGTACTTTGGATATGTTGTTGGACTAATGTTTGTCTGTTATTATGCCAAATTTGAATATATTTGAGCAGGTGTAATTTTTTATATGAATTTTTGTTTTATAAAGGAATAAGATGGAAAAATAATTGTGGTCTGTGTCCTAAATAAACAGGTCAAAAGTGAAATTTCATTACGTGGCTATGGACGAATTTTTTGCTAAATACTGTGAAAAAGTGCACTCGGGCTCTGCTCCTGGTTTGAATGGTCAGTGTCGCATCTGGACTGGCGCTAGAAGCAGCAACAACAAATATGGTGTTGTATGCTACAAGCATCCAGTAAAAAAACAAGTGGGTTACCGTGGATGTACATAGACTAAGTGTCATGCTACATCACGGTTATCATGAGTTGGATGCATCCATTGTTGCATCACACTTGTGCCACAACACACTGTGTGTTGTTCCGGAGCACATTACTCTGGAACCACATGGTATAAACAACCAGAGACAGACCATCCGAGCTAGGGACCCCTGCCTGGGCCACTTTCCCTACCTGCTTTGCAGACTTGATCTGATGATTGACATGAATTGAGAATACAAAGAATAGGTAAGTTTATCATATTTATTAGAATGTTACACCGCTGAACATTGGAGAGTCCTGCATCTCTCCTCACAATAATGGGTTTAGTATATGCCTGATTGTACATACTGGTGGATTCAGTTCAAGCTTTTAGGTTAGTAACAGTCAGTGTCATTTATAAAATGGGTAGAAAGTCATTTAGTCAAATCCCGGGCGAGGCCTCAGATGATAATGGCATGCTCCTCTCCCGTGGCAGGGATTATCTCATGCTGCGGGCTGGTTTATATCCAATTGTCCCTTCTGGTAGATGGTGTTCCTCCATTTTCCTTCCCTGATGTTTGTTTCTTCTGGTCTTAGTCTTTTCCTTTTTATTGTATTCTTGTCTGTAGAGGAACTACAGGAACAATCCTGGCTAGTCGTCGCTTGCCAGAGTCCGAGTATTGGACACCGGCAGATTCACACTTGAGTCTGGTTGAAGTTCCTGGTAAGTTATTCCTCCTGTGTATCATTGAATGCAGACGGCCTTCCATTGTTCAAGAGAATTTCACATTCTTTGGCATGTTGGCACTTGCAGATCTATGGTAGGAATCGTTGGCATTAGTGTCAGTCAAAAGTTGTATGGCAGAGATAGCCTCTACACTCAACTTCACTTTCAGAACTTCGGTCACAATTCTTAGGTCATTGTCATTCATTTGCATGGCAGTGAACCTATAGATGGTCAGGTTGCGGCTAAAGTTCCACCAGTTGGAGACCACTCCCCTGTCACAGACCAAGAAATAAGCCGCACACATCGAAAAGTCTCCGTCATAACATGCAACTGTTGCCTCCAGGACTTTGGATAAGAAACTGCTCATTTTCTCCAGTTCTCTGTCATACTTGGTGAATAGCTTTTTCACTATCATGGAACATCTGGATTTTAAGTCATTGCTAAACACCCTTTGTAACTCTTTTTCTTCTTTTGTCTAAGAATGGAACATTTCATCACTGTATTCTGCTCGGTTGCTGGCATGGAACTGTGATTGCCCAAGATGGACAGGATCTGCTAGGCGCTCTATCTTCCACAAGGGATGAAGAGCTCGCATGGCACCGTCCACTCCTTTGGCACCTTGGGCATCGTCGTCCGTGGAACATACCAGACTAGAACATCTTACAAGCCAAGCTGAGTGCCGATATCCTTCCCCATCTCGTATTCCGAGAACAGAGCAGCCGGAGACAGGTTTTCAGTACATTCAGCATGACCGCCAGGACAGCCTACTTCCATTCCTTTGCTACACAGCCATGCACCAGTCCAGCAGAGTGTGTTCTGTACAGCACAGGCAAGTATGTACTTTCTATCTGTGTTTGTTGCTACTGCCAGAGAAAAGGCTTGACTGGCATTTTGGCAGACTTCCGACTAAACACGACGCTGCTGTTGTACCTTGCATCTGTTGAAATGTTGTTGATATTTTCAGGGTGTCCTGGAGTAATGTTAACTTTTTTGAACATTTGTATCTTGTCATGTCCATTGTTTAGTTCTGTCATTTTTTTGCTTGTTTTGCACAGGAATGTCTGCATAAATGATTTGCTGGGAGCAGGTATGTCCAAACAGGTGAGGATTTCAATCAGCTTCTCGGCCCCGATGGCAGTGTCTTGAATGGCATATGCGAGAGCGATGTTGGTTGCTGATGGATTACGGCCTGGTCCCTCTTGATGAATCTCATGATACAGGTTGAATGTCGGAGAGGTATACGGACAATTTACGCATTTATATCCTGTACTTCCAAGAGATGCCTAACTTTCTTGCCTCGAGTACAACAAAATTTGGCATGGGGCAGGTGCTGGAAGTAGTCTGATGAAGATGGGCTGTGCTCGTCGTCATATCAATTATTTTCTCCTCACTCACTATATTTCCCCCGCCCCCCCTTCATATTCATTGCTGTTTTGATTTTGTAGGTATCTTCAGCTTTCTGACTGTGGCCGAAGAATACACGAGAATCCACTCTCTCCATCACAGTCAGGAGTTATGTAGGATTGGCAGTCTAAACTTGGTCGTGTTACCAGGGCATGGTTCCCAGCGGATAGCCGGACAAAGGAGCGTTTACGAGTTGTCCCTTGGACCTCTGATGAAGCTGTTAGTATTACCTTGCTGAAAAAACTTCCTGCTGCCAGGGCAGCTTCCTTTGGCGGAGTCGCCTCCCTTTGTTCCATGGCCTTTGGTTCTTCTGAAACATTTTGATAACTTCTGCAAGTACTTTCTGCTTGCTGTATCAAAGATGGTGTGATGGATTGCTTTATTTCCATCATATTTGTAGTCTTGTATGTTTGACAGTACTTCAAATGACATTTTATACCTATCCATGTCATCTCTTCTGTACCCAGAGCTAATCCATTTTGACCTGTAAGTGCCACTTCATCAAAGTGGTTGCAGTGACCATGTTTGATTATCTGCTTAAAACAAAGGGATTACTCGCTGTTTATTTACTAGCATGTCTGATTTCTATAGTATATCAAATGTAGAATTTTTACATATTTCTTTCCACTGAAATATCTGTGTTTGAATATTTTATTTTGGGGCTTTTCTGGGAATTTATAGCCTTATTTGGGGGTATAATTTGAATTTTTTTTAAAATTACATAATATTAATCGTGATGAGAAAAAATGTCAGATATCTGTGGGCAAAGAGTTGAAATATGACCTATTAAAATTTCAAGGAAATTGATTGTAAAATGGGGTCATTATGAGTATTTTAGTGAAGTGAAATTTGTGTGAGATGCTTAAAGGGATTCCTAGTCATGATGTTTGAGACCGATCTTGAAGAGATGGAGATGCAAGAGATGATGGAATTGACAGTCAATGTCACCGTTAGGAGATCAAGACAAGGAATTTCTAGGAGGGATCTTGTACATCTTCTGCAGAACCATGGGTATACTGAAATAGTGGCAGCCTGGCAGATGGACCGACAAGATGCCTGGTTTGTAACATTTTCCAATAATGCCCAGGTGAGTGAGCTCGAAGGCAAAGACGTGATTTATAAAGAGTTGCTGTTGCATTTTGATGTGTGTGACAGAATTGTTGTGAAGTTGAAAGTACACTGGCTCCCCTTGTGGGTCAGTAATGAAGATGTGAAACGAATTCTAGCGAAGTATGGAGAGGTAAAGAGAGTAGAACACGTCACGGAGAATGGCATTATTACAGGGGTCAGGCAAGCGGAACTTTCCCTCAGAGAAGGTGAACAAAGAGACATTCCATACTTATCTCATATATATGGACATAAATGTTTGATTGTTATTCCAGGGCGCCTTCGAGTATGTTTTAAGTGTGAGGAAGTTGAACATTTAAGAGGGCAAAATACCAGTTTTAAATATGGTAGACCACCTACAAGAAGCTATGCTTCAGTGACGCAGACAAAGGAGGCTGTTGGTAAGCCTCAAGAACATGTATTAGACAATAAAGCTGTTAGTAAGCCAGTCACAGAGGAAGAGGTTGTTGGCATATGTTGCAAATGTGAAATATATAATGACTATGTGTTTTGTTTATCATATATTGACCTGTATTTAAATTCGTCGAAATTCAGATTGAGTATTTTTGTCTGTTTCCAATCTGTAGGCATTCTTTTAGCATTATTTGCATAATTTTTATTTTAATCATACATATTGTAGATGTGTATATACCTTTAGTCCCATAATAATGTATAATAGGTGGGAAACTGAATCAAACATTGATTAATACATCTGTTTGAACTTTTACCGGGAAATTCCATGATTTATTTTGTAATACCGAACCCGACCCGACTTTATTTATATTAATTATTTAATAAATATCGTAAATCTTGACTATTTGTATAGCAAGAACATATATTTGTGTATTGTAAATAAATATTGTTGCATATACACTACTATATTTAAAGGGACTTGGACACGATTTGAGCTCAATTTTTTCAAAATTTATTTTTTCATTTTTAATGTCTAGAATGGTCAATATGGATGTTTTTAATGCTCTATCAAAATTTGAAAGTCAAATATCGAGTTACAAGCGAGTTTCAGAGGTTAAAATTCTTTGTTTTGTAAACAAAGCTCAAGTCTTGGTATTGTTTACATATATGTCTTGAATTGGTAAAAGTTTCAATCTAATGTTGCATTTTGTTGTTGATAAACTTATTTATGAACACATTTAATAAGTTTATCTCGTTTCCACCAGTTATTTTGTCAAAGAAATGGTAATTTCTTTAATTTACATTATTTGTAAACAAATATAAGACTCGAGCTTTGTTTACATAACAACGACTTCTTTCCTCTGTATCTCGCTTGTAACACGACTTCTAACATTCAAATTTTGGTAAATCATTCAAAATACACAAGTAAACTATTTAATACATAAAAATCAAAAATAAAATTTTCATCTGAAATCGTGTCCAGGTCCCTTTAGTTAGTTATTATTGTACATATATACATGTGTATTGCTATGACCTAGTTACCTAGTTAGGTAAATATACATTTAGTAGGTATAAATAAACGTACGGAGGTCCGTTACGGAAAGAATCGAATTAGCCTTCAAGGGGTAAGGAAGAATATTCTATTAGCAGAGAATTGAAGAGATGTTTTGAGTAACCAATGTTACCAGGTATTTATAGATAGTAAAAAAAATTGTAGTGACTAACGTTAGGTCATAGCAATTAGAACTAATGTAAAATATTTATGGATTATTTTGTATTTTGACAGTTCATGTTTTGAATAAATAATTCAATTATTAACTGAAAAGAGAATTGAAGTTTTTATTTACGTGATTGAATTCATACATAGTTCAATCTACGAAACAGCATACCTCAACAAGACGAAACAGAAGAGGCTTTTGGTATGCCTATAGATGAAGATGGCGATTCTCAATGGATGGACGCGGCTGTTGAAACAATCATGAACATTTTAGATCAGGAAGATTCTATGGTAACGGACACAAAGATAGTTTGCGTAGATTATGACTTTCCGGAGAGCCCCGGGGCCCTAGAATTATCACCTGCTGATAGACGAAAAAGGACATTCATTACCTATACTATTTCCCCCAAACCCGACCATGGCGTGCCCCCGGAGTGTTATCATTAAAAATTTAAGGAGTTTTACTCCTGGTGTTATTTTATACTAAAATTATTTTATAATTAATTTCGTAAGATATTATTTGGTATCTAAGTTCTTTGTTAAAAATGCACTCATGTTATGCACGGACAACTTTAAATTTGTAAGTTATTTAGACTACTGCTCACTGTTTTGTTCTCGTAACATGACTAGGCGATAGTACATTTAAACAAAACCTTATATAATGGCTTAACGCATCCTTAATCTGAATACAAAGGGCCTTTCAAATGCCCAATCTCGCTATGAGTTATTGTCATTGTATGTAATTAAAGAACAGATTTCAATATTGTTGTTACAAGAAACACATTTGTACAGTATCAATAAAGTACTTCATTTTAAATCAATGTTTAATACAAATCTAAAATATTTTAATTTTGATATTAATCAAAGTAGAGGTGTTGGAGTTGTATTTAAAACCCATATATTTTTATTGAAAAATCATACATGTATGTTGGCTTAGATGGTAGATAAGTATATACTGATGTTGTCTATAATAATGTGCAATTTAGATTTATTTACATTTATGCTCCTAATATTCCCCCTGAGAGGGTTGCATTTTTGAAAGATTTGTATCCACATTGTTTAATTTCTAAACATTTAATTATTTGAAGAGATTTTTATTGTATTGTGAACCCCAATACTGATAAAATTGGTGGTAAAGTTACTTATGGTACAACAGGAAATGAACAAATCCAAGAAATTGTTAAAGATTTTCAGTTATTAGATTGTTATAGAATACTGAATCCAGATAATATTAATGTTTCTTTTACCTTTAGTAAAGTGGGGGTGTAGACTAGATAGGTTTTACGTCACAAAATATATGTTATAATGTAGTTGTTTGTAAAAATGTACCGTTTGATAATACTGATCATGATGCTGAATATTTAAATTTAAATGTGACAGGTGACATCACGTTTGGGTCTAGATACTGGATATTTAATAATTCTTTATTGAAAGAGAAGACATTTGTAAAAAAAAAATTACCAAGTTCTTTTCCGATCTAATAGACGGGGAGACAGGACACGTATCACGTGACCTATATTGCAATGATACTTTGATGTGCTAACTCTATTATGACGTCATAATTGATTTGATTGTATGATGCTATGATGTCATTTATCCATTATGACGTCATACAGGATTTGATAGATCTTTTTCCCGTACTCAACGGCTCTAAAGTAGTCATTTTCACAACATGAGATGAGGACAATTTAAAATTTTAGCTTTAGAAATGTAAATGTATAAAATCATAAGCGGTTAATATAATCAGGTATATATTCTGATAATGATCCGTTCATTTTAACTGATAAATCTAAATAATGCATTACTTTTTTGATAGTTTAAAACAGAAATTGTCACAAAAGGTCATAATTCCAGAATAAGGGGTATGGGTGATTCCTATTGTAGTATCTCTCTTGAATGGCAAGAAAGTGGCCATGAACATTTTATAAGTAATAAAGCACATGCTAAGGTTGATATATGAAAATTTGTTAAAAAATTCATTGACAGTTTTTTTTGTGCCATCACATTTTGTTCAAATTTAGAATCAAAAACTTCAAAATTTGTAGTGCTGATTTGAGCAATATTTTGATAAAATTATGATATTGCTTTATAAAAAGGCCAATGTGGTAATTGATTTTGAAATTTGTTTCCATTCTTAAAATTAATGAATATAATTTGCAAATTAATTCCATCAAATAAAATAATTATTGCAGAAAATTGAAATTGTTAAAAAAATTCATAATGACAGACAAGAGGGATAATTCCTATTAAAATATCTCCCTAGCAAGGTAAGAAAGTAGTCATGAAAATAATACATGTTGTAGTGGACATCTTAATCTAAACGTGCTAAAAAAAGAAAAAAAATTATTGACAAATAATTTTACACTGCTACGTCCTGTTCCCCCTTAACTACATATTATTGTAAGAAAAAAATCCAAAGTTAAACGTGATCTATTGAAAGTATTAGAAAAGTCATATAATCGACTGCAAGATTTTGAACAAAAAAACCCTGGTTAGTTTATCGATAGAATACGTGAAATTAAAAAAAAATCAGAGAGTTACAAAATCAAAATTACATTGGCTCAAAATTAATACCAGGTCTAGAGCAGAAAATTTAATCAACCAAGAATTCCATCCAAATTATTTTAATCAGCATTAAATAAAGAGAGCTAAGCAAAATCACTATTACCAAAATTACCACACAGTCCTCTACATGTGTTAAATCTGGCGATATTTATATGCATTTAGAGATTTTTATTCCAAATTATATACGGACGAGGCAGTTGATCAGGACATTATAAACATGTTTTCATAAACTATACCAAAGTTACGTAATATTGTTTCGGCACAGTGTTAGGGCCCTATAAGAAAAGAAGAGTTATTGTTGGCACTTCGGGACATTGAAAGGTCATTTATCTGATTCTTTAACAATAAGTTACATTACATTGCTTTTTAAAGATCCTGATTATAGCACTGAAGAATTATAGATCTATTTCCCTTCTTGATTGTGATTTCAAATTAATATAAAAAAAGCAATTACTAATTGAGTAAAAATAGATTTCGAATACATCATTAATCCTGATCAAACTTGCTCCGGTAAGCACCATTTTTAATAATTAACATCTGATGAGGAACATTATAGATTACTGTGAGCAAAAACAGTTACCGTAAGCTTTTATTTCTTTAGACGATGAGGAGGTTTTTAATCGCGTTTATTACGATTTTTATTTTTTTTGGCTTTCAATTTCGGACCTTATTCAGAAGTACGTTCCTCGATCATTGTAAATAATCATTTTTCAGATTCATTCTTATTGCATACTGAAGGGTGCGTCAAGGGTGCAGCCTGAGCCTTTTGTTATATGTTTTGATTGAAGAACTGTTTGCCATAAAATAAGAGACGACACACATATTTCAGGTGTCAAACTACGAGGCACTTCAGAAAATGCTAAACTAAAGTATCTCTCTATGCAGACGATAGCCTGGCTATTTGCACTTGTGACGTCTCTATACAGCGTGTACTTTATTGAAGCAATATGTATGTAGGCGCGTCGGGGGCAAAACTGAATCTTGAAGAAAAAAAAAACTAAAGGTATTTGGCTGGGCTAATGGACATCTCGCTCAGATTATCCGTTTGGAATATATTGGGTCAAAAACTGTACAATATAAGGAATATAATTAGGAAATTATGCTACAACAGATGATATTTTGCGACCTATTTCACAATTTCTTTTAAAAATTCGGAAATTTGGAAATAATGCACTCTGTCTTTTGTTGAAAGATCTATTGTAGTGAAAACGTTGACATGCGGTACTATTGTTTATACTGGTTCTGTTTATGTTTTACCAAAACATTATTTAAAACAATTTGAAAGAGCTATTTTAAAATTTTTATGGTCCACTAATGTAGAACCTTTGAATAGGACTGTATGTTATCATTTCAAGGAAAAAGGGGTTTTGATATTGTTAATATTAATGTTAAATTACAGTCTCACATTAAGCAATACATTTTGCAAACCATTATCAAAAACAATGAATCAAAATACGCTTATTTTCTTTATACTCTATACTCGATATGTTTTTAGTCTACGACAATATATATCAACCTATTTTTGCAAGCAATAATAGGCCTCATTCTGAATATATGCCTAAATTTTATCAAACCTGTATGAATGATATGAAAACTCTTTTACAAATCAAGAGTGATAATGTTTCTGTTATTTACAGTAATTTTTCAACAAACCGATTGTATAGAATTTGTTACTGTGTCAAGAGTAGAAAGAATTTTTTCGAGTTGATGTGATGTGATGTTCAGAGTCAATCATGATATAATTCCCGTATCTTACTTTATGAATAATATGGGGTATTACAAAAGTAACAAATGTATTCTATTAGTCCGAAATAATAATAATAATAATAATAATAATTTTTCTGGCTTTTTTAACAATTTCGATATTTTACATGCCAGGAAAACATCAGAACCAGCGCCATTACGAAAACTGGAAATTCACTGCCTCAAACTGGAAGCGGCATTCTAGGCTCGATTTTAAATAGATAAATATTTAAACTAAAAAATACAGCTTAAAATAAAATTTAACTGCACATTTTGATAATCACACTGATAAACAATAGTGTTGTTGACCTATTTTCTCGCGAGATTTCAAAAATTAACGAAATCAAAACAAATCTCAACAGTTCCACTTTTCTCGATTACGACAAAGAGCACACGGCGGGTGTGACCGGTCAGCAGAGGATGCTCACTCCTCCTTGGCACCTGATCCTACCTCCATCTTTTTGGAGGTTCGTGTTGCTCTGCTTTGAATTTATATTTCGTTTTATGGATTTTTGAGATGGTTGACGGATTGTTATTGTCATTTTTTCATTCGATAGAATGCGTTCAAAAGCCTGTTTATGGGATATAAGGAACCATAAAAACGGTATTAGTGGGAAGTAAAATCATCGTTTTATTAATGAGTTGTGACTGAAACATTTGGTTCAACTCGTAAATATTTAAAATCTAGCCGAAAATGCCGCCTCAACTGCGAATTTCCAGTTTTCGTAATGGCGCCGGTTCTGACGTTTTCCTGGCATGAAAAATATCAAAATTGTTAGAAAGGCCAGGAAAACGTCAGATATTTCGGACTAGTATCCTGTGTGACAATCGTGTTGAAACTATTTCACATCTCTTGTATGAATGTGAGTGAAACCTCTTATAGTCTTGGTGAAAAGCTGGTTGAATGTGCTGTCTAATAATCAATTCAAACGTTTCAATATTTCTCATATAAGATTCCATATTTTGCCTAACCATACTTCCAGCAAGAAAATAGAATCCATGTGTCTATTTTTTGATTTCATAAATGTGCTAGTTTATTTGGAATATAAGGTGTATAATCAAATTTCAACATAAAAATTTAACATCTAATGGTATGATAATGATGTATGTAAATCATTTGGTTCAAAGAATACAAGCAAATTTTTATAGATTTATTGCTTTGATGACGTATTTGAAAGTTACTGGCGTGTTAAAAAAACTAATTTGTCATATTATAAGTAAGAAATAAGAGTTCAATATTGGTATCTAGGCATATCTATTCTTATAAATTAAGACATTTTTCTAAAAAAAAAATGACTACACCAGAGTAACTGCTTACACCTTCGGTATTTCAACACGTGCGATATAATGTGCGTTAGTAATAATTGAATTTTACCTGATATGTAATTATTGTAAAATTAATCAAAAACCTCCTTTTATTTTCGATAAAAAAGCCCGAAATAGCAAAAATGAGAGTAAGGTGTTGACACGCTTTGGCGGGTCAAAGTCAGTGGGTGTTTGCATCAACATATATGCTTGCAATTTAATAATATTGAATAAAAAAAAAAGAAATCCGTGAAGAGGAACATTTAATGAGCCTATAGACTTATATTTGAAGCCTTCACAGGAATCAGGATCAAAACAATCTCAAAATTTCCCTCTTGTCCAAGCATTTCCGTTGTGAAGGATTAGGGGCATTCTAATAGACGGCCTGACGGCTTTGAAAGTTGACATCGAATTTTTATTCTTAGTTTATCACGATGGAAAATTTACCTGGCTATTGTCCTATTCCATATAAAAGGTCCCATACTCTTTTTACAGTTTAGCATTATTTTTGACATTTATAGAGAGATAATTTAAGGTCGGAAAAGAACACTATTGATACATTTTTATCTATATTGAAATAGATTTAATGTTATAAATACCAAAACTATATATTCATATTAAAATAGAGATTCTATATTTTGTATGCTTTCTGGCATTCTCAAGATGACATTGAATTCTTTAAAGCATCTCAATAAATGTTAAAAATCTACATACTGTTAAATGTGAAGAAAATTATAATCTTCTGAATCATTCTAGCTTCCAAAGGAAATACCGTATAGCCGGGGTTTTTTTTGGCGGGACACAAATTATGCTGATTTAGTCATACAAGGTATACTAGTACTATTAAATTTGGCGGATATAATTTTGGCGAATCATTGACCCTTCATTAAAATTTCTTGTCACTTTATTTTTATTAGTTGAGGAGTTAGTGAGCTTAAAGCTGACATGAACTCATAAATACGCATTATTTCCCTTTTATCTCGGACTACCGCCATATTAGTTGTCAATTTCTATTGTTCTGCTCATCGCTACACACCCCCTATATAAGGCCGATAGCACTAATCATGCTTCACCGCATTCAGATATTTCATTCACCCGAACAAGTTACATTGGACGAAAAGATTGAAGAAACGCGTTTTGAACAAAAATATTATGACAATCACTGTACTGGTAAGAAATACCCAAAGAACGACGAAACAAGGCAGACTGAAATCCCAGACACACATATTTCAAAATCCTCGATAATTGTAGAGCGTTTTCCTGCGTAAGGTATAACATCGCACATGCGCAAACTACAGACTGTGGCCGATCGAGCAATGTCAATGAATGCATGGATTTTAGAAACAGAGTGTTTTTGTAGAAACCGATGGAAACGATGTTACGTTGTTACCTTCTTGGATTTTATATCATATATCTACTGTGTTGGATGTAGTGCCGCTGGGGTCTTCAAAATGAAGCAGACGTTATGCACTCTGTATGAACGACACACGTGTTCGATGTGCATGCGAAGTAAGGCACCACTATCTGTGCAAAATGATACGGATACCTTGGAAATTCTTTCAAAGAATAAATAAATTCTGTGGTGTTTTATTGATTGTAGTTTCCTGTATTCTTTTTTTACAAACATTTTTCTACAATGTGTAGTTCATGCATTTAGAAGTCCGTGCAACCTGAATGCCTCGATCGGAAAGCAACCGACCGTAATTTTCTCGACCGGTATATATACCCCAGTGGCAGTAGAGGAGCGATCGAAGCTAATATGGCGACCAAATGCTTTTATGAATTCATGTCAGCTTTAAGCAAAAATCCTATATCACCATTACAAGGTGGAAAAAATTCGATGTCCGACCCTGGCTTTACACAATTCAATATTTTCAACAGAACTACCTAAATAGTGCTTAATATACGCAGTAAAAAGTATACAAAAATGATATCCCCGCCAAAAACAAAAACCACACACAAAAAACCCAGCTATACTGTATCATAAAGATATACAAGAGGCCAAAAGGCCTTAACGGTCACCTGAGTAGCATAACCCATACACAAACTTGTCAAGGAGTCTCATATATGCATTTAGTTAAGTTTTATTCTGGAATAGAAAGATTAAACCTATAATTTTAGCGAAAAACTTAAAAGATCATAAAAGAGTGCATGACCTGATATTGAAAAGGTGCAAGACTCTGATAGAAAATAATTTAATAATAATAACAAGGTGGCTATTATTCATGTTTTATCTAAAACAACCTCCCATCCCCCATCCCCCTGGGGCAGACAGAAACTCTCACTATGGGCATTTAAACAAACGAAAAAAAACCCAGCTTTATCGATAAAAGCCATCATGAGTTACTCACTTCTCCTGTTCCAGTTTTTGAATATTCAACATTCGTTGAGAATCACCATCTGGCATATATACCAAAATCATTTTACCTTTATATATCAGTGATTTTAGTTAGCCAATTATTACTTTACTATTAACAAGTCTATTTGTTTATTTTGAAAGTTCAAAAACTTTTTGTTTCAAATGATAAAAAGCCTTGCATAACTCTTTTGATCATACAACTTCTTTATAATTACATTATATTCAACAATTAATTACTACATATGAACAAGCAAAGGAAGATAACTCCATTAGGTAGAAGCAAGGGAAAACAAGATGTAATAATAATCGGGGCGATTATAAAGTCTCCCAAACGAATGACGCTATCATATAGAGTAGGGATGACCCACAAAGTTTCATGTGGTTCCCAGGGGTCCTTAACTATATATCAGGTGAACTAACATAAACAAGGAACAAGAAAATATATGGTTTAGGGGTGGGGATATTAACCGTTTTCAAGATATTCAGGCACTACCTGTTTGAGAGGGCTCAGGACCACCCCAAGGGCCCATGACCTACATACCATATGATGCCCCTTGACACAAGGAACAAGAATATATATAGTTTAGGGGTGGAAATCTCAACCGTTTTCAAGTTATTTGTGCACTTTCTGTTTGAGGGGGGTCAGGACCATCCCCGGGGCCCATGACCTACATACCATATGATGCCCCTTGACACAAGGAACAAGAATATATATGGTTTACGGGTGGGGATATTAACCGTTTTCAAGATATTCGGGCACTACCTGTTTGAGAGGGGTCAGGACCATCCCTGGGGCCCATGACCTACATACCATATGAAGCCCCTTGACAAAAGGAACAAGAATATATATGGTTTAGGGGTGGGGATTTCAACCGTTTTCAAGATATTCGGGCACTACCTGTTTGAGGGGGGGTCAGGACCACCCCAAGTTCCATGACCTACATACCATATGATGCCCCTTGACACAAGGAACAAGAATATATATGGTTTAGGGGTGAGATTCTTAACCGTTTTCAAGATATTTGGGCTCTTCCTGTTTGAGGGGGGTCAGGAACCACCCCTGAGGCCCATGACCTACATACCATTTGATGGCCCTTAACACAAGGAACAAGATTATATATGGTTTACGGGTGGGGATTTTAACCGTTTTCAAGATATTTGGGCCCTACTTGTGCCATATTGGCCCCACCTTAGTGCCTAAACACCTGTCCCAGGGGTCATAAATTTCACAATTTAGGTAGAAGACTTCATGTATATCATATCCAGGCCTTTAGTTTTTCACAAATATATATGGGAGTAGAGGAGAAGATTTTCTAAAATTTATACATTTTTACTATATGGCCATTTTGGCCCCACCCTTGAGCCTGAACCCCTGACCCAGGGACCATAAATTTCACAATTTTGGTAGAGGGCTTCATGGACATCATTTCCATGTATTTAGTTTTAAACAAATATCTATGGGAGTAGAGAAAAAGATTTTCTAAGATTTAATACATTTTTACTATATGGCCATATTGGCCCCACCCTAGAGCCTGAACCCCTGACCCAGGGGCCATGAATTTCACAATTTTGGTAGAGGGCTTCATGGACATCATAACCATGCAATCAGTTTTTTCCTCACATGTGTGGGAGTAGAGAAGAAGATTTTTGAAAATTTTGCTGTTTTTTTTACATATTTGGCCCCACCTGTGGCACCCTGGGGGTGGTAGAGCCACCAATTTCACAATTTACATTTCTCCTACCATAGAGATGCTTCACACCAAAAATGGGAACAATTGGCCTTGTGACTCCCGATAGTTAGGCCATCGAACATGATGCTCTTCTGAAAGAATATGTTTGGAATATAGAAATATCTATGCCAGAAAGCTCTAACAATAGTTTTAGCCATCTTGCTATTGAACTTAATGTTACTTGTTGAAATGTCTTTAATAAAACCTAAAAGTTTAGAAGATTTTCTTTTTTCTTTTGTTCTCTCTATATAATTTTTAACGTAAACACAGGACAAGTAGTCTCATCATGAGAAGCATCAATTTTTATTACAAAATTCAAATTTCCTAAATTTGATATTATCTGAAAATGCTGAATATTAAAACTTATGAAAATTTCCGTTATATTCATATTATTTACATCCATTAAACTCAGGGTCGGCGATCTTTGATCTGATGTGAACGCTTATAATGATGTAGTCTTATAAGTCAGCATTTCTAAGTTTAATTCATTCAGAGGAAATTATGTTGCTAAAAACATTCCAAAAAGATCTGTATTTAAGAATGGGAGGTCTCAAGTTAAACAATCCTTTCACAAATCTATAGCAATGGAAACATTGTTTACAAAGTTAGTGTTTCCAAGAGATGCTTAAGTTTGTGGAATAGCACACTTATGTGTATAAATACAACTATAAGGCTTATTTTCCAATCAAAGAGTAGGCAAATAAATTACAATGTTTACTTCATTAAAGAGTCTCCACGAATTTGTAATGTTTAAAGCTTCCTTTAAAACACCTTTCTTTTGGAGATCCCCCGGATACACAACAACCTTCAATCAGAAATAACTTTCCCTTGTTCATTGGACGATAGCAATTGTTGTGGTTTAGAGTCAGCTGGTCTTTTTGAAATGGCAATTTTAGAGGAAAGTCTATTAGACTTTCTAACAGCTTTGAAAACCAAATTTGAGTTGTCCACATTGGATAAATTAGAAAGGCTCTTGTTATTTGATCGTTCTCTAACTTTTGAAGCACCTTGGTCATTTGTCTGAAACGGGGAAAATACATGGATCAGATAACGACTCTCATGGTAAAGAAAATGCATCAAAATCAACGGCATTAAGGGTCTTGAAAACAAGAAACATAATTTTCATAAATTTGTGTATTTAATCTAGATGGGCACAAATTGTGCTCCTCTTTTGGCTGACTTTTTTATATTCTTATGAAGCAGAATTCATTCAAAAGCTTGTGCATGAAAAGAATAAAGCTCTTGCTGTGGCCTTCAACTCCACATTTAGATATATTGATGATGTTTTATCCCTGAACAACTGTTACTTTCACTCTTATGTTAACTCAATATATCAATAAAAGATACCACATATTCCGAAACAGATGTATATTAAAATCTCGTATTAAACGACTGAGAGGTCAAATGAAAACCATATATCATTCTGTTTTAATAATGCAGAAGTGAGAAAAGAACTAGGTAGATTTCATGATCAGTATGTACTGGTCACTGCTGGTAAGGCAAGTAACAACATTGTTTGTAAGGCACATTATATTAATTACATTTTCAAAGAACTAGGTTTCGATTCTACACATGGTAATCCTACTTACAGCCATAGCAGCCTTTCCAAGCAGGAAATACTTCAAAATCATAAATCGGTTATGAATACCTTTAATATCCCCAATAAACAAAATGAATTTGATTTACCTTATTTGTACTGGATTCCAAAGCTTCACAAAAGTCCTTACAAACAGAGATATATAGCAGGTTCCAGCAAATGTTCTACCAAACCTCTCTCTTTACTCCTTACTAAAATTCTTACAGAAGGAGAAGCTTCAAGAGTACTGCACAACAATATACTCCAGAAGTGGTGTGAATCAGATGTGGATACAATAAAACTCTAAAGAATTATTAGAAACTTTGAGGTCACAAAATCTTACCAAAATCAATAGCATCAAAACGTACTATTTTTCAACGCTTTATACAACCATTCCCCACGACAAATTAAAATCTAGACTTTTTTATATCATCGACAGCTGTTTCTTCAATAAAAATGGAAGTCGTAAAAATGCTTACTTTGTCATAGGAAATCTAAAAAACTATTTCGTGAAATACCATTCTGATTGCACACACAAGTACTCTGAAGTTGACATTATAAAGATGCTTGAATTTCTGATAGACAACATCTATGGAAATCAAGTCTTCCAACACCCATGGGTACCAATTGTGCCCCATTGTTAGCAGACCTATTTTTGTATTCTTATGAAGCAGAATTTATTCAAAAACTTGTACGTGAAAAAAATAAATCACTCGCTGTGGCCTTCAACTCAACATTTAGTTATATCGATGACGTATTATCAATTAACAATTGTTATTTCCATACTTACGTCGACTCAATATATCCCAGTGAACTTGAAATAAAAGATACCACAAAGTCAGCGTCATCTGTTTCATATTTGGATATTTTACTGGAAATGGACATTGATGGTAACCTAACAACAAAACTTTATGATAAACGCGATGACTTCAATTTTTCTATAGTCAACTTTCCTTCCTCATGTAGCAATATACCTTCATCACCTGCATATGGTGTTTTTGTCTCTCAGTTAATTCGATACGCAAGGGCATACTCTTCGTATGAACAGTTTCTAAGACGAGGCAAGCTACTGACAAACAAGTTGATACAGAACTATCAACAGTCTTGTTTCGTAAGTTCTATGGTCGATACAACGACCTTGTCAGCAAATACTATCTTCCACTGAGTCGCATGCTGACTGACGTTTTTCATTCTAATTGTTAGACCATAATTAATTACCTAATTGTCTACGGACTTTTGCGGTTTTTATTTTCCCGATAACGACAAAGAGCACACGGCGGGTGTGACCGGTCAGCAGAGGATGCTCACTCCTCCATGGCACCTGATCCTACCTCTATCTTGGAGGTCCGTGTTGCTCCGCTTTGAATTTGTATTTCGTTTTATGGATTATTGAGATGGTTGACGGATTGTTATTGTCATTTTTTTTTCCATCTATTTCATATTCCGAAACATCTATTTCATATTTGGATATTTTACTAGAAAAAGACGTTAATGGTAACCTACCAAAAATTAATGATAAACGTGATGATTTTAATTTTTCCATCTTCAACTTCTCTTACTTATGTAGCAATATACCACTATCACCTGCTTATGGGGTTTATGTCTCTCAGTTTATTCGTTATGCAAGAGCATGCTCTACATACGAACAATTTATTAAACGAAGCAAGCTACTTACAAACAAGTTGTTGGAACAAGAATATCAAGAGCCTCGATTAAAATCATCTTTACGCAAGTTCTAAGGATGATACAACGACCTTGTCAGCAAGTACAATGTTTCATTAGGCCTCATGCTAACTGACGTTTTTCATACTTGTTAGACCATTATTTATACACCGGACTGACTACGTTTTTTTCCCGTTTTTCATGATCTTGACAATGTGCACACGGCGGGTGCGACCGGTCGGCATGGATGCTTACTTCACCTAGGCACCTGATCCCACCCCTATC
Organism: Magallana ariakensis; assembly: GCA_020458035.1. NCBI lineage: Eukaryota > Metazoa > Mollusca > Bivalvia > Ostreida > Ostreidae > Magallana > Magallana ariakensis. Next base: position 30,093,631 of record CM035817.1, read on the forward strand.
TTTTTAGAGGTCCATGTTGCTCTGCTTTAAAATTCGTATTTTGCTTTGAGAATTTTTGAGATGGTTGACGGTTTGTTATTGTCATTTTTCATGACATGACTGACAGCTCGAGCATGTCCGAAATATATCGCCTCACTTTTTGACACTCGGGGGCTTCTTCCCCTCGTGCCAAAAAATGAGGCGATATATTCCGTACATCCTCTCGTGTCATCATGTAACTATAACATAGCAACAGTGCGTATTCATGTTGAAAGGGCAATTCGTAGAATGAAATCTTACATAATTTTGAACAGCATTAGGGCGAGTTTACCAATGTCCATGCATCGGACACATACCTTGGATCGGACACCTTTGGTTAGAAATATACAAATACATGTTCATGCGCTCATGTGTTGATTCGTATATCCCTGCATTATAATCTGTCCCAAGATATTTATGCAGCACATTTGATCGATTTTTTTATTAAAATATACATACCTTTGAAAGAAGTGCAATTAAATTCGATGAAAGGGAAAATTTCCAAGATATCTTCATTGACACATTATCATTTTTCACTTAAAAAAAGCACAGAATCGAAAATAGATTTCTTACGGAGATTTATAATAGGGATTGTTTACATCTTTTCCCCATTCGGAATCACTCGGAATACCTCGCGCAAATTTTCAACGTTATCATCCGGGCTTACTGCAATACAAAATCCCCGTAGACATTACATTTTTAAGTCTTGTATTGAAACTTGATAAGCTAACGGGGCGTTTCAACTGAGAAATCTTGGAAATTTTTCTTACTTTTGAATGAAGATCGTTTAAACCCTGATGTATTTATAAATATCGAGTAATTAAGCAAAATGTGAATCCACCAGGATATCTTGGGACAGAGTATAAAACTAATGAACTTTATCATTATAAAGAATTTGACAGGAAATAGCAATATGACGTCAAATACGCCATCATTGAAAATTTAGTTACGAAGATTTTACACAAAAGCATTATTTGAATATTGTGCATTTGATTGTGATTTAGTAAAAATGCACACATGACCCAAAATAATAAGAAAAATGTAAGTTCTGAAACAAAATTTGATTAAAATAAGTCTTGTATTCAAGGTCATTTTTGCTCTATATATTCATTTAACTATGGATTGGACACAAATTAACCATGCATCGGACATTTTTCAATGCATGATTTGTTCTAATAATTAACATGTCAGGTGCCCATTCATTATGATATACTATAAATGTATGGTAAAATTAAAAGTTTAAAAATAATTGATACAAACATTTTCCTCGGACCACTTAAAATCGAGTTTTATGGATACTGCCTTATTAATACAAAGTTCCTGTAGGCGCTGGCACGATAAAGAACCGCTCATGTTAAATGTCTTTAAACAGAATCACTATTCTAAATTCCTGACCGTATATTCAAAGATTAACATTAAAAGAAATCTGAATAGGAATTGAATAGATTTTTTCCCAAACCTCTGTATTTTCGCATTGAAATCAGAATTTTTTAAAATCTCTACTGTATAGCTGTCCGATGCTTGGTTAATATTGTCCGATCTATTGTGATATAGTTCAACACTTCATTAATTTGCTTTATTTTCTAAGTTTTCAAAAATTTCACTATTTTCTCCAATTATTAAGCAACGGGAAAATCTGTAGCTTTTAATCAAAACAAGTTTTATTTATATTTGGACTATAATTAATTCGTGGTCAAAAAAAAAAATCCAAGGGTGTCCGATACATTGTGAAATCCCCTTTTGTAAAAAAAAAAAATCGGTCATAAAAATTAACAAAATAGTAAAGGTTGTGGGTGCTCTTTGTAATTTGAGTCCTCAACTCATTAAAGATTTGCGTTGCTCATGCAGTGCATTAGAAACTATTGATGTAAATTACTGCATAGTGTAGAATTTTTACATACCAGGTAGCACTTTTTTGCTACTTCATGCGCGGATCCACAATATTTTCCACGGGGGGGGGGGGGGGGGGAGGGGGGTCCGAAGAATAATTATCCCCTCGCGCAACTTGTTGCTAATGGAGTAAAGCATCGCTGCTGTGCGTGTGTGTGCATATGTATGTGTCCATTTCAGCCTTATAAGCAAAATTTAAAGCAAACACTCGCATGCATGTATATCAAACTTCGTACACTTTATAGGCATGGTTAAAGGACAAGCCCTACTTATTTTCAAGTAGTTCTGTGAAATATTTATTAAAATATCCTTAATTACAACACTTAAAATAAGAAATTTTATGTACGACTTTACAATAGCCATTTAAATCAACAACTTGATATTTTGTTGGATTTAGGCCTTGTAAATGTAAGAAACAAAAGTTTTCTAGAAATGGGGAATTAGATGGATGTCCAAAGTGAAAAACTCAAGCGAGCAGAAGATTAAGTTCATCCCAATTTAATCAAAACAAGCAGTCGTCTGAGCCAAATTTCGGGCTAATTTCCCGAATTACTAAGAGAACGGGTTTATAATTCAGAAGAGACTTAGCGATTTCGTCAACATTATTAGCCGGGACTTAATTTCATATTAATCTCTGCAGATATGTTACTCTATCAAAAAATTGGCATTTAAATTACGACATGTTAACTCGAATTTTCCCATAGGGCAGACTACAAATCGCTAGATCTTTAGCTACGTTTCATATTCATTATGAAAATTTAATTTGTCTACACAAAACTGTCTGAATGCGTAATGTTTGTCATTGCAAAAAAGAAAATAAAATTTTATTACTAAAGTTTAAAACATTTGTGGTGTGTTTTGTTTTCGCTAGTTATGCCTAGTAACACCTTCCTCTCCCCTCATGGATACACCCCAGATTCCCATGGGGATGGGAATAAACGAAAATATTTTAATTCAAAGGGTTTTTAAAAAAAAATATTTGGTCTCTTCAATTACATTAATATCCTAAATAATGCATCCTCCCAAACATTTCATTTTGCGAGGGGATGCTCCGCCTTGCGATGCCCTTGTTGTGTTTGCCAAGGGGGGGGGGGGGGGCGTCCGAGGCATATTTGCGATATTTTTACTATTTAGATTTAATAATTTTCCAGGTCTAGATCCGCGCGTGTACTTTATTGCTCTTGAAGATAATGAGAAGTTATGTACAAGTGTAAAGACTGTTTATTTTTGTTTTCACATAGTTGAACATACTTTTTCTTACTTCTCAATGAAGACAAATCTGCCTTGTAAAAAATGATCAACAATTCTAACAAGTAGGTGTCTGATTGAAATTAAATTAAAATCCACTTTTCTAATTTATGAAGTAAAGACAGAACACATGGAACACGAACCTGACTAGCAAAACCCCTACAACTTCATGATGGAATCTTTAAGTTTTAGTTTAGTTCGGCTTTAATTCATATTCCATCAATCTACATCGTTTCCGATGAGGATCTTCCCTATGTTCCTATCCTTGTCAGTCTGTTCCTATTTTTTCCTTGCCAAATCAGTCAAACTTAACGGTCTACCCCTCTTTCTCCTCGTCGCCATTGTTGTTGATAGACCGAGATGTATGTCACCGGACCCATTTAAATCTTTAATATTTATTACCGGCACGTAAAAGAAAAAATATTTTTTTTATTTCTTGTATCTTTGTTATGCGACTGACTTATACAGCGTAATATATGTTAAAGTCCTATTTTTAAATAAAGTAATGAAGCAAAATTTTTATTATTCGCTAAAAATACGCCACATATACCTTTTAATAATCATCTGTTGTAATTATACCCTCGCAAACGAAACATTGGAGGGGGGGGGGGGTATAGGAATCACCTTGTCTGTCCGTTCGTCTGTCTGTGCAAAATCTTCCTTATGGAGAAAGATTGGAAGTTCCTTCTTCACACAAAGATTGCTTATGACCTGAGGGTATGTCATGACGTTGACCTAAGATCATTCGGGCAAGGTCTAGGTCTCTGGCAGGAAAAGTGCAAAATTCGTGTCCGGTCCATATCTTTCTTATGGAGACACATTGGAAGATCTTACTTCACACAAAGATTGGTTATGACTTGAGGGGTGTCATGACCTTGACCCAAGGTCACCTGGGCAAGTTCAAGGTCACTGTCAGGAAAAGTGCAAAATTTCACTCCGGTCCATTTCTTTTTTATTGATAAACATATGAAGTTCTTTTTTCATACAAAGATTGCTTAGGACCTGAGGGTGTGTCATGACCTTCACCCAAGGTCATTTGGCAAGATCAAGTTCACTAACTGGAAAAGAGAAAAATTATTATTTGGTTTATATCGTTTTATTTTGAAACATTAGAATTTCTTATTTCACACAAATATTCCTAATAACTTGTAGGTGTGTCATGACCTTGACCAAGTACGTTTTGGCAAGTTCAAGGTCATTGTTTTTCAAAATGCTTGATTCCTGTCTGTGTCATGTCTTGTATATAAATAAATGATTAGAAGGTAAATTTGACACAAAGCTTGCTCGTGTCAGGTCACATGTTATTATTTATTAGATTATCATCCCCGTCCCTCTGAATATGGCCTGCTCCGATGCATTTTATCTTTTTTTTTAATTGTGTGGAAAAAAATGTTCTTAAAAAATCAGGCTCGGTATACAAATTCAAAACATATAATGACTGCTTGACATGTGGATTATCGTTTGATGCAGTCATGTTTGTTATCATAAGGATGCAAATGTCTTCATACATTAACAGTTAAGTTGAAATAAAATGGAATTTAAACAATAGAAATTGGTTTATGTACTCATTATCATTAATAATTTTTTTTTAAAAAATTCAGCAGTTGTTATCGATAGAACATGGACGGTTAAATAGATAGCATCCATCATTCTCTAATATAGAAAAATAAATGAGTTATGATTTATTTCTTAGCGGGGGTGTCATTTGTGAGCTTGCTCACTTTGTGAGCTTGCTCACAGTACCTCTAGTTTTCAATGCACAGTATGGTTGCATCGCCCGTATGCATAACCCCTAAAAATAAGACAGCCGCAAGTTATTAATCAGAACATGGGTTTAACTGAGGTTGTGAAAACGTCTTTTGAAATTTATAATTATCATTTCATTGCATTTTGGTTTAATTTACACGATTGTGAACTCAGAATAGAGGGCGACTTCAACTTTCTTCGGAGGAAATTCCGGCGAAGTTAACTATTAAAAAGCGAGTATTTCGCAGAAAGTCGCTCCCCAGGCTGGTCATAATAGCATAAGACATACAGATGTTCACAATGTTCAAACAGTCCTTGATTTATCTTCTTTTCCATCATCTGATTACCGTCTTCCTTGGAAGACGGTATAAAGAGTTGAAATAATTTACAGTCTCCGGGTTGTGCACTTCCTCTCCTTTGTGATTGGTAGAAAAAACATGATGTGAAAATTTACGTTTATTGCATTGGTTGAAAAACTGTTCGGCGCAAAGGAGATAATTTTCTGATTATCTTTTTTACGTACAACTTAACAATTTTCTTAGATTTTAAATCTTAAAAAGTGAGAAAACGAAAAAAGCAATAAAACTAGCTATCAATGAAATTCAGGCTTTAATTTTTCAGTACAACTAGTTTAAAGCAATGTTCTGTTCTATAATATCTATTGAATTTTTTTGTTCTTTTTTATGGGATTGTTTATGCAAATACAAAAATGTGAAAATTTGTAAGGTATGTCTAATATCAGTAAAAAAAAGTTAGCATATTAGATACGGTATCGGGTAAAACTAGAACCATTTTAACAGGAGCTTGGTCTTTGGGTAGTTGTGTCAAACAGCACAGTGACGTAGGCATGTCTATTCCATTGCTGGCCATACAACCATGGCTCTTTGAAATCAACAAGATTTGTCTTGCTTTTGAACTAAGACTACGCAATCGGTGTATATTTCGCGGTACCATATTTCGCTTGAAACCAGTGTCATTTTTAACTTGTTTTGACGCAAGAATAGATAATTATGACCTACTGAAAGTCCAAGGTCTTGTTAAAATTGTTCTAATATCAGTAAACCAAGTGCTGAATGCTGTAGTATTAACTTTGATTTTATTAAAATAATACGGCCCTTCCTAAGATTTCTTTTTCCCTAGCATAGTCTATCTTAACTCACAAGCACGTGGTACGCATTTCTCAATATTGAGGTACATATAATAAAGTTTCAAAATTCATTGCATTTAGAGGAAGGCGACCTTTATATAAAAAAAATTCTTTGATAACTTAATGCTGTTTAAAGTTTGCTCTAAAGACTGTAAGCTTTTTTGAAAAGCTAAACTTGTAATAATTAAAATGTTCATACCCTTCTAAGCGTCTACTGGTGGCCATTTTTGTTTATATATACATGTTAAGTAAATTTTGAATCGAACCAAAAATCAGGAATTCCGGATCGGTACACCGAATCGACAGAAGTGAATCGCGGTTGTTAAAAATCAATATCTTATTTATAATGGTACCTTTGCATTAGAAATGTTTTGAAAGGAATGATGGATGTGAAATTTTCTAATTTCTTAAGGTAGGGCCCTACTTACTAAATTATTGTGTTTATCATTTTATTTCTCAATTGATTTATAAGTATTAATGCATAAACGACCTGATAAACACAAAAAAATGCATAGGTTATCTTTCATTTTACTTAGATAATGTGCCAGACACATGTAACCCATATCTCAAAAAACAAGTCAAGACTAAATCTAGTACAAGACATATTTTGAATCAATGCAAACAAAATTCACATAATAAGGCCACACCAATTTGATTTCTTGGTCGCCGGATCCGCGCGCACGTGCCTAAGGGCTTTCCAAAAAATAATATTAAAAAATAAATCCCGCACCTGGAAATTTGAGTTCTGTTTCCCGCTCCATTTTTGGTTATTTTATTTTTTTTATTAGTCATGATTGCGGTTTTTTTACATTGATCATACCAAACATTTCCCGGTAGATTGTAAGCAATGTTTACAAGTAAATAATGCCAGCATGTGTGGATAGAATTAGCGATCAGGAGGGGTCAGCTGATACAATGGCGAATAAGGTCACCAATTTTTCACTGCTTTTTACATGTATTGCAAAGGAAAAAATGCCATTTTAAAATGAAATGTAATCGCTCGCCTCTATTTTTTGTATGTCGCCCCAAAATTTTCAAACTCCAGTTTTTTAATTTTAAAATTAGTAAATTGCCCGCTCGCCCCAATATTTTTTTGCTTAGAATCCGAAGACCAAGAAAACAAATTGGTGTGGCCTAACTAATATATTTTAACTTGACTACAATGTTGCATTCATTGTATACAGAATTCATGCATAAAAAACTTTACACTTACAGAATGAAAAAAATGATATCACATTTTTGCAAAAAATAAAAAAAAAACCAAATAAATATTTGTTTCTACAAATATCCACTTATTCAAAATAAGAACCAGTTTAATCTGATTTTTTTCTCAGGAGGATACAATAAACACAAAAAAACAAACAGGTCTTCATTTTATCGAGTTATAATGTCAGATACACACCGACCCCCAAAGATGTGAAATACTTTTTTATGGTTAATTTCCTTATAACTGATTCAAATTCAAATGAATATGACAAAATCAACTAATTGATAAACATCAAATAAGAGATGATTAAATATTCATTTAGAGACATTTATCACAGTTAAAACCAGTTAGTTACTCAAATATTGCTGATTCAGCAAAAATCAGCATATAGTCGAATGAGTTTCCATTTATTGTTTAAAGGCAATGTGTTTTTAAACAAATATATGTATCTAGAGTATGTATATGAAAATTATTTATAGTTATTGTTAATATTTACAAAAACTGCATGTTAAAAAGACATACATTTCAGTGAAAATTGATATTCTGTTTTTAGCATCATTTACATATGCATGTTATTCAAAATGAAAATCATTGAGATCAGTTATCATTCTCAGTAATTCAAATGTTCAACCAATCTGATAATTATATTTGCACACTTAAAGTGTATATTTTAATTGTATAGCTATCTTCTCCATCGGAGGCAATTAACATCCATGCATGATAATCTGCACGTCCAACTCCAGGCTTGGATTGAAATACTTTTGCTTTCAGGAAAACATTTTGTACAACAGTGATACTTTTAATATCTCTTAGCCTAGGTAGAATGTTCTATCGTTAAGATGACAGATGCCATACGGACCCGGTTTGACGATAGAATTCGTCCCCTGTACTTGCTTCGTAGCAAATGAAAAAAGAATATCGCGTTGTATATCGCCTAAATTTTCATTTGATTGGTTTCAAATACTACAATGTTGTCTTTTATAATCCCATTTTACCGCATTAACTATTTTTGCAACGAAATCCCTGCCACCTTTAACATCACGTTTGAAAATTAGCTGTTTACGGTCGCCAAGTTAATGATGAAATCCGAGATATTCCGAGTTCGATTTCCGATAAAATAGCAGGCAAATTCTAACGTGTATAATAACAATTGCCTTGTTACGACTCATTGAATGGATATGTGTTTTCCCTTGTAGATTATTTTAACAATACCATAGATTTAGATTTTATTTTACTCCAGAATGAAGCTTAATTAAATGCATATACATATATGATATCCTCAAAAGGTCTGTGTATAACCTATGGTACTCGGGTGACCGTTAAGGCCTGGCCCCGCCGTCACCAAACCTTCCTCTCCCTCAACCTCAGTACTCAACTCAAGCCCTTGAGGTTTCCTTAACTGAGGTTTTCCTCAAATCACCGTCACCAATTACTCTGAGGATCGCCTCAGTTAAGGTGTATTTTTTCCCTCAACTCAGTTGAGTTGTTACATTAATAATATCGCGCATTTTCGCGGAATTTTTACGTAATGATTGTACGCAATAAAATATATGTCGTCTGTTTGTTATTTCTTTGTAAAATGGCTGAAAAAGATATACTTGGGTTAATAACAGCGGGGAAAAGGAAACGGGGGGGGGGGGGGGGGCTAACTGGACAAGTGAAGAGGAGATAATTCTAATAGAAGAGGTTTTGAAATTTGAAGAACGGTTGTTTGGGAAAATGAAAGGGGCGGGGGTCAAGGGAAAGCACGGGAAAATAAAAGAAGAGACCTGGAAGTCGATAACAGACACTCTGAACTTGTAAGTATTATGATATCTATCTGTATTTCACTTACTTGTCGGTTGTTTTGACCAGACGATTTCCGTTACTTTGTAACCTCCCTTAGTACATGTAGGTGTATACACAAATTTTACCCCTGTTTATTCCAGTCTTATATCACACGGCACACGGCGGGTGTGACCGGTCAGCAGAGGATGCTCACTCCTCCTAGGCACCTGATCCTACCTCTATCTTGGAAGTCCGTGTTGCCCTGCTTTGAATTTGTATTTCGTTTTATGGATTTTTGAGATGGTTGACGGTTTGTTATTGTCATTTTTCCATCATAACTGGCCGTGTGCTCTACTTTTAATAATAGGAAATGCGTAGTTTATAAAAATGCATTCTTTATACTTCATTAAATTGTAATAACACATCTTAAATCATAAACACACTTTGATATTATTGCACTGGCATACAATGTATATAACATACATGTATATTATAATTACGTGATCCCAGACCGCAAAAATATATATCGTATCTACGCCCCTCTCTTTGGATTAAACCTGACTTAACATATAAAACACACAATACCAGTATTTTCTTTCTGAAATAATAGATCTATAAAAGTCATGTAAAGATTTTGTTTAAATCCATATATCAATAAAAATAAATAAATTCTAGAAAAACGAAATGCCAAATGTTTGCTTAGCACAAAATGTATTGTTTATTTTCATCTTTTTTTTTTTTTGATTTTATTTAGACAATTTAAAAATGACGTCTAAATCCATCTACAAAAAATATGACAACATCAAACAAAGTGGTATATATTGGCATTTAAAGTTTAAGACTTTGTATACTAGTAAGCAAAACTTTGTTGATAATTAACATAACATTTTAGCGAAAGAAAAAACAAGAGCAGAAAAAGTTAGAAAGGGAGGAAAGAGGAAAAGAAATTTCAAATTGAGGCCGAATTCTTAGAAATAAAGAAGTCTTATCTGTTGTGTAAATTAAGTGTGTAAATTAAGTTCTGAATTTCCGGAATTCATTTCATTTTAGACCCGTTTTGTAAGTGACCAACTTCCTTTGAAAATTGAAGCGATATGGCCACGATTTTGGTCAAATTTTATTTTTCTATTTCTATTGATTACTAGTAATGCTTTCCAGTAATGCAACTTACCAATATTTGATTGTCAGTTGTAGAGCTATAAGCGAGCGAGAAACAGAGCTTGTAAACAAAGCTTATATCATGTGTTTGCTTACAATTTGAATGCTAAGATGTTTTGAATGTTAAATAATGATAATAAAAAAGAAATAGATATAAAGCGGAAAAATACATTTTGACCATAATCGTGATCATGCCCTTTTAAATAGATCACAAACTCGAGATTTGGGGAATAGTAAATATTACACATCTATTTATTTCGTAATGATAATACTTCAAATTAACCACTATTCCACTTGTATCTCCAAATTTTCAAACTGAACTGAAATGGAAGAAAAAATATATATATTCAATACAAGAATTGTTGTTTTAATCATTTGTTGGAACATATACACATTTACTTTTGGATAAACCTATATATACTTGAGTGATATCCGGTGTGATGTGAATTATTTTATAATATATATGCAGGTGCATATTCCAATGTACGTACCTCTAACAGAAATACGTATGTGCGATATAATCTCGCAAGTGACTTCCCTCTGGAGAATTGCACTCAACTTGGTGGGCGGTCTCGTCAAATGCGTCCATTGGCTGGTCTACTCTATCCATCACATCACCAGTTTGGATGCCAAGGTTATGCAGGATGACACAGGCGACGACGTATCCTACTGCTTGTTCAGGGGCCGTTCTAAAAATATTTTAATTTACATGTAATTTATATACAAATATTGACTTGGGTTAAGGGCAAAATTGATTAAATTATGTCCCAAATGAACGGCCGTCAATATTATTTGGAGGAACAAATGTCAATTATATGTAGAGGGTTTCAACATACACTATAGGACTATTCTTTTGAGACAACAATTGTGGTCTTTTAGAAGTTAATGTATTTTATGTTAATTTAATAAACTTCTTTGCCTCAGAATTCCTTGAAGACAGGAAAACCTCCGTTTCAGGACGCCAAAACTCTGCTCCATGAGCACTCTCGTTCTACAGAGGGATGCGTTGAATCTTTGATGAGTGTTTGTTTGTGGATTTAAATATGGCGTCATTAAGAATCGCTTGCAGGGGTATCCTGAATCGCCCAACAAAATTCCATTGTGTTCACCTAAACGTACAAGTTTTATAGAATACAAACTCATCATTATTGTTTTAATGCTTTTAATAAATTTTATTTCCTCTATCAAATGACAACTGGATCTAATTTTTTAAAATATATTTTTTACCTCTTTCAAACTGTCGACAAAGGGAGGACTCTCGCCAGATCCTACTATCATGAACACTCCCGGGCCAGCTGGCACACACACTTGTGAATTTAAATTTGGCATCACAATTCATCTATTCAAAATAAAAATTTAACCCCAAATATATAAGAAGACCGACAAGTTGCTGATTTATTGCATATTATTACACTACAACATTATTTAATTGTTGAGATGTTGGTATGGATGTTAAATATATTTTTCAGTTTTTATCTTCAAAATTTGTTTAAGCATTTATTGTGATTTGAAATACCGAAAAAGAAAATAATAAAAAAAACGGACCTGTACATTTAAAGAATGAAACCCCTTTCTATTAACAAAATCCGGTTCGTTTTCAGTTGGAGCCAGGATTCTAATAAACGTGCCATCAATACAGCCCAGTGTGTTTGGGAATCCTGTGTAAAAATATTAAATGGTGAAGCATGTGACATCCTTAAAGCACACAATCCATGGGATGTGGGGGGAAATTGGTCGTGGTTATAGCGACAATGAAATAACATTAAAAATTAACCCCCATCCCTCCCCAAGGGAAAAAAATTGTGGGACCACGCATGAACCTTATCCACAAAATAAAAATAAAAATTTACAAAATCTCACGTAACTACTTTTAATTTCATTTTTAGAAATATGAAATTTGATTAACAACTTCCCCAATTTTTTACCTTACAAAAATCGAAGCACGATCGAGTTATTCTTTCTAAAAGAGAAAGTAGAAAACAAAACAATACGACTGATAACATACCGGCAATTTTGATGAATTCTTGCTTTGTTTTTGGGGCTTGCTCATCTCTAGGGAAAACAATAAATTGTTTTCGAACACTTAGGATGGCCTCCGTGACCGATCTGCAGCATCTGCCGACGGTGGACTCAGATACATTCATACTATCACCTACATATGAGTTTGTGATAAGCGCCTGTCGCAAAGAAGCGAAGACAAACAAACAGCTGCAACATCGGGGGTAAGGCATTGTTTCTAGTGCTTTTTAATAAGGTACCACATATCAAGAAGATACACTATTGACCCCTGTCTAAATCGATAACGCTCAAAAAGCTCGTTGTCAGTATACGCCTCTAAGGGGTTCAGAAGGTCCCGAATCACCCTTTTGGACGGTCTGTTCCAATACCGCTGCAGTCTACGTCGTCTGCGACGTCTGTCTGCCATGTTGGATTTGCTTGAGGAAGAATTTAAGGTTGCTACGAATCTATACTTAAATATTTGAGGATTTCCTCAAGATTATCACTCAATTTTGTGTGGTGACGGCGACTTGAGGGTGAGGGAATAAATCTGAGGGAAAACCTCAGAGTTGAGGCTGAGTATTGAGTTGAGGGATGTTGGTGACGGCGGGGCCAGTTGTCCTAATAAAAACATTCAAAAACATCTCCAATGCAAAACATTTATCCCTATCCAAAGGACCCAGTTGAAATGTATAAATTATAAATTGCCAAGGAAGCTGAATTATAAACATCGATTAAAGCGGTAACCTCTCTTATGATGACATCTTTCTTGTCAATAATAAAGCTGATATTTGTAAAAAAAAATTTAAAAAATGGAGAAAAATTCAAATTTCACAGAATTTATAATAAAGCCTAAATAATGAATTCTTTGTGAAGGATATATAGGATATAAGTTGTGAAGGATAAATAGGTATAAGTTGTACTTTTGCATTCTCTCTATAGCCATTTAAGCTTAAATCTTGATTCAATGAATCATCAATGTAATAAAATGAAAAAATGACAATAACGAACCGTCAACCATCTCAAAAATTCATAAAACGAAATACAAATTCAAAGCAGAGCAACACGGACCTCCAAGATAGAGGTAGGATCAGGTGCCATGGAGGAGTGAGCATCCTCTGCTGACCGGTCACACCCGCCGTGTGCTCTTTGTCGTAATCTGGAAAATAAAAACCGCAAAAGTCCGTAGACAATTAGGTAATTAATTATGGTCTAACAATTAGTATGAAAAACGTCAGTCAGCATGTGACTCAGTGGAAGATTGTATTTGCTGAAAACTAATTCCCATACTTCTCAAATAGGAATAAAATTGGTTTCATAATCTTTGTAAAAACGCTGGGGGCACTTGATAACCCAAAAAGCAAACATGTAAATTTATACAGTTTATTCTTCCAAATGAATTTTGAAAACTTTCTTGATCCTTTGTGCTTGATATCGAGAAATAAGCATTTTCAAGGTATATACTTGTGAAAAAGCTTATCGCTTGATCAGTTCTCAGTAACATGTTGCAAAGTTTCCATTTTAAATGATTATATTCTACAAATTCATTTAGCTTCTTTAAATTAATGACCGGTCTAAACTTTCCATTCTTTACTGAAAAATGTCTGAAATTAGTTCATTTTCTTCATGATTTGATTCTACAATTGCTTTTATTTTTAAAATTTTGTTAATTTCTTCATCAATTAGTTCACAATCCTGAATGATAAAGTTGGGGTTTATAGAAACAATTGTCTGAATCGGTTGATCACTTATTTGAATTCTGTATCCCTTTACAATGTTTAAGATGTACTTGTCATTTGTATGTAGACACAACTTTTTAATTTGATTTTTTAAATTCCCTGCTTAAAAATTACTAAACCTCTAAAAGCTTCTCTTGAAATTTCTCTTGTACGAAGTTTGGTCCTAGTTGTAGAAGCTTGACCCTCTGGCTCGACCTCTCATTTGGAATTCTGATCCTACTCTTGATCTGAAATAAGCGCCCCTTTGTGCATAATTCATTTGATGTTTGTTGAATCCCTTCATTCCTTTTTTGAAAAATAATTCTGTTAATGTTTTGAGCGTCTTGATGTGTTTCAGACAATTTCCTACATCTTCGAACAATTTATTGTTGCCAGTATTTTCATTTATGTTGCATAATTGATGATATCTTCGATCAATACGAGGCTTCATTCAAGTTCTTCTATTTATTGAAATTTCAAAGTAGGTATTCAGAAGCACCGTCAAGGAATCTGATATAATTTTTTAAGTGTTTTAATGACAGGATTTTTTTTTCAAATTTCTCTGCTGTCCGAATAATTTTGATACAATTCCATACTCTTAATAATTTTTGGACAGTGTGTAGACACAGATCTCTGGATTTTATATTTCTTTCCAAAAATTGCCAAATTTCAGATTCAACCACTGTTGGCGATAACTCTTTGCAGTTTGAGGGCATTTTTAATTCCTTAAATATTGCTTTAACATCTGAATTTTTTTTTTGATAGATTTAACCATTTAAGATATATTCTCAGTGGTTTTGTGCCAAAAGTTTTCATGATTTTCAAAGATTTTCGGAGATTTTCGGTAGTTCTTTAAAGAAATCATCATCGTTGTCTTCCTTCTTTAATTCTACAATCGATTTCAAACACGTGGTAAACTTTCTCTTTTACGCCTGTCATTGAACAATAGCATTGCAAAAGGTAAAGCCCACCGTTTGCGAAGAAAAGAAAAACGATTGACAAAAGGTAAAGCCCACCGTTTGCGAAGAAAAGAGAAACGACTGACTGTGTTCACCCACTGGAATTAACGTGTTCAATACACAAAATCCTGTAATACACACACATACACGCACGCACGCACATGATGAAGTTTTAGAAGTTAATTTATAAATTAATGTCACTGGGTTAACGGGTGTGTGACTGTCAGTCAATGTATCGGGTCTCAATAGCTCAGCGGTTAGAGTGCTGGTACGGTGTCCCAGAGGCCCTGGGTTCGAGTCCATGGTTAAGACTTGACTTTTCACCACTTGTTCAGTTGGCGCCCAACATAGGGCCCATTGTCACAGCCGCGTTTAGATGTTACATCGTACAGGTGGTTGGCATCTCTATCTTATTACAAATTTTAAACTTAATTACAAAAGTGGCAAATCCAATAGAGATGCTGATGGATTATCCCGTAGACCCTCAGAGATCTTCCCAAATGTTATTAAGCCCTTAACATCAGCAGTATTAGTAGGAAAAGAACTTCCTTTGGTTGAAAGTATTGTATCAGAAAATGATACACTTGAAAAGTCAAGTGAAGATAAATAAAGAAATGCAAGAACTGAGTAGTATTGATTGGGCTTTTAATCAGCGAAAAGATGCAGCTATCAACAGAGTTATTGAAATTTTATAAACAGGATTGAAACCCTCAGTAAGGATTTAAAGTGTGAACACATAGAAGTAAGAATACTTGAGGGAGTGGACAAATTTTGAAATATGCAAAAATGTTCTGTTTCATCATACATTCATACATTATAGAAACTTTGCATTTCAATGTATCTATAATGATGCTGGTCATCAAGTGAGAGATAAAACATAATGGTTGGCCAAACAAAATTTTTATATTTGGAATGGAATGGAGAGAGAAATCAAGAAAAGAGTAGAAACTTTTGATGAATGTATCCGTAGAAAGACAGACAAAAATACTAGAGCTAATCTTGTAAATATCCAAAGTACAAAACCCTCAGAAATACTGTGTATTGACTTTCTAACTTTAGGGAGGTTTTGATAATGATTTAGCTATAACCGACCATTTTACCAAATATACAACGGCAGTACCAACTTAAAACCATTTAACAAAAACAATAACTTATTAAAGCTATGTTTAAGAATTTTATTTAATGACATAGTTTTTCTGAAAGACTACATTCAGACGAGGGGAGAAATTTTGAAAGTAAAGTTATTAAAGAAATTTGTGAAATAAGTGGCATCAGTAAAAGCAGAACAACACCTTATCATCCAATGTGTAATGGTCTTGTTTAGAGATTCAACCAAACACTGATTAAAATGCGAAATAAGTGGCATCAGTAAAAACAGAACAACACCTTATCATCCAATGTGTAATGGTCTTGTTTAGAGATTCAACCAAACACTGATTAAAATGCGAAATAAGTGGCATCAGTAAAAACAGAACAACACCTTATCATCCAATGTGTAATGGTCTTGTTTAGAGATTCAACCAAACACTGATTAAAATGCGAAATAAGTGGCATCAGTAAAAGCAGAACAACACCTTATCATCCAATGTGTAATGGTCTTGTTTAGAGATTCAACCAAACACTGATTAAAATGCGAAATAAGTGGCATCAGTAAAAACAGAACAACACCTTATCATCCAATGTGTAATGGTCTTGTTTAGAGATTCAACCAAACACTGATTAAAATGCGAAATAAGTGGCATCAGTAAAAACAGAACAACACCTTATCATCCAATGTGTAATGGTCTTGTTTAGAGATTCAACCAAACACTGATTAAAATGCTAGGCACATTGGAGATTTACAAAAAGGAAGATTGGAAATCTTACATACTTCCTTTAGTGCATGCAAACAATGCTACAAAACAGGAGACAACAGGATTTAGTCCACATTATTTGATGTTTAGGTGGCATCCATAGTTGGCTATAGATGCATTTTAAAATTTGGACAATTCAGAAGTATCAGGAAAACCTATCAGTCATTTGAATAATGCTAAAAAACACTTTAGAAAAGGTTACAATTATCCAATAAAGTTGCAAGATCCAATATGGAAAAAATAATTTAAAAGACAAAGAAATTTATGACAACAAGGTTTATTTTTCAAATTTGGAAATTGGAGTGTTGGTTGGGTTATTAGCTGAGACATGAAAGTGTTAACTTTCTGATAAATGGGAAAAAGACCCCTATGAAGTTTAAGATATCCCTAATGAAGATATTCCTGTATACAAGGTACAGAGACCGTCACGAAAAGGTCCTACAAGGTTACTTCACAGAAATGTATTGTTACCATTTATGTTTATTTCAGAGACTGAAGAAGTAATTAAGATATCCCCATTGATGGCTGCAATAATGTAGCCATCTCCGATTTTTTTTATATCTGATGTTTACTGGAGAGGGCTACAATTCCATAGGATCTCCGTAATGGTGCAAAATTAATTTTTTAATGCGTCTGACTTCGGTCTGAAAAAATCGTTTTTATAATTGACTTCCTTTAGATAAAATGATTTTTTAATTCAGCTTGAACAAACTAACCGTATCTAAATCAAAACCAGATAAAACACATCAGCATGTTTACCAGTCGTCCTTTTCAGCAGCCATGACAGTTCTCGCGTGATTTTGTGGGATTTACGCTTAGAGTTTTGATGGGCTTGATAAAGTGAAATTCAGAGTAAATAAGCGATCTTACCTCGTTCTATAACTAAAACATCATTTAAGGAAATTGTATATAATGAGAAATTCATATTTACCGCGTTAATTATGTTTAAAATAGGGGAAATCCTATATTCAGTTCTAGATCCGCTCCTGAATTATCATTGGCTGTCCCAAAATAAAACCGGTCAAGGTCAGTAAACATGGCGGACAAATTCAACTTGCGATGTTGACATACACGAAAAATAGCCGATATATGGACTATACTTGATATTTTTGGATTAATTTATGCAATACACATCTACAATGTTTGAGTTCAGGTAAGAAATGCAAATGTTATTGTCATTTATATTGGATTTGAGACGAAATCGTTGCGGGAGTGAATCACTCCCGCACTTGCACCATTACGGAGATCCTATGGAGTTGTAGCCCTCTCCCAAAAAAAAAAAAAAAAAAAAAAAAATCGGGAGAGGGCTACATTATTGCAGCTACCCCATTGATACCAAGGAGAAAGACTAGAATGAAGAGGAAAACCGAGGTTTGTACCAACAGGGAAGAGGAGTCTAGTGAATCAGACTCGGAGAGCAAGAGTTAGTTATACCAAAACGGTCATTTTCAGTTCGAAAGAATAATGCCGTGAACACTTCAGGTGTAAATCACAATACTGGCCTCAATAATTTAATTGAGCATATGAGATCAGGTGATTACAGTGCATTATCAACCGATTCTTTCAATGTAGGTAATGATGTCAGTAGGCAAAATCAACAGTAACTGTTAGACTCTTTCTCTTCTGTTGAACCTGAATCTCACTTATTATACTGTTATCGTCTCCATATTAGTGTCAATTGTAACCAGAGCACCGATCGCTAAATGGTAATATAAATGCGTATAAAGTGTACACATCAATTGTATTGCCGCACGATTTTTTTTGGTTTTGTTTATTAAAACATTCTATAATTGTGATGTGTTTGCTTTCCTCTCATGAAATTTCAAAACACTGCAGTCGGTCGTAATTGATATGGACATATCAACGCAGATAATTAATTTTCTTTGATGTCCAGTGCGCTACGGTATAAATAAATTGCTTGACCATGTACACCATTTTTTTTTACATTTGGCTTGTCAGTATGGGAAAACGTAAACTTGTAGCTTCTGACCCTTGTCAGTCTAAAATTCAGAAATTGTCAATGTTTGGCTTTTCTTCCAATTCGGGATCTGAACATTCAACCCCTCCTGCTCAAGCATCTGATTCAGTCAAAATTGCCAAACTATCCATTACAAAACGTAATTTCAACATCAGTTGGAAATTTAACTGGGAGTGGTTGAGATACGATTTCAAATTGGGCTTGATGTTTTCGGCCAACGCTCAGAATGTTTTCACTGATGGGTGTAGCATAATGAAGAAAGAGAATGTAGACAAACATGAGAAAGGAACAGGTTCTTATTATTATTTTTACATAATTACCACAAAAATTAGATCATCAATAAAATTTTAAATGCTTTTATATAAAATTAAACATTTATTTTATTTTAATTCATTAATTCGGGTGACAATAGCCACTCTGCAGCCTTATGCAAGTCAAAATCTGCTGAAAACATGGAAGTTGCCGGGCAAAAAAACGCTCTCTCCAAGAGTAAATCAGCCATCATATCTGCTCTACGCAACACTTATTTTGCTGCTTCTAATAATTTACCAAATTCCATGGTTCCCAGATTAAATAATTTGTGCATATCACAGGTAAGTTTTTAAACCATATGATTTATCACAATTCAAGTTACACTGGTTGTGGATAACTTAAAATTTTTAAAACATAGTAACTCACAAAATTGTAATTTCTCAGCTGAAAGATCTTCGTGTATATTCTCACACTACTTACGAGAGCAAAACCAGTGTTCAGGAGTATCGGCAGTTGTCCGATGTTGTACTTGTAAGACTTTTAGATAGGTTAAGGTTAGCTCAATGTTATGTTAGATGAGTCTACAGATGTATCAGTAGGAAAGTTCCATGTGTATAGTTTTTAGGCATTGGGCAGTTGTCAGTAGCAAATGCAGAGGCAATTACTTCAGATTTGTTAGGTATGCTTAGGGATATGGGATTAGATGTGAGTAGGTTAGGTGGAGTGTCGACAGATAGGGCCTCTGTGATGGTAGGACGATAGTGGTGTTGTTTCTAGGCTTAGAGAGTTGTATCCAGGCATTTTAGCAACTCATTGTAAAGCTCCTAGGTTAGGTCTTTCTTGTGGGGAGGCAGCAGATAAGGTCACATACTGTGGAATCATATTTATTCGTCGGGGTCAGTGTTCGTGGATAGCCAACATTTTCCTTGTTCGAGGGGACGTAGTTTCGTTGATAGCATAATCGGGATAATTTTAATAAATATAAAACAAATGATTGTATATAAGTTCGTGGGTATGTTAATTCGTTACCAACGAAAGTCACGAACATTGGTACCCCACGAGCAATGATGATTCCACAGTTCTTAGTTAAGTTCCAAGCATGCAGTCTTAAATGATTTGTACAAGTATTTTGAGATCTTCTACTAAGAACATGGTTAGGTTAGAGAAGGTTCAAGGAATTCTAGAGGATAGAAGGAGCAGTAGGCTCAATCAGGCCTCTAACACTAGGTGGCTAAGTTTTGAGGGTAGTGTTCAGGCAGTTGAAGACAATTTTCAGCGTGTAGATGCTGTCGTTTTAGAGGACAATTCGGCTAAGTCACTAGCTCTCAACAAGCCCATCTCTTGTTCCAAGTTTTTGTATGTAGCACACTTTTTAGCTGATGCTTTGAAACCACTAGCCATGTTGTCAAGGGCTTACCAAAAGCCAGATTAAGATTTTAGTGAGGTCAATTGCCTTCTGCACTCAACAGTTCAGTTCTGAGAAGAGCCTGGAAGATTCTGTCAAAATTAAAAAGGTAGAATTAGAGAGTGCACACGAACATCTTGCTCAATTAGAACTAAAATACTCGAATCCTTGTCTAAAGCCCGATAAAAACAAAGGATCATTGTGGGCAGTGTCATTTGTCCCATGGACACACCAAGAGAAATTGTGATTACGGAGTATATGAATGACCTCACATATGTGGTGACATAAACATAATGTTGAGAAAAAGCAATTGTAAGACGCGTCGAAAAATGTCAAGCAATTAACAGAGACTTAGAAAAGTTAAAATAAAGTCTGAAACACTGTACCGGATAATTATGCCAGTGCCAAGGTGGCATTTTTTAACCCGTCTAAGCTGCATGTATTGAAATGAGGTGGTACATGTAGGTGCTTGATGTGATAGACCATTGCTTAAAGAGTTTATAACCACCTTATATATTATTGTATCTCACCAATCAGATGAGATATTTACCTTTAAAAGATAAATTCCATACAGGAAAATAATTTTCCCATAGGAAAAACAAGTTTCCTATAAGATATTTGGAATTTCCTACCGGAATAAAAGAACTTCCCTTAAAGTAGATCCAGTGCTCTGTGATATACTTTTTTTTGTAAAACTTTGAATTCTTTAAAATTTGTGCAAGATAATTTTATATATTTTATGTGAATATAATTACATAGAAGTAATTAGAGTAATTGTTAAGTTCAAGATATTTTTCAGCTTAATTTTATCCTATATACATTTTATCTTTGTTAAGGGGAAATAACTCTTTATCTGACCTTTCTCTCAGTTGTATGTCTAAATGCTGTAATTTGACTTATCCTAACAATTAATTTTAAAATATGTTTGTAGTTTTACACAGTTGACAATAAACTTAAACAAGATAAACAAGTTTCTGCCTACAAAGATTTTACTTCTAACAATAAAAGTATGGTTTTCTGATGCTAAAATATGGTTTAGTGTATGTTTATCTGGCATCTCAAAAAGTGTGATGACATGTATATTTTTTCTAATAATTGATGAAATTTAAGTCTATTAAGTTGAAATAAGTACTGTTTTTCATAATTCATCCCAGAACTTTACGAGTATGGAGTTACCTTAAAACTTTTAATTTAAATAGGGATTGAACGAAACTACCATAGGATTTTTAAATCCGATAGCAAATCTTAATTTCCCATAGGAAAACAATCTGGCTGAATCAAATTCCTGCAGGAAATACTTTTCTACTCATGGAAATTAAATTCCTATAGGATTTTTTAATATTTGCTTTGGGAAAGTTATTTCTCTAATGGGAATTATTGTTTTCCTATGGGATATTATTTTATAAAGGTAAATATCTCACCTGTCAGGTGACAATGGTCTATCATTTGGTATATATAGATTTTTACGAAACTGCATCTTAAGCGGGTGCAAAAATGTCACATTCGCACTGACATAATTATCCGGCACAGTGTTTTTATATATTACACATTTTTGTCACTGATAGAATGACTGACAGACACACACTCAAGGGTAAAACAGTATAACAACAATCCTCTATATTAAACAAGTAACATGAAAGGAATCTGAAAATTTTTTTCAGGGGTCTCCGAGCAATAATTTTTTTCCGGGGAGTTGGGAGGCAATGGACTTTTTCGGTGATTGTACTATTGTAACATGTAAACGTGTAAGAGTATATACCATTGCTGGGCTAGGTGAAAATACAACTCTCGTCAGCATCTGTTGCTCATTAAATAAATGAATCGAGCACCAATGTATGAAGAATAACCACCACTGGCTTACACTAATTGTACATTTTCTACCCTTGAAATTTGGATAAGTTTATATATAAAAAAAAAAATAAAACTAGATGATATTCCGCGCAAGCGCGGGTCTGAACACTTTACACATTTATGACACAATGCTAAAATGAACCATTTTTTTTTAATTTCCGTATATACTGTGTCCGATTTTTTTTCTTAAGGTGGTATGGGACATCTGTCGATATTAATCTGGATTAAAGTACATTATAATCAAAATTCTTTCACCGATTTAGAATTTTCAAATTTTAGAATATTTAACCCAAAAAATACGTTTTAAAAATTTCTGGAAAGGTAAAAATATTAAAATCCCCAGCGGGATTCGAACACATGACTTACAAATCCGTAGTAAACCCTCTAACCCACTGCACTACGCTGTTAGATGACAATTTTGAGAAAGAAAATATTTATAAAATTATACTTGATTTTCTTGTTTATTTCGATAAATAATACGTCACAACATGGAGGTGTCCCATACCACCATAACCTATTCTTTAAAATTAAAAACAACAAGGGCACCTCTAAGCGGAGCATCCCCTCGCGACATGACTTATTGTACGGGGAAATACGTTATTTAGTAAAATACATGTAAATTTATCAGATCAAAATAAAGAAAGTATTTCTTTAAACCACTTTGAATACATACATGTAATATCTATTTAATCCCAATCCCCAAGCTTTGTGGTGTATAAATTGGGGGAGGGGGTTTACATAACAGTTTTCCTATTTCTAGCAGAAACTCAACACATACACTTTAAAGTTTAATAATTTAGATTCATTTAGTGACATTCATTTTTATATAACCATAAATAAACGATCCGTATACACTATGAAACGTAGCTGAAAACCAAGCGCTCTGAAGTCTGCTCTGATGGAAATTCTAGTTGCTAGTTGTCGTATTATAATTAACCCATAGTATAGTAGATATATATGCAGTTATTATTAATATAAAACAATTTTCGCGTGATAAATGTGCAATATCTGTCAAAGTCTCTACTGAATTTTTGACTAATTCTATTGTAGGTAATACGAGAAAATTTGTCCGAAAGTCGACTGTTTGTTTCGATGTAAATCGGCAGACTTAAATCTCTTGCCCGCTTCAACTTTTAACTATGGGCACTCGTCTAACACTCCAATGCTACAAAACGTTTTTTTTTTACCTTTACTAGATTTAAATCCCAAAAAAAATGTCAAGTTGTTGATTTGAACTGTATACGGTAGCGATTAACTTCAAGTCGTACATAAAATTACCGGAAATGTCTATTGTCAAGTCGTACATAAAATTCGTGTTTTTAACTTCATTTTTTACGATAATTTAAAAAAATACTTAATCAATTGATTTTGAAATCAACAGGGTTTGTCCTTTTACCATGCTAAAGAAGTGTACAAAGTTTGATGGATATTCATGAGAGGGTTTTCTTGGAATTTACTAGAAAATTGAAATGGAGCACACACACACACACACACACACACACGAACACACACAAACGCACAGTAGCGATGCTATATCCCCTTCGCAACAAGTTGCGCGAGGGGATAAAAAACCGCATAGCTAGAAATTTTGCTGAGGGATGAAAAATCTAAGCTGTATTGGATAATCTATACATGTACACGGCCTTAATTCTTTTTGTTGCAGCTTAGTGGAAAATAATAACAATTATTTTTTTTAACCAGAGAGTGGGTATTTCGAGCGTCCTATCTCTAAATTGTGAATTTTTAGTTCAAATGAATAACGTGAATTTTTATCACTGCCCTAAATGAGAATTTCAAATAAAAGACTGATTTGAAAACAAAACAAAACAAACAATTGGGAAGGGTGGGCACCCCCCCCCCACCCAATCTGTCGTGGTATAAAAATGTATTAATTAAAAAAAAAACCGCTAGTGTATGCATATTAATTTGCATTTTTTAAATATAGTTGTCATATCGAAAGAAGTTGCCCATGATAAATTCGCCCTACACTTTCCTCCATGGTATAAAGTATTCAAACCGCGTTCCTGGGCACGCCGTTGTGGAAAATAAATTATTTCGATCAAAACTAAAATTTCATCAAATAGTTCCATTTTTTTTTAACCAAAGATGTCCCATCAAGGTATGAATATCTGCCCGCGATACATGACGAACCCCTCTTACACTTTTCACCATGACGTCAATTTGTCAAACCGCGTTCTTGGTTACCCCGATCTGGAAAATTCTATTCCATTCTCTCGCAAGAGGTCGCGTTTTGCTAGCTTCTATCTATCAAAACAAGAAACGAATTGCCTTATTTCATTTATTCAGCATTTGTCAAATGTATAACCCTAGTAAGTTCCTAATAATCATATTCACCGTTTACGCAATCATTCAATATTATTTTAAAGGGGCATGGTCGCGATTTTAGTCAAATTTTATTTTCTGTTTTAATTATTTACAATGCTTTAGCAATGCATTTCTAATGATCAAATGAAATTTGAGGGTCAGTTGTTAAGTTATAAGCAAGATACAGAGCTTACAATTCTCCGTCATGTAAACAAGGCTCGTGCCCTGTTTTTGTTTACATAGGTTCAATATACCAGAAAAAATCTTTTTTCAAGCTGATTTGTTTATCTTCTTATTAATTTCAAGCATAAATAAACAGTTTCTAACGTTTAACACATTCATTTTAGGTCTAAAATTGGAATTTTCACTTCAACGCTCAAAATGTAAACAAATGCTTTGTTTACATAGCAAAGAATTGTAAGCTCTGTAACTCGCTTATAACTCAACGAATGACACTCAAATTTTGGTTGCCTATTAAAAATGCCTTACTGAAGCATTGTAAACATTAAAATCGGAAAAATAATTTTTGACCAAAATCGTGACCATGCCCCTTTAAAGCAAGTATATATTTTAATGCTAACTCCCATTGACTTGGATCCGCCAAAGCATGTCCACCACCTTGCTCTCATCTTTGCAATTTCGAGCTGGTTTATCGAAAATGAAAATAGGTTTTAATTTATTTCTCAACAATAATAATTATTTATCAGGTAAAATTCAAATATTGCTTACGGACATCATATCACACGTGTTGAAATACCAAAGGTATAAGCAGTTACTCTGGTGCAGGCGTTTCGTACTTTAGTGGCGAAATGTCTTAATTATTTTAATGCTAACTCCCATTGACTTGGATCCGCCAAAGCGTGTCCACCACCTTGCTCTCATCTTTGAAATTTCGAGCTGGTTTATCGGAAATGAAAATAGGTTTTAATTTATTTCTCAACAATAATAATTATTTATCAGGTAAAATTCAAATATAGCTTACGGACATCATATCACACGTGTTGAAATACCAAAGGTATAAGCAGTTACTCTGGTGCAGGCGTTTCGTACTTTAGTGGCGAAATGTCTTAATTTATAAGTATAGACGATATAAATAAATGTTGATACTTAACAATTTTCTCGTTCAACTAAAGACTTTTTCACTTTCATTTTGTAACTTATTATACTGGAGAGTTCCGTCACGGCAAATTCAAGTTGGCAAACTGACTATTCGTAAATACATTCGTTCGTTCGAGACAATGAAAAATAAAAATAAATAAGGAAATAACAATTAATCATTAAACGCAAAAAAAAAAAAAATAAAAAATTAACATGCAATTTAAACATAACAGGGGTTTAATATCCTTCCGAAACAATAAAGAACAAATTATTCTCGTGTGATCTGATGTTCAACACAAATACATGAAATTTCAGGTCTTCTGGTCCTCATTGATTTTGAAAAGGCCTTGACTCTATGCAATGGTCGTTTATTTAAGTTTTACAATTTTGGGGGGTGGGGTGGGGTTGAGAATATTTTATTCAGTGGATGGATTAAGATTTTAAACACAAATTTCCGTGCCTGTATTTAACAAACTGGCTTTTTATTAGTACAATTAAACATGCGACAAAGGTTGTAGACAAGTATATTATGTTGCTCCTTATACATGTACATTCATACTATGCAAAGAAATTTTTATGATTTAAATGTCATTTCCATAAATAACAAAACATAAAATATCACAGTATGCAAACGACACTTTATAAGACCTTGATGGTTGAAAAAATATTTAGTCTTCAGATTCCAAATATTAACAAACGTGTTAAGGCACTCTCCTAATTCAATGATGTTGGTCAAATGAGCAGATCACAAACCCTTATCTGTGGAAGAACATTTTCGAAGATCAGATTGTCATTTATAATTATTCATTTAATTAGTGTCCCCTCTGTCAGAACTATTTAATTTTTACATGCTTATTATACAAATGTATTTGGAATATATATAGAATGTGAAGAGTGATGACAGGTTTTCATTTGTCAGTGGAACTTTCAACAAGCATTCTGAGAGTATTGCATAAGCAATACACGTCCCCTACCGGTTTGTATTATTCTATTATTGTCATTTTTTTCATGAAAGCTTCCAAGCACACAACTATTTCAGAGCTATTGTAAACGAGATTTCATGCTTTGATCAGAGATAAAAGAACAGAGGAAATTAAAACTATATAGTTGATATAGAAATTAAATACAAAATAGGTAAAATAATACTCTTTATTTCATCTCCTGTAATTTCGCCAAGTCTATTCTGTATTCGCTGGTAAAAATTTGTGAAAACAATGCACCGTTATGCACAATATCATTTCTTACCGTCTTTTGTACCCGAATCAAACCAAACAGTTAAACAGCCCAACCCGACAACGAACCCGATTGTAATAATACAAAAAAACCCTGACGATTAAATTTACAACACAATGCTTGACACTATTTTACAGAATTTATTTGTTTGTTAGAAATGATAAAAGGAATGGTACAAGTAACGCACGATATTATTACAGACTACATACTGGCCTCGTTTATTCAATACACACCAAACCCGAAAACGAACCCGAACATTAAAAAATTAGAATATAAAAAATTAATTTTCTCGAAAATATGTCAACTAGACGCTACAAAAGTGTAAACTTGATCTGTAGTTTGACATTTTGAAGTTGTTCAGCAAGTTTCATATTATTCCTCAAATGCATAAAGAAACAAGAGGCCCATGGGGCCACATCGCTCACCTGAGCAACAATGGCTTTATATGGGTGTTCAAAGGATATATTAACTTCCAATTTCCTTTATATTAGTTCTGCTCCCCCCCCCCCACTTTATAAAGCGATCAAAATATGAGAGCATATAGGTAGATTTTCTTTTTCAACTTCTTACTAGTTATTGTATTTTATTTTTTAAAATCCTATGTGAAAGAAGAAAATTGTACCTTAATGCGTTCAAATTAAAAATACATTCAAAAATTTAATTGGTCTTCTGCATTATAAACGATTGTTTACTTGGCGTGAACTCGTAGGATGTTTTATATAACCTTACTCACTTGATCGATGAATACACTCGAATGAAAAATAGTGTCATGTGATATGTTAAAGAGCTATTATAATCAATGCATAGGCGTCGGAATGGGGTGGGTGGGGGGTAAGCCCCCCCCCTTTTTTTTGCAAAGTTAGACATAGCCATACTCAAAATCTTTTTTTTTTGCTTGTCAAGATTTCTGATAAGGTTTAGACTCCCCCCCCCCCCATTTTCAATTTGCTTCCGACACCACTGCAATGTATTGACAGGATTTTACTAAGGCCCACCCATTATTTTCATTTTTATTCAAAAACAACAAATGGCTACAAACCGATATGATTTTCTGTAATATTTTCTTAAGAGTTATAATACATTTATCCCCGTAACAGTAATGTAAACTATGGAAACTGTTTTAAAGCAATCATTTATATTTGTGTCCGAAAACCATCAAAGTTGGTGTATATTTCATATAATTCATCGTATTAGGCATTCTCTCACCAGAGGGCGTGCTACACAAGTTTCGCTTACACCTCTGTCAACGCCCGATGTACAAGATTCTTGTACAAAATATAAATAATGAATAAAATGCTCGTGAGATTATTTTGATCTCTGTATATTTTACTTAAAATGAAAATGGGTATTTTTATTTTTTTTAGAACAATGTTTAAGATATATTTTAACCCAAATTTTCGGGGAACTATTTTGCGGAGGTAAAAATTAAAAATAAGATCACATGACAGTCAAAATGGAGGACAGAATTAAACGTGCAGTGTGTCATTTCGATGAAAACATTAGTGTTAAAAAGAAACAGATGGAGGCATTGTGCCATATCCTGAATGGAGATAACGTTTTAATTAATCTTCCCGTTGGTTATGGGAAAAGTTTAATCTACCATGTATTACCAGAGCTGTTAAAGACTGACCAACTAAACCAACCCATCGTGATCGTGATATCCCCTCTAAACATTATCCAGAAGGACCAGCTCTCAATACTTTCTGATCACAGTGTCCCATCATGCAGGTTGAATATCGAGACTAGACTGAGTGAATTTACAGACGATGGCAGACTGTACCAGGCAAATTCAGACCAGAGTTTGGAAGACGTCATTGCAGGAAGATTTCGTTTGGGTTTTTGTCACCCAGAGGCCCTCCTTAACACCATTCTCGGACGAACTTTGTTAGACAATGACGGATTTTGTTCAAAAGTTGTGGCAGTTGTGGTTGATGAATGTCACATCTTAGACAAATGGTAAGTTAAATTATATGTCAAAGTAGATTGAAGTTATTTTGAAAAGTGTTAATCAGTCTATAAAGTGATAACTCATAAACATATTAGAAAGTATGTTCAGAACCTTTTATATATATTTTATATCTTTTTTGTTGTGGGGTGGGGGGAAATCATAGAAAACAAATTTGAATATTCTCAAAAAAGTATATAGTATTTAGGACTACTAATATGCAAGCACATTGTTGATTCTAAGTTGTTGAGACTGTGGCCCTGAATAATTCTTTGACAAGGGGTTCAAAGTTTGATGTAGGAACAGTTGTTTAAGATCTTTTTGAGAAAGGCAATGCTTAATATGGGATACAACGATCAAATCATCCAGTCACAAACATGACAAAAGGGGCTCAACATAAAAAGCATTGGGAGAAAATTTTAAAAAATTTTGATACAGTATCTATTTTTTCTCTTTCATTAGCCCATATATTTTGGATATGACTTCATAAAGCTGATTTTATTGTCTATAGTTGCTTAGGTGAGCGCGATATTAATATTTCTACTGTGACAACACTATAATTGTATATTTTACTACAAAACTTATTTCACTGTACCTTTGAATATTTTTTTTCTAGGGGAGAAGAATTCAGAACAGCTTTCAAGAAGCTTAGTGGAATTAAAGCCTTCTTTCCTAATGCACCATTGATCGGAATGAGTGGGACCTTAACAACTGAACAGAAGAGGACAATACCAAAACAGTTGGGCCTAGACAGTTATAATCTCACAGAGGAGACACCAGACAGGCCAAATATTTTTCTTGAAAAGTACAGGAAAGTGTCTGGCAGTGATGTTACTTCAAAATACGAAACGATTGTCCATGAACTGTGTAACAAACTCTATGAACAAAAAAATGACTTCCCTGACACATTGCTGTTTATACCTGTTCACTACATGAGTGAAGGATTAATGTATCTACAGAGCCTCTTCCAAACTAGTAACATTAACGAAGCAATCTACAGTGCAATATGTTCAGGGCAAGATGAATATGTAATAAACACAACAATTGAGGAACTGAAAAAAGAAGATCCAAGAATCCGACTTGTGCTTACCACCTCGATTTCTGGAATGGGATTTGATCCCAGAAATGTGACCCGTGTTGTTCATACATGCCCTCCAAGAAATGCCTCACAATATTTGCAAGAAATTGGAAGAGCTGGCCGCCAGGGACAATCATCTAGAGCAACTCTGTATTTTGGAAATCGTGACATTGCTACCAATCTCCCGGGCATTAAAGAAGATATCATCACTTACTGTAAAACCGAGGACTCATGTTTAAGAAATTGCTTGCTTTCTGTGTTTGGTTTTGAAAAAGATACTTCAGTAACTGATTGCAAATGTTGTTCATATTGCAGAAGCCAGTGCTTTTGCGAGGAATGTGTAGATATATGATTTGATGAACAAGTAGTGCCAAAAAGCTCTTATGTCTGGACTGCATTTGTGATCTGAGAAAATCGGAATAAAATTGATTTATATGTACTTTACATTTTATTTTATCACATACTGATAAGAAGATAGATGATAATTTTAAAAATTACAAACTGTTAAGGCACTTACAGCTTACAACGAATACATATGCAAAAATGTTTCCTTGCATATGAATTACAGAATTGTAAAAACATTCAATAATGTGTGTGACATCACAATAATTAACACACACGTTCATCATTTGTCAGTTGCAATATTGCAAACATAAAATAGGTAATGTGAATTATTTTGAATGATTTGCATTTTAATATTAAAGGTTAACATAAACAGCAAAGTTAAATTCCTCAATATATGAACTTGGTTGGTCACATGATCAAACCATCTGAGTAGCTATTTAGGCTCCACAGGAATTAATAAACCAAATTCATATTTTCGTGAATTTTTCAACATTGCTGTTTACTTCTGAAATAAGCATATTACTTGCAGTCAAAGGCTCTTCTAAATAGTCACAGATCTATTATTATTATTTATATAGGTGGTAAATTATCTAAATTTTCATAGTCTTCTTCTTCCTCCTCTTCAACTGCAACATTGAATCCTCTAGTTAAGCGGCGGATAATTTGATGAATTCTGCACTTAAATTTCGGAAAGTCTTCCAATTTTAACGGCACATGTCTGATATCTTGGAAACCATCACACACCCTGCCAGGGGTAAATCGGAATGGCCTGAGCTTTCGAAGCTCCTTGGATAACCGTATTTCATCGGCCTCTGTGACTGTTTTGGAGTGTCTTCCACTTTTGGGGTTCAGCAGAATACTTGAGTCAAAATTTGAACATATTTCAACGATAGCATCAGCTGACCTTGTAACTCTGGATATCGACTGCTCTGTTTTATTTGCCCCGAGTGACTTGATGAGATGTTTTTGGCTGCAAACACTATGTTCTTGGACTAGGTCACTTTCAACATTCTTCCCAATTCCACCTTTAGTATTTGTGAATGATCCTTCTAACACTCTTATTCTTTGAAGGGGAGATAGCATATGATCACATTTCAAAATGTAATCAATGTTTTCTACCAAGTATTTGCTCAATGCCGAGTGCGAGAAGAAAAATGGTAGGGAATACTGACAGTTAAGAATGGCCCGGTTTAAGTCGCCTTCTTTTGCAGTGTCATTCATTTGCAATTAATGCAAGTACCAGTGACAAAGCTGAAGAGAATAATTAAATAACGCATCACTTCTCTTCTCTGCTATACAAGGAACTAGAACAATGCTGTTATTTACATTTAACAACTGATATCTTTGCTGAGTTTGAAGATCATTTGGTCCACTCTGTTCAGTGTCAGCTTTGCAGTATCCGTAATAGTCCATAAACTTGGTTATACGGTCAAGCAGTTGTTCCTTCAATTCTACATCTGTTTTCCCGTCAGTTATTGTCAGATCATTTTCTGGGTTGCTTTCCATATTGTCCATTTCAAAATATTCGAGAAACTGTTCTTTAATCATTGCCTCGCCGGTAACCATTAATAGATCATGATGTGGTCTAAATCTTCCTTTTACCTTACCATTAACGTTTGACCTATGTAGTATGGTTTTGAAGTAATGGAGAGTTCCTGGAGAATTCTTATTTTTGTAGAGCCTCTTGTAGCATTTCTAAAAATAGAAATGAAATGAAATTGATGTGTGTGTATAAAACTACAGTTGTCTGCTCTGAAATTTAAATTGATCAAATTTGACTGATTTTAAAATTTGTGGATAAATAACATATATATAATGAATATACAGTTACTTTATCTATCCTAATGTCTATAAATAAACAATAGAAGCTCATATACAGTCAATACATTTATTTATAGCAATAATCAAATTACCTCTAAAAAATCCTGCTTGATGTGCCAAAGTTCACAAACTATTGGGTATAGATCTTCAAACCTTTTCTCTGGTGTAACAGATAGTGTACGCAGATTTTTAGCTTCCTGAAGCCTGCATCGTGTCAACTGGTCACCACCGATGACACACTTGTATTTCCTCAGTAGCTCAACATTACCTATTAAAGAATCAAAGTTTACATGTATTTGCTTAAATTTAAAATCTCCCAACACCTGTCTGCATCTAATATTTCTAAGAATTATGAATTATAGTTTATGGCACAATGATGCTTAAAATTTACTGAAAATAACACACCAATCAACAAAACAACAATATGTGGTATAATATTAGTTCTGACAATAAATCACACAAAAAATTTAATAGTTAATGATTATCTGATATGCTAATATTGAATTACCAAATGCTTCTGTATAAAGATCAACCAACTGGCTCTCATATCCATCCATTATTGCTAAACAATCCTCATGCTTAGCTTCATTCTTGAACATGATGGGTAGTGGAAACACTTTTGAGGGTGCTGACATTTTCCTGGTATATTCATGAGGAAGATGATCTGGTAACAGCCTCTTCAAATGTTGAAATGCAGGAATTTTACAAAGAATTCTGCCCAGTAGAACACAATAAGAATACTTCAGTCGTTCCCGCTTAACACTGTCTGATGCCAGAAGAACACTGTCTGCTGACAATGTTGCAATATCAACTTTAGGAGGTTCATTGCACATGTCCACAGTGGCAATTCGAGGAAATATCAGGTTGGAGGTGAAAAGGTGTAGATCCTTATTTCTACTCTCTGCTGTTAGCTGTGAAGCCCTAACATACTGGTCCAAATTGTCACCTGTAAAAATAGGAGCAAGACAATTCACCAGTATTCTCACTGTTTACAAACATATCAAATACATGTACTGGTATATCAGTGGACATAAAAATCTTGAGTGTTTTTACTTCTTACATTATAATAATTCCTTTTTTTCATGTCCAATGTAAGCAGAGATCATTAATGGTTAATAGTATAAGTTATATGTTACATGCATACATAATTGTAATCAGGATTTTTTTTTCAAAAACTCCTTTTTCAATTTCTTTTATACATAAGATGGTGAACAAATAATTCATTGACAATCTTTTCTGGTTACATAAAAAGTTAGTTGTTCAACATCTGAATGTTAATTGGGAAAGTCATAACAACTCACCTGTCACCTTAACTAAGGGATTGGATTGCAGGTTCTTCACAATTGATTTTTGAAATGACTCCCCTAAGCTGTCCTGAAACTTTAATCTTCTCTGAGATGAAAGTATAATCCCTAAATGATTGAATCTTGTTTGGCCCTGTGAAATAAAACATGGGAACAAATAAATTAAATGTTAAATTGTAATCTTTGCTTACCAGGTAGATGCAACCTTAGAACAAAATATGTTTACAGTTCAAGCTGAAAATGCACAGTGAGATTTTTCATATCGCTTAAATGTATACCTGTCCAGTATATGTACATATACCAGGGTATATATAATTATGAAAAGAAATGTTCAAACAACTGTCCTTTACACATCTAAGGAAAGCAAAAAATAAAATGTTTATATTTTACAGAAGACAATAAACTATTTTTTTAGCTGAGACAATTCAATAAAAGCTGTACATGTATTTACTTTCTTTAATGCAGAATTATGAAAAACTTACTTTTTGTGGTTTCCTTATAGTTTACACTCATTCCCGAACTTCCTGTATATTAAATAATTTTTAACAAAATAACATCAACACAAATAACAAACAATAACATGGTAATGATAATGATATAAAAAACAAAAACTAAACAATAACAAAGGAGAACAAATCACTGTCATAGTTTTGTGAAAAGACTGTAATCTTAGTTACTGAAACTTAATTACTACTTACAATATTCATAACTGGAAAAAGATAAGGTGAGAGTGCATGATGCCAAAAATATTTACAATTTACAATTCCCCTTCTATGGACCTTCATAATCATCAAAATTGGGGGAAAATATTTTATATTATATATCCCTCCCCAATATTTTGTCATTTAAGGGGAAGAAGGCATGGGTTTCCCCTGTTTTCTGATATATATACAATATATAAGTAACATTGCATAACTTATTTTATAAATTTCTGAAAGAGATAGATTGGATGGCATTATGTCTGAAGAGAAACTGTAGTGAGTACTTAAGATTTGTATCGTTATTTTCTTGTTAATATCAATACAAAATCAAACCAAAAACTGTATGGGATTGAACCATGTAATGATGTAAGATAACTAACAGAGTGCTATATGTAAAGAAACTAAAACTTTTTGTCCCTTAAATGTTGCAAGTAAATCAAATATTAATTCATCCTCATTACAGAGTATATGTTTTGATTTATTATTGCCTGCATGTCAATTAATGAATTTACATGTTTGTCAATGAAAAGTTAGAAATCACTACAAGTACAATCCCAAATAAATAACCATGCAGTAAAAAAAAGAAAAGAACAATAGAAACCAAAACTTCTTCTCTAATTACACTTCATTTAATACCTACCCTTTCATCAAGACCTCCTTCTGCAGCAATAGCTGAAGTCATCTTGTGAAAAGCTGTGAGGTTCTGACTCCTATGTTTCATCAAAATGCTGTAACAGGTGGCCAAGACAGGAATAATCGAGCTATTGATCTTTTTCGAATTTGGCACTGCTATTGCCAAAAAAACTTGTAGCAAGAATGGCAAACTACAACAAAGATGTATTCAACATGCAATGACTGTTGTACATTACTGGTTCAATTGATTTTTTATAATAAACTCTTACATGGCAAATTGACATACTTTATACTTTGCTGAAATTTTAGTAGGTAGATAATTAAATGACGTAAATGAAACAATTGATGCTACATCATATTTCACCAAACTATGTCATTTTGCCCTGCAAAAGAGCAGAACTGCAGTTACCATTAAGGGGTTAATAACGATACTTGACATTTTCAGCCTTACATATTAGACACTACAATTAAGCTCAAATATAAACATTTCCTCTCCACTAGGGCAAATTAAGGTGGTATGGAACACTCAGTGGCGTCGGAAGCAAATTGAAAGTGGGGGGGGGGGCCCTAAACCTTATCAGATATCTTGACAAGCAAAAAATGAGTATTGGTAATATGTCTAAATTTGCAAAAGAGTGGGGGGGGGGGCTGAGCCCCCCCCCCCTCCCTCCCACGCCACCCCCGTTCCGTTCTGACGCCTATGACACTTCCATATTGTGTCGTTCTGCCTATTCAAATGAAAATTAAAATCAGTTATAATTTTAAATATTTTTTTCTTTCCCAAATCAGTTAGCTAACAGTGTAGAGCAATGGATTAGAGTGTTATCTATGGATCTGTAAGTCATGAGTTTGAATCCTGCTTGGGCTTTTGTAATTTTTGCCATTAAAAAAAAAATTTAAAACAAAAGTTTTGGTCAAACTTTTTAAAATTTGGAAATTTTAAACCTGTGAAAGTACTTAGATTCTAATGTACTTTTGTCCACATTTATATTGACTGGTGTTCCTTACCAGATTAATGAAAATTTCTAATTCATACTAACATATTTCAGCTGACTTTCATAAAATTTTTAATTTATTGAAATAAATTCCTGAAAACATGAAACAAACAAAATAATAACTAGTACAGGGTTATATAATTCATGAATTACCTTTTGTCCATTTCATGAATAATATTGTGAATGATTCCTTCACATTCAACAATCTGCTGTGGTCCCTTGTAGCAAAGAACTGACGCAAAGGGAGCAGTCTTTGATGTCAAAGAAAATGACTGGG
Source organism: Magallana ariakensis (assembly GCA_020458035.1). Lineage (NCBI taxonomy): Eukaryota > Metazoa > Mollusca > Bivalvia > Ostreida > Ostreidae > Magallana > Magallana ariakensis. The sequence continues at coordinate 30,129,581 of CM035817.1, forward strand.
ATCTAAGAGTCTGCAACATCACGCTCTGAGAGAGATCACTGTTTTCATTTTCATTGCCAAACATTCGCTCTAAAATGGATAAAGTTTCTTCTTCTTGAGCTTTGTTTTCTGCTGAGCTGTTCCTAATGATATTTGTATTATAGGGGTGATCAGTTCTTAAAACTGTAGTCAAAGTTGGATTTTCAAGTAATATTGTTGAGTTACTATGTGGTTCACAAAGTATTTGACTTTCGCGTGTATCTTCTCTATCAAAAGACGATGGTGTTGTTTTGGTTTCCATGGTATCAGGAAGTAACTTTAATTGTTTCCTTGAGCTTCCCCTCATTGTGTCAGCAGATGAGACATTCAAAGATTTTGGGGTGAGGGGGGAAAGCATTCCCCTTTTTATACAAACACTTGCTCCAGACAAGAAGGACAACGCTGAAGCCTTTAGTTGCTCAGAAAAGTCAAAAAATTTAACTATTTTGTTATGACAGTTTCTGCACACTTCAGGTTCATCATCGGTCTTTTTCAATAAATCGTCTGCGATACTGCTCCCTAATAATTTAATTAACTTATTCTCAAAGTTTTCTGCCGTTAATTTCTTGCCTGTAAGCTTAAAGGTTTTAACATTAGCAGCTAAACAAACAAAACAGTCAATCTTTGAAACTTTTACCGGCGTGGTCGCCATGTTTGTTTTGGTTTGTGCGACAGTCATGTGACGATAGAATATCACGTGTATGAGAACTACTTTTCCCGGCGTTGACAGAGGTGTAAGCGAAACTTGTGTAGCACGCCCTCTGGTGAGAGAATGCGTATTAGGAGGGGGCCCAAGAAAGTAGTTGCAGCAAATTTTCTGTTTAGTGAGACATTTCTAGTGATCAATCAAAATTTCAGCGTCAATCGTAAAATTATAAGCAAGATAAGCTCGTAATTCTGCTAGGTTTGAGTCAATTTTTTTGTTCACAAGAGTTTATTACATTCAACTTAAGATTTTTAAACTTGGTATTTCCTATTCAGCATTTAAAATGAAGAATAACAAAAGAAGAAAAAAGAACAAAAGCATGGCCTCAGCTCTGTGTGCAAACAGAAAATTGTGAGCAAACCTCTGTATCTTGCTTATAATTCGAAAGAAAGTAAATAAAAAATTGTAAACAATTAACAGATGAAACGTGCACTACAACAAAGAAAGATCACAATTTATTTTTCATCGTATATATACCTTTATATTTCTAGCAGCGAAAACAATCTGAAAATGCTGAGCATCTTAAGAAAACACGTTGCATTAATCAACCATTACGTAGAGATCGTACCGAATTACCATTGAAATGTATAGTATTTTAGAATATGTTGTAAGTGCATCAGATTTAGCTCAGTTTGCGCAGATAAACAATCAGCTGTCTGATTTACCGAAGTCTATATTTGATTTGATACGTAAAAATTCCAAACTACAGGCGATAGTTCCCCTCAAGTAACGAAAATGAAACGAGAATCAAAACAAGCTAATACCAATGTCACAAGTTAAAATGTCAACGCATTGAAATGTTTAACCTCAATTTACTTCACAAAATCGGCACAAATCGATGTTGCATGTTTCAAATATTCTCTTCGCACGTAAAGTTTTGCACAACCAGCAAATTCATCTTTGTCAGCTTTGAAACCGGTAGGGGACTAATAATGGGAATTGGTCAAACCAAGTTCATTCCAGATTGGCATTTTGGGTTATGGAAGGTCAAACGGAAGCACTCATAGCAGAGAGTGCTGCTAGTGTCTAGAAATCCTATAGGAATGACCACAATGTCCCGCAGCTGGTGGACGATTCTGCCACACCTCTCTTCTTTTATGACTGGGCCACCTTCTACAAGAAGGTCTGGAAACAAATACCCAGTTAGAAATCATGTCACAGTAGGTCATTCAAAAATTGATAGATCAAAAGTAATATATGAATTTTTTCATATTATGATTTTCATCCTATGAGGTGTGTGATTACTTTTACATAACTTGTGTGTTATTGTAAGAATTGTTTCAAATGTTATAAAATGGATTAATATCATCGTGGTACTGTGTTCGTAAGACATTAGAAAACAAGTCAGGAGGCAGCGGTCAACATTTTTTAAAGTTGACTCGACCTTTAGTCGGCGATTCTTCGTCAGGGGAAGATGCTTACAAACAGTGGTACCTTTACAATGAAGTAGCTCCTTATTGTGTCAACAAGGAATGCTGTTCAAAAACAACTGTGCCAAAACCCCTCGTCAAGATAGTGTCTCCATCACTGACTAGGAAATGCAGTGAATGCAAACTGACTCGACACAATAAAACAGCATGCAGAGAATAAAGCTATCTACAGGTAAATTATGATGCAATTTAATGTTTAACTTTTGTTATTATTGTTTCAACATCTATCCATAGTTTTCGAATAATGATCAAATGAATGATTAACTGATTGAATGAATAAACCTTTCTTTTTTTTGCATTAGTTATTTTCTTAGATATTCGAGATCCAATATTTCTGTTATTAAGTTGTTTCATAGAACTTTAGCTACAATGCAACATAGTGTACTAAATTCATCTTGTTAAAACTGGTTTAAATTGGATATGATAATAAAAAAAATATGCATGATAAGACTAAATTACAGGCTAGTCACACTCGGCCGATTACATAGACAAGTTCGCAGTTGCTCAATATTCACCTATAACTTCGTGGGCATTGCTTCAATTTATCGAGGATAAAAATTCCGCCCCTAACCGCCGCTTACACATCAACCAATAAATGTTAAGTTTCTCCAATTCTTAGCATCAACATATTTTTTCATCATAAAAATGTTTTTTTAATATCCCGCAAACTTTATAAATGAAACAAAATAAAAAAAATTTGTTGATGCTATCCATGCATTTTACGAATTTATTGCAATTTTGGCCACGATGGATATAATGTAATAAATATACAAGTTGAGATCAAATTAGAAAAAACACGGTTGTACCGGTGCATCGAACACCTTAAACTTTATGTAGTAGGTCTCCGTTGAGCCACGAAGCCAAGCAATTCGTTGAATTTCTGAGCGTAATATTAACACAATCAGACTAACTAAACGTGTCTATATAAAAGGCAGATTTATGGTACGAGTAAAAATTTCCGGAAAATTTAGAGTTATCGAACATTGCTGAGGATCGGAGATCGTTAAACGTAGTCCGTATACGGTCGGTCGTCAGTGCATCAGTTCAATCAACGAACACGTGGAGAGATGACCCACTATACTATAAAGTGTCACTTTGTATCGCAATTGCATAACAATTGAACGTTTTAGAAAAATAATACAAGTCCGTAAATTCGTAGTTGAAGTCGCATATAGCATTTAACAAGGTACATTGTTGTGACTGAAATGGCTCAATGGTTAGAGCACCAGACATTAGGTTAAAAAAAGCTATGGTTTTTAGGTTGTGGGTTCGATACCACCAAAACTTAAAAAAAAATTCTTACCGTTTGTTAAAATATTCATAACTGAATATAGTTAGAAATTGTGCTTTTATAAACTTGTATTATAACATCAAGTATATTTAGTTGAGAAAAATTAAATTTGAAATTGTATTTTACGTCTTAACCAAATGGGCATTTGCACTATCTTGTTTCCCATCTTCTTTGTGTTAAGCTAAACTTTTTTTATTTGAACAGTTTAATAACTTATAAACTTACTGAAGAGGCCAAAATATTTATACTACCCTAAGCTTCAGCTCACAAAGTCCAACAAGAGGCCAATAGGCCTTAACGGTCACCTGAATAGCATATAACCCATACACAAACTTGTCGAGGAGTCTCATATATGCATTTAATTAAGTTTCATTCTGGTGTAGCAAAATTATAAATTTGAAATGACGTCCAGCTCCCTGCCTGAAATATCAAAAAGGATTCTGAAACCTATAATTTTAGCGAAAAAATTGAAGATCGTAATAGAGTGCATGACATGATTTTGAAAAGGTGCAAGACTCTGATAGAAAATAATTTTCCTATATTTGTTAACTTTCAGATTAGGTTTTATATTAATATGTTTTCATAGATAAACTAAAACAATGTGGCTAGTAAACATCTTTTATCTTAAACAACCTCCCATCCCCCATCCCCAGGGGCAGACAGAAACTCTCCCTGTGAGCATTTAAACAAACAAAAACAGCTTTAAAAACCATCTTGAGTTACTCACTTCTCCTGTTCCAGCTTTTGAATATTCAACCTTCTTTGACAATTAATCACCATCTGGCATTTATTCCAAAATCATTTTACATGTGTCAGTGATTTTAGTTTCCAAATTATTACTTTACTATTTGTTTATTTAGAAAGTTCAAAAATTGTTTTGTTTCAAATGATATAAATACTTGCATAACTCTTTTGAGCATACAACTTCTTTATAATTACATTATATTCAATGATTATTTACTAAATATGAACAAGCAAAGGAAGATAACTTCATTCTGAAGAAGCAAGGGAAGATAACTCCCCCTTTGAACTCTTTCCAAACGCTTTCACAATCTCTTTACTTTGATAGACAGCTCCATTCTTACTCTGTTCTATATTTGTGAATTTACTCGTTTCTTTCATAGAAATTCCTGAGCAGAATATAATAATAAAACAAATATATACCCCTTTCTCCCAGCTGAAACCCTTGCCTTACATGTAGATGACATGAAATATTACTTAAGATGACAGCTTAATGGGTTTTTTAGGTGACCTATTGCTATCTGTTTTCGTCGTGCGTTAACAATTTACATTTTTAAACTTCTTCTTAAAAACTACAAAGTCAATTGTTTCGATTTTTGGTGTGAAGCATCTCTATGGTAAGAGGAATGTAAATTGTGAAATTGGTGGCTCTACCACCCCCAGGGTGCCACAGGGGGGGGGCAAATATGCAAAAAACAGCCAAATTTTCAAAAATCTTCTTCTCTACTCCCACACGTGTGAGGAAAAACCTGATTGCATGGTTATGATGTCCATGAAGCCCTCTACCAAAATTGTGAAATTCATGGCCCCTGGATCAGGGGTTCAGGCTCTAGGGTGGGGCCAATATGGCCATATAGTAAAAATGTATTAAATCTAGAAAATCTTCTTCTCTACTCCAATAGATATTTGTTAAAAACTAAAAACATGGTTATGATGTCCATGAAGCCCTTTACAAAAATTGTAAAATTTATGGTCTCTGGGTCAGGAGTTCAGGCTCTAGGGTGGGGCCAATATGGCTATATAGTAAAAATGTATTTAATCTTAGAAAATCTTCTTCTCTACTCCCATAGAAATTTGTTAAAAACTAAATACATGGTTATGATGTCCATGAAGCTCTCTACCAAAATTGTGAAATTTATGATCTCTGGGTCAGGGGTTCAGGCTCTAGGGTGGGGCCAATATGGCCATAAAGTAAAAATGTATTAAATCTTAGAAAATAGTCTTCTCTACTCCCATAGATATTTGTTAAAAACTAAAGGCATGGATATGATGTCCATGAAGCCCTCTACCAAATTTGTGAAATTTATGGTCCCTGGGTCAGGGGTTCAGGCTCAAGGGTGGGGCCAAAATGGCCATAAAGTAAAAATGTATGAAATTTTAGAAAATCTTCTTATCTACTCCCATATATATTTGAGAAAACCTAAATGCATGGATATGATGTCCATGAAGTCTTCTACCTAAATTGTGAAATTTATTACCCTGGGACAAGTGTTTAGGCTCTAGGGTGGGGCCAATATGGCTATAAAGTAAAAATGTATTAAATCTTAGAAAATATTCTTCTATACTCCCGTATAAATTTGTGAAAAAGTAAATGCATGGATATGATGTGCATGAAGTCTTCTACCTAAATTTTGAAATTCATGACCCCTGGGACAGGGGTTTAGGCCCTAGGGTGGGGCCAATATAGCCATATAGTTAAAATGTATTAAATCTTAAAAATCTTTACTTCCACACAAGTGGGCAAAAAATTGAATGCATGGTTATGAACTCCTCTACCTAAGTTGTGAAATTCATGACCACTAAGTCAGGGTTCAGGACCTAGCATTTAGAGAGCATTTGGAAAGAGTTGAAAGGGGGGGGGGGTAAACAGTTAATGTAGTTATTTTCCCTTGCTTCTTCCTAATGGAGTTATCTTCCTTAGCTTGTTCATATTTACTAATTAATCATTGAATATAGAAAAATAATGAAGCTGTCCATCAAAGTTATTGATAAGATATTGTGAAAGCATTTGAAAAGAGTTCAGGGAAGAGGATTATAACAGTTAATGGAGTTATCTTCCTTTGCTTCTTCATAATAGAGTTATATCCTTGGCTTGTTCATATTTAGTAGTAAATCATTAAGTAGAATGTAATTATAAAGCTGTATGATCAAAATAGTTATGCAAATATTTTATCATTTGAAACAAAAACAGTTTTTAAATTTTTTAAGATAAACAAATAGACTTGTTAATAGTAAATTAATAAGTAGTATACAAGCCACCTTGTTTTAGTTTATCTATGAAACATATAAACATAAAACCTATTTTGTGAGTTAACATACGTGGGATAAATACATTGAATGGAATCTGGGCACCTCTTCTATAGTATGTCATACACTCTGTTAAGAGCTTCAAGTCTTGTGCAAAACTATAGGGTTAAGAATCCTTTCCAAAAGATTTCAGGCAGGGAGGTGGATGTCATTACATTATTATAATCTTCTAATCCATTATGAAACCCTTCAGTCAAAATCCATACTCCAGGAGGCATGAAATTTAAAATTTTAGTAGAGGACTTCCTGGTAAACATATTATGAAGTCAGTTTTTCATACAGATATGTGATGAAACATATGCACTAACACTATATGACCATATTGCCCCCCCCCCCCCTTAGGTCCAGCTCCCCTGATCCAGGACCATGAATTTCACAATTTAAGTAGAGGAGTTAGTGGACCTCATAGCCATGTATTCATTTTTATTTTGCCCATAAGTGTGAGTAAAGAAGACGATTTTCTAAGATTTAATATATTTCACTATATGGCTACATTGGCCCCGCCCTAGGGCATACACCCCTGACCCAGGAGTCATAATTTCACAATTTAGGTAGAAGACTTCATGGACATCATAACCATGCATTTCGTTTTTAACAAATATATATATGGACGTAGAGAAGAAGATTTTCTAAGATTTAATACATTTTAACTATAAGGCCATATTGGCCCCATCCTAGAGCCTGAACCCCTGACCCAGGGGCCATGAATTGCAATTTTAGTAGAGGGCTTCATGGACATCATAACCATTCATTCAGTTTTTTCCTCACGTGTGTGGGAGTAAAGAAGAAGATTTTTGAAAATATGGCTTTTTTCGTATTTTGCCCCCGGGGGTGGTAGAGCCACGAATTTCACAATTTAACGTTAGATTCATCTTACCATAGAGATGCTTCACACCAAAATGGTAACAATTGGCTCTATAGTTTTCAAGAAGAAGTTGAAAATGTAAATATTTTTACGCACAGACGCACGACGACGGACGAAAACAGATAGCAATAAAAATGAGCGACACAAAATGGGTATGTCTTATCATACCAAAAAACAGTATTGGCTGCGCCGTGCGCGTAGTAATAATTTAAATAGCATGTGGCATATTTACATTAAACAAGAGGCCAATAGGCCTTAACGGTCACCTGAGCACCATAGCACATACACAAACTTGTCGAGGAGTCTCATATTTGCATTTAATTAAGTTTCATTCTGGGGTAAAAAAAAATTATAATATTGTAATGACGACCACCTTCTTGCCTGAAATTTTTCGAAAATTCAAAAAAGAGTATGAAACCCATAATTTTAGCGAAAAACTTATACAGATCATAATAGAGTGCATGACCTGATATATAAAAGGTACAAGAAAATAATTTTCTAATATTTGTTAACTTTCAAAATAGGTTTTATGTGTATGTTTTCATAGATAAACTAAAACAAAGTGGCTAGTAGACATGTTTCATTACAGTAGCCTCCCATCACCCGGGGCAGACAGAAACTCTTTCTGTGGGCATTTAAACAAAAAACATAAAAGAGATATATAACATAGCCTTCCACCTTATGTATGCTCTCCCCACATATGCTTTCCACTTCTGTTACAACTTCTGAATTTTCACCATAAATCTAAACAAAACACCATCTGTTATTTATACCAAAATCATTTTACATCTACTGTTTATCAGCGATTTTGGTAAGCCAATTTATACTTTACTATTAATGAGTCTATTTATTTATTTAAGACTTCAAAAACTGTTTTTGTTTCAATAAATAAAATACTTTAATTAATAATTTGATTAATAACTCATAGTCATAACACTTGCCTTACATGTAGGTGGCATGAAAAATTATAAAAGAAGACAGCTTAATGTTTTTTTCTAAAAATGCAGTTAGTTTTTATTCTGTGTCAGTAGATTTTTTTTAAACATTCTATATACATTAACACTAAATGACCATGCTTTTGGCCCCACCCTGCATTAAGAATCCCAACCCTATACACTATATGAGTGTTTTGGCCTCGCTCTAGATTCAGAACCCCTACCTCGGGGGACATGGAATTTAAAAATTTTGGTAGAGGACTTTCTGGTCTAAAAAATTATGAATTCAGTTTTCCCTACAGGTGTGTGGGAGATGAGAAGATAATTTTTAAACATTATATGCATTAACACTATACATCCATTTTGGCTCCGCCCTAGAGTCAACACCCATTGTCTAGGGGACATAAAATTTACAATTTTAATAGAGGACTTCTGGTTAACATAATTATGAAGTCAGTCTTTCTAACAGATGTGTTAGAGTAGAGAAGAAGATTTTTAAACATTATATGCATTAACACTATATGGCCATATTGGCCCCCCCCCACAGCCTGAACCCCTGACCCAGGTGCCATGAATTTCACAATTTATGTTGAGGAGTTCGTGGACATCATAACCATGGATTCAGTTTTTTTCCAACATGTGTGGAAGTAAAGAAGAAGATTTTCTAAGATTAAATATTTTTTCAATTTATGGCTACATTGACCCCACCCTAGGGCCTAAACCCCTGTCCCATGGGTAATAAATTTCACAATTTAGGTAGAACACTACATGGACATCATAACCATGCATTTAGTTTTTAACAAATATATATGGGAGTAGAGAAGAAGATTTTCTAAGATCTAATACATTTTTACTAAATGGCCATATTGACCCTTGATCGTGAACCCATGACCCAGGGGCCACGAATTTCACAATTTTGGTAGAGGGCTGCATGGACATCATGACCATGCATTCAGTTTTTACCTCACATGTATGGGAGTAGAGAAGAAGATTTTTGAAAATTTTGCGTTTTTTTGCATATTTGGCCCCGCCCATGGCGCCCTGGGGGTGGTAGAGCCGTGATTTTCACAATTTAGATTCTTCTTACCATAGAGATGCTTCACACCAAAAATGGTAACAATTGGCGTTGTAGTTTTCAAGAAGAAGTTAAAAATGTAAAATTATTAACGCTCGACGACGGACGAAGACCAATTGCATTAGGTCACCTGAGTCACTTTTTAGGTCTTTCCACCTTTCAGGTGAAAGACCTTTTGTATTTCTTATGTTTTTTATTATTATTATTTTTTTTCTTCTCTTTTTTTCCAGGGACAGCTTTTTTATTTCAAGAGATATTGAAACAATTTTTTCTTTATGTTATTGACCATAAAAAGTTATGGTACAAAATGACCCTTCGCTTAATAACTCCCAGAACTTACAAAGTTATTGCCCTTGTGTACGAAATGCTTGTTATCGCTACTCCTCTGAAACCATAAGAGATATAGAATTGAAACTTTTACCAATGTCTTCAGTACACTTAGAGGGTTCTTCAATCTACTAATACCGAAAGAATCCGAGGCCCCTTTCTAGTAGTTATTGCCCCTGAAAGTATTTAAATTTATATAAAATCACTTCCAACGTTTTAATTATTTATCGTAGAGACTTCGAACCACTTGGGATAGAAGCGTCTACCTTGGCCGAACAAAATGACATAAAGGTCAAAGGTCAAGGTCATTTGGAAATCTGTTAATTAATGAGTTTTTTTATCTCTTTTGTTTAGGGTGGTAGAGAAAAACTTTTTCATAGATGTAGTAGGACATCTTAAGACATTTTAAAATATAGCCCCTTGGCTCATACCTTTGAATAATTACAGAGTTATTGCCCCTTATTGTACGAAATGCTTGTTATCGCTACTCCTCTGAAACCATAAGAGATAATGACTTGGAACTTTTACCAATGTCTTCAGTACACTTAGAGGGTTCTTCTATCTATATATACCGAAAGGATCCGAGGCCCCCTTCTAATAGTTATTGCCCCTGAAAGTATTCAATATCCTATAAAATCACTTCCAACTTTTTTATTATTTATCGTAAAGACTTCGGACTACTTGTATGGAAGCGTCTACCTTGTCCGAACAAAATGACATAAAGGTCAAAGGTCAAGGTCAAACCATAAAAAATAGCATATTAAAGTTTTTAACCTTTTTTTATTCAGTTACGCAGATAAAATGTTTAATCAATTATATTGAAACAAAACATAAAAAATAATATAGGTGGAAAGACCTCTAATTGTTCGAGAACAATTAGTCTACTAGTTTGAAATGTTGCTGTGATGTTTTTTGTTGTTATATTTTTATTTTGCCCACAAGACAATTTAGAATTAAGAAGAGCATTTAATGTTATAAAATTAACAGAAAAATATCTTAAAATACAATTTAAACATATAATATATTACAACCGTCTGCTGATGAATTGATTTCTTATAGCGACCATATGTTAATTTTTCTTTTGGAAAGCAAGGCCGCTGGGTGTAAACGTCACAGAGTAGACTGCCTGAGAGCGACACCAACTCAAACCATGAGGCCAGACATACAATGTACTTCTATGGACATCGCAATGAAGCATCGCTAAGAAGTTACATTGGCAAACGGTCATCTACACACGCAAATAGTGCCAGTGTAACTTTATCGATAAAAATGATGTGCTGAAGATTCAAATCTAGAAATCGTTCCCTTTAATTCCAGCTAACCTGTCAACGTTCCACCATGATGCGTTAAATCTGGCGACTGTTTCACCAACAATTTGCAAATCGTAAACGTAGCATTACACTTACGATTTCTAGACGTGCACGTTATACGAGCGTTTCACTAAACCTATCGTAAACTCGGTAGAACTCTTCAGACAACGTTCAGACAGGTATTTTCTACACGAAACAGACGTAAACAAACATTTTGACAGACGATCGACACGATCCACGAAATGGACAATTTTCGCAAAGCGAACTGGTCCGAGGCGTCCATCAGTTTAATGATGGAACTCGTTACAGATCCCGAGCGATGGGCTGTAACTCGAGGGAAAGTCAGCCCATCTCTCACCATCCAGAAAATACAGCGAGTCTGGGAGGAAATTGCTGAAAGGTATATAACATATAAAGCCTGTACTCGCCTTCCCTCGTAAATAATGAAATTTAAAAAGATTAATTTTACTCATGGTTGTGTTTTTTCTATTTACAAAAAATATAATTATATTCTCTGTGTTTGATAATCATGATAAATTAAAAATATGATAAATATAATGTATCTCAGTACTGAAATATCCATTATAATAGAGAATCAACGCCATTTCAACATGTGTGCGAAGTCTGAAGGATGTTAAGAAAAAATGTCAAGATCTCCAAAGCCATACTAGAAAGAAGAAGGCCAGTAGGTAAGAGAAAAATAAAAGAATGTATATAGCTATGAATGAACATGTACTAGCTATTGAATATGTTGATATAAAAATAGGGGGAGGGTCAAAATCTTAGAACAGTTCTCATCACTTACATGTAAAACAGGATACAATGTAAGTAAACTACATGTATGCCAATGTAAAAAAAATGGATCAGCTATTTTAAAGGGACTTACACACGATTTGAGCTCAAAATTTTTAATTTTATTTTTTCATTTTTAATGTTTAGAATGATTAATATGGGTATTTGTAATGCTTTGTCAAAATTTGAAAGTCAAAAATTGAGTTATAAGCAAGATACAGAGTTTGAAATTCTTTGTTTTGTAAACAAAGCTCGAGCCTTGTAATTGTTTACATATGTATTTTATTGGTATAAGTTCCAATCTAATGTTGGTTTCTTCTGTTGATAATATTATTTATAAACATATTGAATAAGTTTACCTTGTTTTCCACAAGGCATTTGTCAAACAAATGGTAATTACATACTTTACACTATTTGTAAACAAATATAAGACGAGCTTTGTTTACATAACAATGAATTCTTACCTCTGTATCTCTCTTATAACTTGAATTCTAACATTCAAATTTTGGTTAATCATTCAAAATGTGCTAGTAAACCATTTTATATAAAAAAAAAAAAAGAAAAAAGAAAATTTTTATCTAAAATCGTGTCCAAGTCCCTTTAACAGAAAATAAATGAAGAATTATTTGATTTAAATTATTTCAATAGAAAATTGGACTCAAAAGAACAGGTGCTAGACGGGAGAGCATTTCTGTCCTAGCTACTATCAATGCTCTGGGTGCACGGATGCCTCCCATGGTTGTTGTCAAAGGGAAGACAAGACGAAGTCTGTAGTCTTTTTCAACAGCTGATGGTCCTCCTAATACTGTCTGGACATTCCAGAAAAAGGCCTGGATGACTGATGCTCTTGGGGAGCAGTGGTTTGAGGAGGTTTTTCTCAAATACTGTGGGCCTCATCGTCCTCAGCTGCTGATCCTCGATTCCCACCGAAGTCGTGAGGTCCTGGGTCTTCTGCAGATGGCCAAAGCAAATGGAATCCACATCCTGGCACTTCCTCCTCACACTACTGCCTGGCTTCAACCACTTGATATAACTGTTTTTGGTCCCCTGTCTCGGTCCTACAATAAAGTCTGCTCAGAGTATCTAAGCAAGAACCCTTCCAACCTGATAAATAAGGCCACCTGGCCAGCTTTGTTTTCTTCTGCTTGGGAGTCTTCTGTGACTCCCAATAACATCAAGGCCGGATTCAAGGCATGTGGGATATTTCCTGTTAACCTTGGCGCAATTCCAGATCAAGCTTTCAATACCAGCATTCCATTTGATATTCCTTTATCTCAGAGTCAGAGTGCTGCCTTATTTGCTAGTGCCTCCACATCAACTGGTATATGCTCATCTGCCATATTTTCCCCAACTTCAAGTTCAGTAGCACCAGCTATTTGTACAACTTCATCTTCTTCATCTCTTTCTCTTTCTGAGATTCCATCTACTTCTGTTTTCTCTCAGCCTACAAGTGCCTCATCTGCTTACATCACCCCTTCTGACATTCTGAACTCATCTGTTCCACATCTGATATGGCTAACTCCACTGACAGTCCTCCTGGAACACTTCTGGCAGAGGTAAATTTGCAGGCTGCAGACCCAAATTTGACAGATGGGGAGTTTACCATTGCTACCACTGATGACCTTCTTCATCTTGCGTCGGTGTTGGACCTTGATTTGCCGATATCCTCTGAGATCAATGATATTTTTTCTCCAAAACCCCACAAGTCAGGCAGTTCTGTACCTTTAAAAAAGAGAAAAATAAAATCACACAGATTGCTTACATCAGATGAAATAATACAAGAAAAAAAGATTGCTACTGAGGAAAGAGAGAGAAAGGAAATAGAGAAGGAAGAAAGAAAACAAGAGAGAGGAGAAAAAAGAAAAACAACAAAACAAGGAAAATAAAAAGCCAAAGGGAAAGAAAAAATCCACAAAAGAAACTATTGTATTCAGTGTGTATGCAAGAGAATGATAGTGATATGAAAGGTGAGCGGGTGTCTTGGATGCAATGTGACAAAATAGGGTGCGAGTCATGGATGCATTTAAAATGTATTCCCAAAAGCATTGTATGTATGGTTGAGCAAGGTAATTCTTTTTTCTGTCCAACATGCCAGTGGCTGATTAAACTTAACAAAATTAATAAAGAATAATGGACTTTAATTTATATATACATATATGACCCTAATAATAATAATAAAAAAACTTGTTTTCTTTTGACTGGATCTATAGGCCCTTGTACTCTTCTTCCTTATGGTCTACTAGTGTATTATCGATCAAACTTGTGCGCGGTGTAAGCAATCCCACTATTCACATGTGAAGTTTTTATCAATAGAATTATACATATTCAGTCAAAATCATGTCATATGTAAAATATTTCTAAATATTTAACACAACGCGGCTATGTTGAGGCTGCCCGAATTGATTTGTAGAAAGTCACTTGTCTGAAATTCATACGACATGACGTCCTAATTAACTTTGACGTCCTAATTAACTTTGACGTCCTAATTAACTTTGACGTCACGATCTGCATTCCTTTCGATAGTTCTCAGGGAATTTATCGTAACGAAATAAGTGAATTTTACTGAATATTATAAAACCGCGTGATTCTTTTACATAGAAGCTGTTTTAAATACTAGTAATACTAAATTTAAATATTATCATTACTTAGTGTAAAAAATCGGCAGTTTTAAAGCCTTGTATTAGGTAAATGACTATTTATAAACTAATGGTTTGGAGACTCGCCCTGCTAAGTGTAAAATAATGAATGAAGATATTTTTATGCATGTAAAAACAGCCTGGCGTAAGTAAAAGATCAATACAATCTTTGTATTTTTTGCGTGAAACTGGTAGAGAAAATAAGTACCAATGTGAATCATGCTGGGGGAAACCTACCAATTTACCCAATGTTGTGTAATTCGAGCTTAAAAAGTAAAAATGTGCCTAATTTCGATGATGGGGCGAAATGTTTTGACAATATTTCAAATAAACGAAATATTTATATGAACCCCCAGCAAGAACTGCAAAATACATTACTTATCGAAGGATTTTTAATAAAAATATATTTGATTTAATGTCATTTACCACTTGCGCCAATGCGATTTATATAGATCATTCGCTGTGTTAGGATACACACGTCACGTGCTTAAGAACAACATATGACGTCACAAAAATGCATCAAATATATTGTTGGATATCGTTGTTTATTAATGTAACAAAGATTTAAAGAAAATCGCCCGGTTAAAGTGTTTATTTGATAATTAAAACAGTATCGTTTTCCGATATAAATTTAGCTTCGGACAGCCTTAACATAGCTGCGAGGTAAACGCAACAAGAAATAATAACTGACTATTAATAAAAGCAAACGCATAACTTACAAAAACTAGCCTTCATGAGTGACAACCAATGTGAGAACTCTTCACTCCCTGAGTCAGCCAAAGAAAACCACGTGGTGGTTGGGAATGTTGATCCCGATCCGATATATTATAATTGCCCTACAGCAACCATTTCTGTGCAAAAATAATCGTATAAAACGTTACTGAAAGTAGAGTGCAGTCATAGAATGCAATTTTACTTACTGTCCGAAGTTGAAACACCATGTGTCCGAAATAATAACACCTATGTCCGAAATTATAACCATCTACCTGTCACTGTTTCGTGGTATCTAAATGTGCGGGAGAGACACGAAAAATCCCAATGACACTCGAAAAAAATTCCGGAATGTTCGCTGAAGAGATTGCTATATAACATTACTACCTTCACATGGTAAATGGTGAGCATTTCCAATTTACGCACATTAGTGTCCGAAATATCAACACTTTCCTCTATTTAATACACATTTTCTAAGATCAAAATATGATTGAATTTTTATTGTTCGTGGTTAATGAATTTGCAAACTTGATTTTGAGTTTCATAAATACCGGTACATGTTTGTGAGTTTCCTTTTGGGTCATGTACAGACGTGTGCCATAATTTGACGGCCATAATTGAGTAATGTTTGTGAGTTTCCTTTTGGGTCATGTACAGACGTGTGTCATAATACGTCTGTTTCGAGATAGCCTCCCTTGGCGGAGCTCTTCGCGCGCGGAGGTAAGTTTTGTCTCAGAGTAAACCGGAAGGTGGGACAGTTTGTTTATATTAACAACATGCCGGTCTATCATTGCTGCGTGCCGGAGTGCACATCAAATAAGGATTTGCATAAATATCCACACATGAAAGATGTTGTTTTTTATTCTTTGCCTAAAAAGTCGGATCAAAGGAGAAGAAGCCAGTGGATAAGGCTCATCAGAAGGGAGAAGTCTTGGGTGCCAAACAAATACACAAAAATTTGTTCTTGCCATTTTGAGCCGGGCTCAAATGTTCCGACCTTATTTCCTTACAACAATTTCAAGAAATCGTCTTATACTAGGTATATTTGTTAATGAATGTCTCATAATAATATTATATTAACTGTTAAATATTGGCAAAGTTAATGCATGAGCAGACGACAGTTCTTTCGTTTTTTTCTGCGGAAGTTTACGATTTCTTTCACGCTTAATGTTTATATATAGAATCTATTGAGTATTATGAGTATAAATTCAGATGTTTTCACGTCAAATGTTTGAGTTTTTCTCTGCTTGTTGATATGAAAATTACAATTGATTTTTTTAAAAACCTAGCCCTTTTCTAAAATGAAATTGATTTAACAGGAAAACGAGCAACTCTATCCAGATGCCAGATGATATCAGTGATGGGGAGGAAACTTCAACAGATAGCAATAGTAGCATACTTCTTCATCATTATGAAGAAGACAACATCCCCTATGTTGCTGAGTAATATGTAATAGACACCAGTCATGATAGATCTGAGGGTAATTACTTATCAACCAAAAACATGCCTGTTACCATACATATTTTTATCTGTTGTTTAATTTTTAACTAAATTGCAATAAAAATGAGCAGAAAAAACTTCACATTTTATAATCAGACTTTTGATATATTTATTAAACTTTAAAGTTAAGCTTAAGGGTTTAAAGAATAAGAAATATTATAACCATTCATTGATTATAACCTGCTGTGTCACTTTATTTATTCTCATTCAGTAAGACAATGAAATATAATTTTTTCAGGTGTGAAGCATGTGAAGAACGTGGAGTGTGTTACAAATCCTCCCTTCCTTGATCATGTTTATGTTGCTGGTACGTCACCAGGTTCTACTGATGTGAGTGTCCAGGATACAGCAGTGCAAACGGACATGACCATGGATGATATCAACTTTATGTCTGATCAAATCCACCAACTTCAAGCAAAACTTGATGACAAGACAACTCTTTTAAGAGAATGTTTTATTGAGACTGTTACCAAAAATGATGAGAATGTTAAGTTGTACACAGGGTTACCATCACTTGCTATGTTATTGGGTATTTTCAATACTTTAGCTGCCAAGTGTTCAGCGTTAAAATACTGGTCAGGTCAACCCAGTGCTCAGGAGAAAAATTACCAGAGGAACAGACATGGAAAACCTGGTCCAGCAAGAAAACTATCTTTTTATCAGGAATTTATTCTTTCACTTGTTCGCTTACGTTTAGGTTAATTTGAGTTTTGTATTGCTGATCTGTTTGGAGTATCTAAAAGTAGGGTTTCCCAGATTGTTATTACTTGGATAAATTTTATGTCAAATGTATTTGGAAATTTTTTGAAATGGCCATCTCGGAGACAAGTAAAGAAGTATATGCCATTGTCCTTTAGAAAGCAGTACCCTAATACACGTGCTATTATAGATTGTACTGAATTTTTTTTACAACGACCTAGATCTCCAACTGCTCAAGCAGCTACATATAGTACATACAAGTCTAAAAACACAGCAAAATGTTTGCTAGCTATTTTACCAGCAGGGAATTTTACTTTTGTATCAAAACTTTATGGTGGCAATGTGTCTGATAGATTTATTACAGAAGACTCAGGGTTTTTAAATTTTGTGAAAGAGGGTGATGACATAATGGCTGACCGAGGTTTTACAATAAGAGATCTGCTCACAGATAAGAAAGCAACCCTAAACATTCCTCCTTTTACCAGAAAGTGTCCATGGGGGAAAAAGAAACGCCTTAATGTTAGTGAAATAAAGCAAACACGCAAGATAGCCAAACTCAGAATTCATGTAGAGAGGGCTATACAGAGACTTAAGTTATTTAGGCTTATAGGAAATGTAATTCCATGGTCACTTAAACCAGTTATTAATCAAATGATTAAAGTTTCAGCATTTCTTTGCAACTTAATGCCAACTCTAGTGAGAAAGTAGAAGTCCTTATGTTGTTTTTTTAACAATCAGTTTATTTAGAGTTATTTAATATGACTTGATAATTGATAAAGAATGCACCAATATTTGTGCACTTTGATTCCAATTTTTTCCTGGAATGTTTAACATTCATATATTTATTGTCATGCAGTAAATATTTTTCAACTAGATAAATTAATCAGAACATAGAATGAGTATTTTGAGGTACTTTATCAAAGTACTTTATCAATCATGATACAGGTATTGTGTTTTGCTAGTTAAAAATTGTTCATAAAATATTTGCAACATGAATCTAATTTCTCTCTGAAAGATACTTTTCATATTACCGGTAATCCTTACATAACAATACACAATAATTACATTCCTTGCAATTTTGGTTGTACAAAATTCTCAAAAAATATCTTTGATTTTTTTAACAATAAATTCCAAAGTAATCGATCAAAAAATATTCTCTCACTGTAAATTTTGTGTTTTCCAATTTTGACACCACCTTCCAAATACAATACAAAATCACACCACTGTACATTTGCCACAGCCATCTGTGTTTGTATTTGTGTGTACCAAATAGAGTTCTCTTTCAATTTCATACACCCATTCTCATCACTTTGAATAAGATAATTTTCATTAAAAATCTGATCTAAAGTGTAATTTCTAAATTTGTATGGACATTTTATCTCAAGTACTCCTGTTCCACAACACTTACACTGCAAAATCCCATCAGGTGAAGCACCTAGGAATGGTACATTAGGATCAACAATAAGACCTGTGGTTTTTAGTTTACCACTTTTGTGTTCTGAAACATACTTTTTTTCATATAAATTTCTTGCCAAAACTTCTCTTTCCTTACCATAGATAGTGGCAGGTGTTGAAAAAGATGTACAGTCATTACTCAATATTTGCTTTACAATATAGTTGTTTGGGTCATTTCCTTTATAGTTACAAACATTGTGCATGACAGAAGATGTAATTCTGCCACATCTGTACTTATACCAATGAACTGACTCAGATTGTTGGTCAGTAAGCTTGTTGACTTCAGTACAATCTGATTCATCAAAGCATGTTGATAGGTAGTCAAAAATTGATATATTTCCATTTGTATCAAAATTTGCAATACATTGTAGAAGAGTTTTAGGTACATTTTGATCATTATCATTATCAAGGTTCATGTCAAGAACTTCAATAATTTGAGTGTCAAACCCTTTCACTAAATCTAAAAGCATTTCATCAATATCAGGATAATTTTGATTAATGATGGTAGGGTCAAAACAGTGTTCAAATGGAAGAATACGGGTTTGCTCAGTTGACTGTTCAATTTCATCCAGCAGTTTGGGTTTTGATTCTTTACGAGGTACATCCCAAATGCATTTCCTGTCAGTACATGTTTCAGTGTTCCTATCAATATGCCTTTCTGACCACAGTGACAAACTGAACAATAGGGCCACAACATGTTTACATCCACCATCATCTCTTAATAAAAAGATTACAATTAAATTATTATAAAATTAATATACATCTATCTCAAATATGCAAATATTTTTTTGTTACAGTATATTATTCTGACTTTTCAATTGTCATTTGAATTCATGTTTTAAAAATGTTTCAGTAAATACATGTATATCTTCTAACTGTTCAAAACTGGTGCCATATATCTTATTTGAAATTTTAATATTACCTCTTAAGTATGTAGCCTTCGCTGATATTTTAAATTATTTTGCATTTAGATAATTACTAGTCTTGCTAACATTTACATGTATGTAATGCATGTATATTAAGCAGCCATTAAATTGTGGCAATAATAAATTGTTATCATAATCCTGAACACAAAGTTTACTTTCTTCTGTAGTATCAGTGGTTATTATGATTGTGTGGATATAATTATTCATAATTATAAAATTGGACACAAGTTACCCAGTGCAATCACAGCCAGCAGATGTACAACTGCCATCAACACGATTTAGCAGGCACCAGGTCCTGTATGGATCAGCTGATTGCGAGTTTCCCTAATACAGAGCGATTTTACATAGATGTAGTTGTGGGATAACTCATGACACTTCACAGAGTGAATGTGATTAGACTGATACAATCTATAACCGCGTTTGGACTTGTAATTTTGTAGACGTGCAGGAGACCACCCGGCGTTTGCTTTTGATAATAAATAAACAAATAAATCGGCCTGACAAAAAACGGGAATGAGTCTCAAATCATCGGTCCATTTATTGAGTTCTGGGGATGTTATAAACGGAAATTCAACCCACCTCTCCATCAATAATTATCCGACTTCTCTGGCGCAGAAATTCTTTGGTGTCATCGGGAGCTTTTAACACCGGTAATTTCAAATCTATCGCTTTCTTAGCCAATTCCCGAAGTTGATGGACACTATAGTCACTGACAGTCATTCCTCGTTCAATTAAAAATAATTTAAGTTGCGGTTTTAACATTAAATCTACGTTAAAAGACATAGCTATTTTCGGAGCGTTGCTATTGTTTACGTTGACGATGTGTCCCACCTCCGCTTCAACTCGCGTGTTATTCGCGCCTCCTAAACAGGAGAGTTCCTATCTCGAAACCTGCGTAATTAACGGCCAAAATTAAAATGGCGGCGCTCAAGCGTTGTGTAAACAAGTCTGGTTTGCGCTGTTATTTCCTGAAAAATCTGATTTCTATTTATAGCACAGTTTTGTTTTAAATTGAGACCGGAAGTTTTGTTGTCGTCGCTGTTTCCGAAAGATTAAAAACATCATGGCAGAAAATCGTAAACATTTGACTACTGACATTAAAAATGTCATCGTAGACATGAGAAATGATGGACATAAAGTAAAGGAGATTGCTGATGTGTTGAAGATTACCAGAGGAAATGTTACAGGAGTTTATCTCTCGTTATAAACTTCGAGGCGATGCTGAAAATTTACCTCAAACTGGACGTCATCTTTTACTGTCTTTGAGGGATACAAGGTCTATAGTTAGGCTCGATCGGACCAACAGAAAGACACCATTGAAAGATATTACCACACAGTTTAATGAAAACAGGCCACAAGATGTCTCTAAACGAACTGTACGACGATGTCTTTATCGGGAGGGTTTCCATAGACGCATTGTGAAGAAAGTCCGTGTGAGGAAGGTAAACAGAAATAAACGATTAGCATAGTGCCGAGGAAAGCTGAATCGGCGTGCGAACGGTCAGTGGGATAGTGTGATTTTTTTCTGATGAAAGTGTTTGGGACAAAACAACCGTTTTTATGTATGGCGGCGCAAGAACGAGACCGAGTCCCCAGACTTTGTCTGCCCCCGTCTCAACGGAAAATCTCAGTTATGACTTGGGGGTGTATCACATACCACGGTAAACAGTAAATGGCACTGTAAATCGCCATAAGTACATAGAAATCCTTGAGGACAACTTGTGGTACGTAATCGCCACCGATTTTCCCAACCACAGCTTTCTAATTTCCAAGACGACAATGCCCCATTCCACTGCGCTCAAGATATCGATAATTACAAAGCCAGGAATTGTTTAAATTGTATCAGGTGGCCTGTCCAATCCCACGATTTAACGATTTAAACATTATAGAAAATGTTTGGCGAAAACTTAAGCTAAAGTTGCAGCAACGTGTGGAAACCATCATCACCCCTGACGAGCTGTCCAGGGCTATCGTTGACATTTGGCAAAGTATCCCCTTGGAATACATTCAGGGCTTATATAATTCCTTGCCGAGAAGGATGAGGAAAGTTATAGGGTAAAGGGTGATATGACGAAATATTAAACAAGGTAAGCAATTTTTGACTTGTTTTGACGTTGAAATGTTTACATTACGCTTCACGCTTGAGCGCCGCCATTTTAATTTTTCACGTTAAATTATGGCACACGTTTGTACAACGCACGTGTAGTTCATGTGTCCAAATGAGCTATTCCTTCGGGCCTTATTGGATTTGACCACGCCCCGATCAAAATTATCACCTCATAATACTCAAAAGAATGATTTCTTATTCGTAAAATAAAATCTAAGAACTGCAATGCTCTATATGTGATATGATATCCTGTTTCAAATTGGGCTTAACATTTAACGAGAAAATATCCCGAGAAAAAGTTGAAAATCTTTTCATACTGAAAATCACCGTTTTGCAAATTTTACAATTGTCAATAATTTTTGCAACATATTTCCTAGAGGTGATAACAAACGTAATGTTTCTGTATTATTGTAAAAGAAATCTTAAAAGTTTTGCTATGTAATTATTACAATCGTCTTTCACAGACAGGTTTTGTGCATTTATTAAGAAAAATCTACAAATATTAAACTTACGATTAGATTATTTGGTGCAAGTCCTGTCTGAAAGTATGTACTGGCACGATAAAGGAGGTCGCTGCATCGAGATCTCGGAGAGCCCCGTTTAAATAATTGACAATTAGATATTTTCCAGCTGGCATAGAACTTTTCGCAATTTCAGAACCCCTAACATACAGGCATAACAGGCATAACAGCCATTAACAGGCCTAACATTTTAAATTTGATCTATCAGATGTAAAGTTCAAACAACATTTCTTTTTAAAAGAATGATTTTGAAATACTAATTAAGGTTCTAGTACAAGAGAAAAGCTGTCAATGTGACAGCAAACCGGGTTTTCTTTTGTGTGAACAATATCTTTAATCCATTTGTAAACCCTGAATTGATGAACACTACCTTTCACGAGAAGTGGGGTACTCTATATGCAATAGCTGGTTGTTGTTTTTTTTTAAAAAATCATCAGAAATCAAACCCAAGCATGCCATATGCACACCTCTGATATATGTCCAATTGATCTACCAAAGAACAAAATCATATCTTGAAAACTGTAGGAGGAGTTATCCGTACAATAGGGGTACCCTATAAGCAATATTTTGCCAAAAAATGACTAGTTCAACAGCTGGTATTTTTTTCATGAATTATCAGAAATCAAAATCCTAGCAATATGCACACTTCTGATATAAGTCCAATTGTAGTCCAATTGTAGTCCAGTCAATTTATCTCAAAATCGCTTCAACCTCAAACAAATTGCAACAGAAATCATACCAGTGGAGTTTTATAATTTGTAATGCTCCCATTGAAATATCAAAACTCTAGAAAAATATATTTGTCCAAACACATTTTTTTTTTGCCCTTAAAAAACCAAGATTTTATTAAAAAGACGAGAAATAACGTATTTTATCCAAATGTATCATAATACAAGGTTAGCTTTTTAAAAAGCTAAGAAAGTCAGCCAGCGGAATTTTAATTTTTAGGTCGAAAGAGAATACACAATTAATCTATCAAAATAGAAAATAAATAGTTTCCAGAACAATAATAATATGCGGGTTTGCACCTTTATTTTTATGGCTGTACAGATAAGCGTGTAGCGGTGAAAATGCAGTTGTCACATTGCAAACATAGCTCTATGAATTTCATCCAGGTCTCGTCGCAAATCACTACCAATATATTTACTTACTAATCTCACTAAGAGGTCGGGAAGATATACGCGGAGTCCGGACTGTGGCTGCAGACGATTCACATTGACAGTCTTCCGATGCGCAGTTTGACCTAGAAACTGACCAGTTTCATAACTTCTTCGAATTTCTCTAACACGAACTGTCTATAATTCCTTCCCAGAATTCCAATTTACGCAAGCGCAATTGAAGTTTCATCCTAACTTAATTAGTCAGCCCGTGGGCTGACTAATTATAAGCAGATGTAAATGCCAAAAAAAAAATCAACAGTATTCTTTTAATGACTCATAAATTGCACAAGTTCAATAAAAAAACTTACAAGTGCAAATTACAATGTACATGTTGCAAAATACAAAGCAATTAAGTTTTTGAAAACTGCAATTAATGAAGTGCAACTCCAACGAATCGGGTGAAGAGATAAGAGCTATGCCAAATAAATTTGTCTCGATTCAAATACAGATTTAACAAATATGGAAATAAACTTCATGCATATCATCTATAGATCGTTTTGTATGTCGTCCAGAGTTAGAGAAGGAGAGTTGGAGCAATATAGACCTCGACACTCTCCACAATTACTAGAACATTCAATTCCGTGCTTCTTACAGGTACACCGTTTGGAATCGCAATTGATTTTACATAAACAGTGAATTATTTGAAGTAACTTCTCTGGGGCTGGGGGAGTGTGGCTTTAATAGGTAGTAATTTGTTGTCCGATATAAACCACCCAAAATCAAGTGGGTCAAGTTGGTTTCCATTATCCATCCAAAGCCTGCACTGCAAATATGCTCGTAAAATATGGAACTTCGCTGAATCTGATGTTGGGGGCAGGGATTGAACTTGAACAAACAAATTTCCTTCTAAAACTCTTGCTGTAAATTTTCTGTATCGTAGAAGATTTAAATCCTCATACTGAATGCCACCATACAAAAGTACTAGAATATCCTCTCCAGCTTTCAAATGTCGTCACGCTCTGTGCTATTGACGAACTGCATTATTAGTGTCTGGAAGTCTGGAGATTTCGCCTTTTTCAGAATAGCCCCTTTTCCAATACCATAAATTCTTGATGTTGTATCACATCCACCCAATGCATGGATTGCTGGGAGAATTTTACAGATGATGTCGCCAAGATTTCTTTTTGCTTCTGATGTTCCATACTCGTACTTTACGAGTGCCATTTTATGGTTCGCATTAAGCAGACTTTGTGTAAAGGTTATGTCCAGCTGCAGCAAAGAATGGCAACATATCATACATGGTTTGAAGATGAAGATTCCAATCTCCTGTTCTCTCCGCTTTTATAAATGTTCGCAGAATCTGTACCATTTCAGAATATTGAATCCAAATCTGGGCTGTACGATTGTCTCTTAAAGCAATGACTTCTTGTTCAAATATTTTTTTTGTTCCCAATAGAATCTGATTTTGGCATGCCTCCTCAATACTCATCTCCCTATTTGATAACTCATCATAAATGTTAGTGCACTATCTAGTAGACTGTTTCTTTGAAGGCACATCCTGCTTTCCATTTCATCTGAAGATACATCTTCCAAGTCCTCCTGCTGATTGATCATGTCAATAAACTCATTCTGCTCTACTGTAGCTTGTACTTTACTTTCCAACCTTTGTTTGTCAACTTTGAAAATTTTGCTCATTAGTAAATCATGAATTGCTGTGTCCACAATCATGTGACCTCGTATAGCTCTAGCACTGCTTTCCCGTTCAACATATGAGGTACTGTATTGGATGCATAGACAATTTCCAAAATTTCTTGGAGACCAGACCCACTCATGATGTGCCCTATGCAACCAAGGAAACTCATTACTGTGTGAAACCCACCTAAACGCAATACAAGTGATTTGAGGGAACTATCAGGCATTTCATTGGCTATGATTGTGTAAGCTTTCCAAAAAAGGGGCTGGTCAAAGGTAGCTACTGGTGTTACACCATAACATCTTGCCTGGGAACAAATGAAGTTCAGGGTTGAATAAACACAGGAAATATCACTTGCATTCATGGCAATCATGGGCAAGAAGACCACATCAGATTTTCCAGGATATTCACCATCCCGAATCATTTGCATGAATCCAGACCATCCAGTTATTGGAGCCCTTAATGGCCAAGAGATAACTGATAAGAAATCCACCTGCCGGGTTGTGTCTATGACATTCAAATCGTCGAGTTCCTGGTAAAAAAGACTCGCCATTGAATTTGTTGGTGGTTTGTAGTATGATATATCAATCTTCGCAAGTTGCTTCAGTTCCTCTCCAGAGACAACACATCTAGAAATTGGTTCTTGGTAGTTTGTTGCTGGTGTGATTCCTGCAATCATTCCCATTCCATGAAATGTGTCATTGCCATCAAATGTTCTGATGTTATGATCAACATTATCAGCTACAAACTGAATGAAGAAAGTATATCTTGAAGAGCTGTAGACTCTCTGGAACAAATTCAAGATTCTTATCAACTGATGATATTTCAGATGGTGAAGGATAATATTCTTTATTCACCGGCAATGATCTAATGTCACTCTTTATAAGTTTTGCGGCGGCTTTGATAATTGACCTTTTTTCAGCTTCTGAATCTTGAAATTTTGGTCGATTATAGAAATTTTGAAGTATGGATGTGGCTGTATCTCTCAAAGTAATTACACTAGACTTTCCACTTACATCAGTAATTATAATTTCATTTCCAAAATGTTCTTTCAATTTTTTCTTCATATGCACTGAAGAATAAGCTTCATCTCCACATACGTCTTTCATTTTATTTAGAAGATCAATTACTGTGATTTGTTCATCCTCATGATGTTTCAAATACTCAACAATCTCCAAAAAGGCATCTGTGCAACTCACTGGCCTTCCTCTTTTCTTCCCTACTTTGTCGGAGGAAAAATATTGTGGCATGGCTTTACCAGTTCTGAAGTTAACGCTGCACATTTGGTGATACAATGCATCGGCAGCATGTAAGTCATTGACAGATTTGATCCTTTCTCTAACACTAACTGCCCAGTCATCTTCTCAATCATTACAAGCTTTTAAAATTTTCTCCTGAAAATCTTTTGTCCTGACAGGAAAAACATTGATGCCTTTCTTCCTAAACCAATCTGACTTAGTGTCTTGACAACAAAAAAGACAATGTTCATTAAACTGGAATTGACTCTTTGATCTTAATGTTGGAGTATTTGAAGTGCTACTCAATGTTTCAAACCCTTTCCTTTCTTTGTTATTTTTTTTAATTTCATTTATGTTAGTATAAATTCTGCGACACTCTTCATGAACATAATTGCCAGGATATGCTACTAATATGTCCTGTCTTTCTCTACTAGCTTTATTAATACCATCACTGCCTTTGTTTCGTATTTGCACAAGATGTTTGGTTGTGTCCTCCTTATGACATATGATACAGCTGTTCATCTTCTAATGTTACCTATCATAGAAAATGGTAATACATGTATATGGTACTATTTTTTTAAACATACATGTGCATTTGAAATGCTAAATGAGAATAAGTTAATTGATTCAAAAATATTATGCATTTACTTTGTATATTCTTTAGATTTGGGAAAGTACGTACTTCGTAAATGTTTTCCAAATATGCCTTCTGATTTTCAATTTAGGGACAAAATGCACTTTTTGTTAATTGTAAGAAGTAAATTAATTTTGGAAAACAAATTAAAATATAGAAAAATAATATTAAAAAAATATAAATTAAACACAAATCATCCAAGGACACTAATAATATACAAAGGAAAACAATAATCAAACAATAGACTCTTCAAGTAACAGTACAATGTATAATTACCATTTCTAACACTGAATATATCTAAAAATAATCATTTAAGAATATAAAAATAATTATATTTTGCATACAAAGTTTAAATATACAATATTGCAGAAAATATATTAATACAAAAAACAGTAACAAATATTCCATTTAGTTTACAAATCAAAATATATTCTACAAAATTGCATTATTTACAAAGTACATATATTTAATTATATAGCTAACAGCTTTCCATAGATTATTTACCTTTTTTGCTTCCATTATGAAAATAGAGAAGTAAACAGCACTGTTTTAATGTTTACTGAAAGGTTATAATAGCTTAGCAATTTAAAATATTTAAAAATATTGTTTCACGCTAAAAACAATATATTTTTGTGATAGTCATGCATTTTGTTGTGCAATATTGTGACACTTGATGCAAGTATTAAATATGACATACAGATATGGTTTTATTAAATTCAAAATCATTTATTTAAACTTAGAATAATATAGACTCCTGTGATTTAATATTTTCAATTTACATTAAACAGATACAAACCTTGGAGCAGATATAGAATGATGTATGCTTCCTTATTACCAAACCTCCTTTGTTTCCTTTAGGCAATAATTGTCTCCCTTGGTGTGTATGGTACCACATTTATGCAATACATATTTTATCTAATTGGTAAATATTAATCCCGGCTAAAAACATCTTTCGCCTTGATATAATGTTCTAGAGTTTTTATATGTTCGATAATATACATTAAACTAATTATGTATCAAGAAAAAAAATTCTGTTGCAATTCTTGAAAACTGTAGGAGGGGTTATCCGTACAATAAGAGGACCGTATAAGCAATATTTGCCAAAAAATGACTGTTCAACAGCTGGTATTTTTTTTTCATTAATCATCAGAAATCAAAACCCTACCAAAATGCACACCTCTGATATATGTCCAATTGATCTGCAAAAGAACAACTTCTTATCTTGAAAACTGTAGGAGGAGTTATCCGTACAATAGGGTACCCTATATGCAATATTTTGCCAAACATGACTAAGTTCAACAGCTGGTATTTTTTTTCATAAATTATCAGAAATCAAAATCCTAGCAAAATGCCCACGTTTGATTTATGTCCAATTGATCTGCAAAAGAACAGCTTTTTATCTTGAATACTGTAGGAGGAGTTATCCGTACAATAAGGGTACCCTTTTGGCAGCCGCCCGCCCGCCCGCCATTTGCACTATTTCAGTAACCGGATTTTTCCTTTCGAAAACCCGGTTGAAAACAAGGAAACTATTGTCTTGATCACTGTCTTTTCAGTTGTTGTCGGTTATTATGTCCCAACTTGGTTTACAAGATTTTTTTTTTGTTTTGTATTGAGAACTGGTCTGAAATTAACCGTGTACCTTTATATTGAGATCAAGATTGAGTTTTGTGACATGATAAATAAACAGGATGAAGAAACACATTTCAGTCGACTCGTTAATTTTTTCTACTCTGGTTCGTCCTTAAATTTAGATTTTCAGAATTTTATAGCGCAAAAATTGACATTGTTGATATTGGAAGGGTATGTGTATTGCTTATTCAAAACACTCAGAATGCTTGTTGAAGACAAACATGCATTACAACGTACAAACCTAACAAACTCATGAGAACCAATAACCTTATGAATTAATAGAGAACACCTATGAAGATATTCGTTACGAACAAATAAAGTCTACTCCGAAGGAGGAGTAGAGAAGCGATCAAAGAATGCTCAAAGACAGAAAACACAGCTTTAATGATCGTACAATCTCTTAAGTTTACAAATAATCAATTTCTAACTACTTTTTATTTGTCTCAATTATTTTTTTTTTATTTACTAAAACATTTATGGTCGTTTTGAAATGTTTATTGCAAAATGTTTGCAAACATTATGATACAAAATTGAAAAATAATAAGGGCAAATATCAGTTGTAATATAAGTTAAAAATTTTAAATTGATTAAGATGAGTGATTTTAAACAATCGTTGAATTTGTTATGATATTTTAAATGATAATGATCAAAACAAAATAATGTATAAAGCCCTTCTTGTATCCAATATTTTCATCTGATATTGTCAATTTTGGTGTCAGCAGTTACAAATATGCTCCAAAGAAACAATTTTAATTCGTTCCGAAGAAAATAATACATATCGCAATGTTACTTTTAATTTGTTAATGTCTGAATTGAACAACCACATGTAGACAGAATTGCGTCATTAGAAGATATATAGAGACGTCGCGCACGGTGTTGGTGATAAATGGCATTATAGAGTGCGCGTACAGTATTAGACTATTTTTTGAAAACAAAAATTTGGAAACATGTAACTCTACATACCAATCAGTTCGAATGTGTGTGGACTTCAACAAAACATGTAATAAAATGCAGGAATTTTTTTAAATATTTGATAAATCGGTGTTAAAACTTAAAATTTTACTAAAAATGGCATGTAGATAGGTAACACTTTTAAGATACATATCTCAAATAAACTACAATATCTCGGTGAACTTTCATTTTTGGGGGAAAATGTTTGGCGGACTCAAAACTTTGCTGATGTAACAGATATACATCATTATAACGTTTTCGACGTAATCAATGCCAGGAATCGACGCCGGATCAAAGAATTCTTAAAATAAAGTTGTAGATGAGTAACGAAACTCAAAAATGGCCACGTATGGCCGATCAGTTAATTATCAAAATATAAATTGTGATTAAGGAAATTGCAATGATCTATTGTAGTTTTTTAAAAAGATAAGTTTTTTTTAAATTTTAAATAGAGAGAAATGGATACTGTGTAAAATTCTGAATATATATTTTATAATTTAATTTTCTTTGATAAAAAAAAATCCGGAGTTTATTCAAAACACGTGTCACAAGAGAGATATTTTACAGTCGAACGTTATGCGTAGCATGGCGATCACAAGTATCATGACCATTAAAAAAATCTTGGCTATATTTCATACAACAGAAATCATTATGGAATGTGAATTTTCATAGGTTGTATAGCCTTTAAAAAGAGGCACATGTGTCCGCAAATTTTCTTAATAGAGACATTTTAAAATGTCAACATGATGTCACACTTTCATAAAAACACAATAGCAAGGAGAAGAGAAAGTAACTTAGACACTTCTTTTAAAAAGCGGCGCGAAAAAATTCACAAAAATGATTCCCAGTTAGAAATGTGCTTTTTCTCCCAAACATTTTGATGCCAAATATACAAGCATTGAGAATCAAGATAATTGATTATTAGAAATAAAATGATGTCAACATTGTATGTCACGGGTTCGTAAAATGACGCAAGGACTAAAACGTTATGTGTGCGGCTTTTTTTCTTCTTCATAAAAACAGTTATAGTAAAAATTATCAATACCTACACATTGTTTTGTGAAAAAGGTAGCAAATAATAATATAATAATATTAATATTAATAAAAAATAGGAATAAAAATTAAAAAATAAAATTAATGCCAAATATCCAAACTTAGCGAGTCGAATTAGTTTATTTTTACGAATAAGATAATGACGGCATGAGTACATGTAAAATGACGCAATGACGTTAAACGTGATGTGACGATGAACATGTATTTTTAGTAATTAAACAGGATCTTTGACTGCTACACTACGAATTACATTAATAAAGAAAAAAGGAAACATAGAATGGTAGAACAGATTTTGGGAATGGGGGGGGTTTTGTATATCATTTTTGAATCAGGTGCTATTCGCAGTACAGTTAAGGCGGCCAATAAAAATATCGGCGAATTTTTGTAATGAAAACACGTATACTTTAGTCCATCGGCCATGTCCTTTTTAAAATCAATAACAGTCGCTCAAATGCAATATATTTCTGAAATATATATATAATAGTACAATATTTTATGTTCATAGTGGTCACGTGATATGGCAGTCGCATGGTACAAGCAGATGTATTTGTGGTTTTGAGGTCATTTAAAAATGTGAATATTGCAAGGGCATACTCATGTCAAAATTCACAACTGAATTATAAAATAACTTGATGTTATATAGTAGATTTTAAAAAATGCTGTGAACTTTGTAAGATAATATTATTTGTTAGAAAAAACCATAATTTATAATGCATATGTTGAATAATTTTGAAGGTCACAGTGTTAATTTCATTAAAAAATAATTAATTTGTGAGATTTCACAAGGATCTTAGAAGTTTTTAAATTACATAGCATATTTCAAATTTACATGTAAAAGTTTGTCATGATCAGATAAGTGTATGCCCTTGCAATAAAGTGATTTATTTAGGTACCCAGCTTTAAAATATACGATATTTTATACAAAACCGAGGTTGCCTCTTAATACGATGCTTAATTATAACAAATTGAAAATAAGACTATATAGGTAGCATTCTACTAATAATAATGTTAAACAAAATATTCATTTATAATTTTCCGTTAATCTATGGAATTTATTTTTCATCGCTAAAAAACCGCATGATAGCCTTCAATGACTTAACTTAATGCGTCATTTTGAAGCATACGACGTCATATTTTTTTGTACAGCGAGAACCACCTCTCGCTTATTTTTCAGTGTGTACGATATAAAAGACATCGAATTTGTAAGTAATAGCAGTCGTTGTTCTTAATTAAAAGAATAGTATAAATTAATTTTGCTAATAAATGAATTAATTAGTACTTTCGAGGTTTGTAATATTCTGTGATGTCATAATGCACATTTCCCGTACTTTTTGTCTGAACGGAATTTATTGACAGCCTTAACTGTGCTGCGTTCTTGATAATATTTGACACACTACGAATTTCAGAGGTAGTTCATTTATAAATATTGCAAGCTGTGAGCGAATCGCATGCTTTTGAACATTGATATTGCTTAAAAATATACATTTATACAACAGTTTTAAAATACAAAATCTCTTACATGTGAAAAAAAAATCAATTTAAAGGTCTAATTTTTTTTATTTATTTGTATGTTGTGCTTAATGAAATGTATCATTACGTTATGGGTGAAAATGACGTTTTATGACGTTTTTTACGTTACCGAAATTAGCACCAACACCGTGCGCGACGTCAGAGCCAATGCAAACATTTGACGACTAATGGTGTAGAGCCAATGCAGGCATTGAACACTGTTGCAGGCATTGGACGACTGATGGTCTAGATCCATCTTGACCATTTTTGCTGGATTCAATGCAGGATTGTTTTACCTAATGGATGACATTTTGATTGTTTAGTGACGTTTTTAATGTAGATAATTTAAGCATGAGATGTATTTTAAGTGATATTAAGAATTAATGAAAGAAATGAATAGACTAGCATTTGGAGTCATTGCTTGCTTTGAACATCCTATGCATAGAATTAAGATACTACTACATCTAACGTCCTTGTACATTTGTCCTTTTTTGTTCAATAGGATACTGTATGTAACATAACTTCAACTTCTGAAGCAGATCTTGATTTTAGTTTAAAAGAAAATAAAACACTTGTTTCAATTCATCGTTTTTGATGGGTCAATTTTTTTCAATAAAGTGTTCTATTACAAGACCGGACCATTTCATTCCTTGTGTCTACTCCAATTACAGTTAGACCTTTCTGTAGTCCAACTTGCAGTGCTTCACCTGAAATACATAACCGTAATAAATCAACACAAGGTCTACATGTGTATGCTGCTTTAAATGTTCCAAACCAGGTTATTACATGTATATCCAAATAGGTTTGTCCTAACATGCCTTACCTTTTCCACAGTGAAGTTCCACTAGATTTTTTTTCTTTGGTGATGCTTGAAGGAGTAGTTTTTCATAGAACGCTGACTTAGTATTTCCTTCAATCAGGGCTGGCAAACCTTTGATGCCTGTTTTGCTGGATGTGATGCAGAGAAATGCCTGGGTGTAGTTACCTTTAATGTATTTGCTCATGTTAAAATATTTAACTTAAAAATAGTTTCAGGTTAGAAATTACTTACATAATTTTTTACATGTTATAAATAACTTAAATAAGATTGATAAGTTTCATGTTACAAATGATTAGTGATGCAGTTTGTTTTTTAATTGCATTAAATTGAGGCTATTATATAGTTTAAAAGTTTACTGATATGTTTTGCCTTTAAAAGATTTGCAACTGTACTTTTTATGTTGAAGAGGACAACCAATTTAAAAAAGAGAAGTGCTTGAAGTGCTTAAATTGCATGCTTAAAAAATCTTTGTACAAAACAATTTAGATTTAATCTATCATTAAGTTCTCTATCACAATTGAAACAACTTGCACGTGCGAAAACAGTCTCATCCCTCAGCTTTTAACTATCTTGTGTTGCTTTTGAAATCAAAAGTGCAATCTAGAGGAGTCTTTAGGTGGATAGAAGAAAGCTTACTGTAGGAAATAGGACAATTGCCATCTTTTGATTTCTATAACCTCTCAAGAACCATACCCCCTTCGCCCAAGTTTTCTCTTATAGGCATTTATATTTAAAAATTAATTTAACTCCAATGGTGTATATATACTTGTTTATCAAGATAAGTCTTATGGTACCAAATTGGTAATTAAATCAAATAATTCTATAGTAGTACTCTTTCTCGTTTTGATTTGACACAGTTTAGAAATCGACTTTTCAAACTATAGTATGATCCAAACTCTTTCATAGATGTGACAACGCCACTTCAAACGGTATTATAGAAAAAAGTGATATGTGCAGAGATTATTTTAAAGTTTGAATGTATGTTACACTTTTTGTTTTAAATGAAAAAGATCGTTTCTGCTAAATCTCTGCCTTACAATGCTTTGAAATCGCCGGTAGTGGTGGGACGGGATCATAGTTTGGATCATACTATAGTTTGAAAAGTCGATTTCTAAACTGTGTCAAAAAAACGGCGGTCTAAAAGGACAGAATATGATACATTCGCACAAAATTACTATTTTAATCCATATAAAAAGTTAGGGGTGACGACCTGTCATCTTCGCCTTTAAAGTCTAATGGATTTTTTTGATGTTGTTGACAAAATGGGTGGTAGAAATGACATGGTTCGGCAATATTTTGATGTTCTGTTGTCTAGCTTGCACAGGTTAAATCTATTATTATACCTCAATATGATTTTTCTATATAACGCGACATCTTTATTTTTTATTTAAAAAATTTAAAAATTTAAAAAAAAATTTAAAAAAACCAAAAAAAACCCGCGACATCTGATTGGTTCTAGTAATCACGTGCCAGGGCAATTAAAATTCATATTTCCCTCTCATTGTCATATTTTTCATCATATCCCACCCCTCGAATTTACATTCCATGCTTATGAATCATCCCGAGGATGAGCATACGGTGTAATTGAATGATTAATTATACCCCCGCTCCGAAGGAGAAGGGAGGGGGTATACTGTTTTACCCTTGTGTGTCTGTCCGTCCGTAACAAAAATTTCTGTCGCATTTATCTCAGCAGCTTTTTATCGCAGATGCTTGAAATTTTAACACACTATTTGTTTAGGCATGCCAAATCGTGGGATATATTTCTGTACCAATCGGACGTCAACTTCCTGTTTAATGACGACTTTTTTTTATTTTTTAGCCTAAATTTCAAACAAATTTTCGTCAAAGATTTCTCAGCAACTATTTATTGCAAATGCTTGAAATTTTAACACAGTGTTTGTTAAGGCATGCCATATTGTGGGATATATTTTTGTACCAATCGGACGTCAACTTCCTGTTAAATGATGACTTTGTTTATTTTTAGCAAAATTTTCAAACAAATTTCCATCAAGATTTCTCAGCAACTATTTATCGCAGATGCAAAAAATTTGTACACAGTGTTTGTTAAGACATGCCAAATCGTGGGATATATTTTTGTACCAATCAAACGTCAGCTTCCTGTTAAATGACGACTTTTTTATTTTTAGCCTAAATTTTCCAACAAATTTTCGTCAAAGATTTCTCAGCAACTATTTATCGCAAATGCTTGAAATTTGTACACAGTGTTTGTTAAGGCATGCCATATCGTGGGGTATATATTTTGGTACCGATCAAACGTCAACTTCCTGTTTAATG
Organism: Magallana ariakensis; assembly: GCA_020458035.1. Taxonomy (NCBI): domain Eukaryota; kingdom Metazoa; phylum Mollusca; class Bivalvia; order Ostreida; family Ostreidae; genus Magallana; species Magallana ariakensis. The sequence continues at coordinate 30,164,861 of CM035817.1, forward strand.
ACAACTTTGTTTATTTTAAGCCAAAATTTTCAAACAAATTTTCTTCAGATTTCTCAGCAACTATTTATCGCAGATGCTTGAAATTTTAACACACTATTTGTTGAAGCATGCCATATCGTGGGATATATTTTTGTACCAATCGGACTTCAATTTCCTGATAAATAATGACTGTTTATTTTTAGCCAAAAATTTTCAACAAATTTTCGTCAAAGATTTCTCAGCAACTATTTATCGCAAATACTTGAAATTTGTACACACTATTTGTTTAGGCATGCAATATTGTGGGATATTTTTTTGTACCAATCGGACGTCAACTTCCTGTTAAATGATGACTTTGCTTATTTTGCATATTCACATCAGAGCGGGGGTATTACTAGTGAGCATTGGCTCACAGATATCTTGTTCTAATTAAAATCGTTTTGAATCCTTTTTACTGGTAGTATATCAGAAAACTGTCATAGAAAAACCGGTAAACATTAACTACGTTATTGCTATACTAGGATTGAAAAACGATTAGAAACCGATGTATTCTAAAGTATCACATGTCGTTCGGTATAATAAACAATTTATACGTGATTGTGAGGGAAATATGAAGATTTATTCCCCAAGATAAATCATATTTCCCTCGGGCGTTGCCCTCGGGAAATATGATTTTTCATGGGGGAATAAATCTTTATATTTCCCCCACAATCATGCAATAAATGGATAGTATAACTTATAAAAGGTGTGATTTGATCTTGCGTTTATTTAAACTCGTTTTAAAGCTAGCTTTAGTCTTTTAGATACGACTATTGATCAGTAACTAGGTTAGCAAACATTGCTTTAAATAAAAACCTAGTGAATTCTTTCAGCAATACGCGACAACAAAAGAAATAAGTTTTAGATAAAAACGATGAAAAATAAGTTTATATATATATATATATATATATATATATATATATATATATATATATTAAGTCTCGGAATATTTTCTGTATCTGACAAATTAAATATGTTTAGAAAGCCTAGTGTTACTTTTTTTTAACAGTATTTTATTTATGTTCTTGATCTACTTTGACATCATTATAAATCAAGCACCAAAAATAAAATACATGTGTTGATCTCGACCTAAGATTTATGAACAACCAGGAAGTTTATAGAATGACTGATCCCCAAAAGTCTCACTTTTCTGAAACTCTGACACGCAAACACTTAATTGTCATAGAAAGGTAAGTCATAAAAATAATGATCAAATTCATCGAAATATATTGTATTTAGTTTTAGGGCATCCATACAGGTCTTTAATTTCTCTACACTGTTGCTTCAGGTATATAAGAGTAAAATTCATTGTCATTTACCTTTCACTTTGGCGTGTATTCATTTACAATGTAAATGCCTTATGGTGGTTATACATAATTATTATCATATATTAACAATTATTTTCAGATGGCATTATCTTTGCCAGTAGTTCCAGACACTGTCCAGGATGAGCCCGTCATTGGTCAGCACTATTTGGTGTGTGGCATTGGAAACTGAGAAAAACTGTCAGTTTTATTGCAATCTATGCCACCTTCCAATGTGTTATCAATGCAGAGATGAACATCAAAAGAGCCCGGATACCAAGAACCATGAATTGGTTTTTTACCGACAACGCAAAAGACAACTTCCTGTAGAAAATTGCAAGATTCATCCGACAAAAGATTTCGATATTCTCTGTGAGGACTGTCAGGTTCCATTATGTTCCAAATGCGCAATGCAAGACCATCGAAAACATGTACTGAACGATTTAGAGACAATTTATTCAGAGGGGTTCACTATTTGCCTAGACAAGATCTATAAAATCCATCAGTATTTTCTCCCAACTACAAAAGATATACAGATAGATATAAAAGAAGATGGCAAAGAAATAAAAGCAGTCATGAATAAAATAAGAGAAACTATGAAGTCTGACGCTGAATACCATAAAAGTCTGGTGGACACATTGACATCAGATAACATGAAACAAATCAACAAAATAGAGGAGTCAATGATGAAAAATCTTCGGAGTCAAGACAACAAATACATGACTTACATTTCCTATCTTGAGGATCTTATAAAAAAAATTCATGGATACCTGTCCTCTACTAAGGTTCAAAACAATCCAATCATTTTTTCTCTATCTGAACACATAAATATTCAACCAATACCAGAGGTCACCAAACCAGTCCCTCCAGTATTTATTGCTGCTCAATACAGCAAGGAAGATGTCACCAAACTACTGGGTAGAGTAACTGTTCCTGACACTAAATCAGAGAACAGAGAAATAATATCAATGAAAACTGCCTCTACACAGTTGAAACCTAGAGAGAAGGAGATGAAACAAGACGAAGAAATCTGCCGTGAAACAAACAGTATCTCTGGCTTCCTCTGTTACCAAGGTCAGGGAGTACAGAGTACCAGTTTTTAACAGTATGTCATATATCAGAAGGTAAATCAGGCAGACATTGGGTTAGTGATGGGAGTGGTAACCTTGTCCAAATAGATTCACAGGGGAATCAGCTACAAATAATTCAAACCAATGGTAAAGATGAAGGCTTCCACACAGTCACACAGGATGAAGATCTGGTATATATAGACAAAAAGAACAAAGTCATCAGTAGAATAACACTGGATAATACAATCACCAAGTTTATAAAAACAGGAGACTGGGAACCCCTCGGCATACACTACTCACACATCAACGGGGACATACTGGTGGGGATGAGAAAGGATAGAGAGGCTAAAGTTACCAGGTACAACAAGTCAGGAAATGAAATACAGAACATACTGAGGGACAACAAAGGGCAAAGACTGCATAAGTATCCAATTTATATCACAGAAAATATCAACGGTGATATCTGTACATCAGACTATAACAAAGATGCTGTAGTGGTGGTGAATAAATCAGGACAACACAGGTTCTCCTACAATGGTCAGGAGTCTGTGTTTTCTCCCTTTGGTATCTGTACTGATCTCCTTGGTCACATCATTGTCTGCGACGGTTATATTATGAATAAGACAGTTGAAATCCTAGATCATGACGGTCAGTTTTTGTCTCGACTTACAACACAAAAAGGGGTAGAGTTTCCCCGTGGTGTGTTTGTGGATGATGAGAACAATCTCCACGTGGGACATTGGAACATCAACACAGTGAAAGTGTACAAGTATCTACAGTGATTATGCATCTGTAAATGTTACTTGATTACAAGATATGCACATCCTCTGTTTAAAAAGATGACATTTATAAATTAAAATAATTACAGTTACTAGTATTAAACTTTTATGCTGGGTCAAATCTAAATACATGTACTTAGTATCAGGAAATTAAATCAAAATCGCCTGTACCAACTTTTGAGGTAAAATCCGCTTGGAATAAAGATGGATTCTAGCAGGAATATGCAACCTCTGGGCGTATTTGAGACGGAGATGGAATTTTTAAAGGTTACGTAAAAGTAAAAGAGGCGGTTTCCAGGGGTTATTTGGCAAGTTCAAATTTTTCTGCTAAGAAAATTGAAACAAGATTCCGCCTGGAAATTTAAGCAGGAGTAAAGTCCTTTGATTGCTCAATATCAATACACCTTTCCATAGCCGTGGCATAAGCTCCGCCCACCGTAGATACGTCATAGCAACGACGCAGCCTTGGACAAAAAAGTGTAAACAATGGCGGCTACTACAAACGCTCTCAATATTATTTCACCAGATATTTCGATTAAGGACGACGAACCCAATTCAAAATTTCGCACCTCTGCGCAGAAATCCGCGCATATACTGTGAATATGACTGTCGTAGTTTCGTACATCAGAATCCGTCCGTTATATTTCCACGGTTTATAAATCCTACAACGCCCAAAGGCAGTTTTAAGTCTTATATTCTGGTAGATATTGAATTTATATCTAAACCTAACAATATTTATATATAAAGCAGTTAATGTAACGTCAGGCAATAAATAATTATGTCCTTTTTTCAATGATATTTCTGAAGGAAAATGAACCATGCAATGAACTTTGACACATCCCCTCAAAAAAATTAGGTCAATGATTTTTATTTTTATGTTCATCGGTAAGCTAATTGACTTCTTAATATTACAATTTAATTAGAGTAAAAAATCTATTGCAGATTTTTTAAAATATCACTTTTTATTGCACGCCCTTAGAAAATTACCTTTACTTTCTATTGTATCTGTGGATTTTCGTACCCAAATTTTGAAACACCCCTAGTAAATAAGGAAGTCGATGATCATGTAATTTTTTTATTGGTGTTCGCTCACCATTAACTGATTAACATTATATAAAAAATTCAATAAAAAATCTATTGTAGACGCCGTCCTTAAATTCTTTAAAAATGTTACATTGTCGTCTCGTGCGAAGAAAAGGGGGTACAATTTTTTCATCAACGGTTATGTTCATGCTGTAAAAATATACAGCACCACTGACAAAGCCGTAGAAATTAAGGCCAAATGTTACCGGTCTATGAAAAAGAACGAAGACCCACACAAAGTAAACATGACCATAGATTGTAATAAATGCGCTATTGACAATAGACATTGCTCTTGTCAAGCAGGGTGAGTGAAAATTGTTTTATTGGTGAGAAATAATTAATTTTTGTATAGTTGATTGATTAAAAAGCGATCAGTATCACTGCAATCATTTCTGTAAATCGTGGCGAATTCGGACAAAGATGTCAACTTTGATATTCAATTAAGATGGATTAAATATGATCTAGGTTAATTAATGATCATAATTCGTATATTTAGGTACATGTATCTGTGTAATAATTATGCTGGCATGATAAATGGGTAGTTAAACAATATCTTTGTTCACGAGTAGACTTTCTGGGATTGAATGAGGTCCCTGCTGAACTTCCATGTACAAGTTTGCCTCAACAGTGGCATAAACCAAGAGGCTAAAAAATTCAGCCTGAGCCGGTTTCAACCATTGTTTTTTCAAAGCCTAAACCTACACCAAGAAAGAAGAAATCAGTTATTGTTGACAAACCAAATCAAACGTAAACAACAATTTCTTTTATTGTCCATTTGATTCCAAATAACAAATTTACATGTTATCACAACAATATAAAACATTTGTTTTTAAAAGCTGGTTACAAAATTGCCCTTTAATTTACATAGAATCCCTGGCCTCAAGATCATGAAGCAATTTCAGACTTAAGTCAAAATTTCAGTCAGTCATAAAATAATTGTTTATCATCGAATGACGATTGAAATTTGTAATTGACAACTTTGTATGAAGACACTTTTAATTGCATTTCTATTTTTTCTGTGATTTCATTTAAGAGACATTAAGACAGTTTACAATTTTTGACATAAGTCTAAGTTTGCTTCATGATCCTGGAGCCAGATGTGTATCCTGAGGATGTTAAAAGGCTTAAAGTTGATCCACAACTGCCTTTATCATATTTGCTGCAGGAGGATAATAGTTTACAAAAATCTATTTGTGGAAATATTCAAGAGGGATCCATGCTCAAATACCATGTATGTCTCTAATACACATTGGATATTCAGATACTTTACATTCAATCAACTTGGACTTACTCAAAAATAACTTATTCTGAAAAATATACATGTATATTATAAATGTACATACAAACAGAATTGAACATTTAAACATAATGATTCATATCTAATCTTAAGTATTAAATACCTATATTTTTAAGTTTTCCAATAAAAATGCTACACATTAACCAATTTAACATCATTTATCCATTACTGATATAACAAATAAAATATCAATTTTATTTTCCAATATTGTGTCATCAACATGATTAAGCAAAAGTTTCTATGATCACATTAGAACACCCAAGACAATGTTCAACTTATATATCAATGACTTGATTATAATAATTCTTAATGGAAAGATTTGAACTACAAAACTTCAATATATAAACAGTCACGCTCAAAATCGTGACCATGCCCATTCAAATCAAAATTTAAAGATAGAAATAGAATAGTCATTAGATTAAATTTTATTACTTTTGCGTTCTTCTTCTTGAAATGAAAAAAAAATTGAGTTGCTAACAGACACGTTGTATTACTGAAGAATGGCTAGTGTTTGGTTATGGTTTTTAAAGTTTGTTCTGGTGAATTATGTTTTTATCCAATTAAGTCCTTTTATGAACGATAGAATAAACACTGACATTTCTTCTCAAAAAAACTATTTCAGAATCCTGATAGGGCTATTGATTATGGACTGATTATCAGTAATTGCATGCGTTAACAAACACTTCGACTTAAGATAATATATGAATTCTTTCAACAATACGTAATAACAACAGTCTGGATAAACAAATTAAATTTTTAAGTAAACACGATGAACAGTTTTAAACTGTCATTGTTGTTTAAAATGAAAAAGAAAATTACGAATTTTCAGTTTCGGAATATTTTTCGTGTCTGACAAATGAAATATTATGAATAATGCGTAGGCTTTCTTTTTAAAAAACGAGTATTTAATTTATGTTCCTGATCTCCTTTGACGTCATTATGAATCTAGCACCAAAAACAAAATATTGATTGCGACCTAATTATTTATCTACAACCAGGAAGTAAATTATATTACTGATCTCGTAAAGTCTCGCTTTCTACACGTCGACATCACAACACTTGTCACAGCAAGGTAATTCGTAAAGATAATGATCTAATTTATCGAAATATACCGTATTTATTTTTAGGGCATCCATGCAGGTCTTCTCTTTACACTGTTACTTCAGTTATGAGAATAAAGTTCATTGTCATTGAAAAAAAACCTTAACTTTCACTTTGGCGTGTCCTCAGTTCCATGTATTTATAGTGGTTATAAATAATTAAAATCACATAAAATCAATTTTCAGATGGCAATATCTAATCCAGTAGTTCCAGATACTATCCAGGATGAACCAGTGATTGCTCAGCACTTCTTGGTGTGTGGCAATGCGAATTGTGAGAAAAACTGTCAGTTTTATTGCAATCCATGTCACTTACCAATGTGTCAACAATGCAGAGACGAACATCAGAAGAGTCCAGACACCAAGAATCATGAAGTGGTTCCTTACCGACAACGCAGACGTGAACTTCCTGTAGAAAAATGCAAAGATCATCCGACAAAAGAAATAGATATTCTCTGTGAGGACTGCCAAGTTCCGTTATGCTACAAATGCGCACTACAAGACCATCAGAAACATACACTGACCGATTTAGAAATATTTATTCAGAGAGATTTACTCTTTGTCTTGATGAAATTCATAAAATTCACCAGTATTTTCTCCCAACTACAAAAGATATACAAACAGATATAAAGGAAGATGCCATTAAAATAAAAGTAGTCATGGATAAAATAAGAGAATCCATGAAGTCTGATGCTGAATCCCTTAAAAGTCTAGTGGACACAGTGACATCGGATAATATGAAACAAATCAACAAAATAGAGGAGACAATAATGAAGAATCTTCAGAGCCAGGACAACACATACAAAGATTACATCTCCTATCTTGAGGACCTTGTCATAAAGTTCCATGGATGCCTGTCCTCTACTAAAGTTCAAAACAATCCAATCATTTTCTCTCTTTCTGAACACTTAAATATCCAACCAATACCCGAGACCACCAAACCAGTCCTTCCAGTATTTACTGCTGGTCAATACAGCAAGGAGGATGTCACCAAACTACTGGGTAGAGTAACTGTTTCTAACACATTACCACAGAGCAGAGAAATAAAACGTATGGAAACTGAATCTACACAGTTGAAAACTACAGAGAAAGAGACGAAGCAGGAGAGAAAGAAATCTGACGTGAAACCTACACTGTCTCTGTCTTCCTCTGCCACCAAGGTCAGGGAGTACACAGTACCAGGTGTTCGCAATGTATTTCACATATCACTTTGTAAATCAGGCAGACTCTGGGTCAGTTTCGGCAACGGTAACCTTACAGGGGAATCAGCTAAAGAAAATAAAAACCAATAGTAGAGATGAAGGCTACCACACAGTCACACGGGATGGCGATCTGATATATACTGACAGAAAAAACAAAGTCATATATTGGATAACACAGGATAACACAATCACTGAATTCATTAAAACGAGAAACTGGGAACCACTTAGCATACACTCCTCCCACATCGACGGGGACATACTGGTGGGGATGAAAAAGGATAAAGAGGCTAAAGTCACCAGGTACAACAAGACAGGGAAAGAAATACAGACCATACAGAGGGACAACAAAGGACAGGAGCTGTATGGGTATCCACACTACATCACAGCAAACATCAATGGTGATATCTGTACATCAGACATAAACAAACGAGCTGTAGTGGTGGTGCATGAATAAATCAGGACAACACAGGTTCTCCTACACAGGTCAGGGGTCAGTGTTTTATCCCTATGGTATCTGTACTGATCTCCTCGGTCACATCATTGTCTGTTATTGCTATTTTAAAAATTACGTTGACATGCTGGATCAGGATGGTCAGTTCTTGTCTCGACTCACAACACAAGGGTTTAAGTATCCCAGTAGTTCTTGTGTGGATGAAGGGAACAATCTCCATGTGGGACAATTATACAACAGCACGATGAAAGTAGAAGTGTACAAGTACTTACAGTGATTATACCATTATACAAATTACTTGATTATAATATATACTCAGTACACATTCTCTCTTTTCTTTTAAACTGATGACATTATAATTAAAATGATAACAAATTTGTAGCTTCCGTGTTGTGCAAGAGTAATACTTGGTATCATTGAGATAATTTGAAAAAAATGGTATCTAAATACAAATTTATAGTAAGAAATGATCTTGATTATAACTTTTAGCAATTTAGAATAATGCCTATACTTAATTACGAAAGCCAATTAAGCTCATTTACGTAGGTAAAAATTTTTTTTTCGCGAATAAACGCGAAACTTTCGCGATATCAGCGAAACTTTCGCGATATAACGCAAAAATTTCGCAAATATACGCAAAACTTTAAAATAAATATTGTCATTTCATATTGGAACCCTTCTTACGAAAGCCAGTTGAACTCATTTTCGTAGGTAAAAAATTATATTTTTTTAGCGAATAGACGCGAAACTGTCGCTAAAAATCGCGTAACTTTCGTGAATCAACGCGAAACGTTCACGTTCACGTTAATATAAATATTGTCATTTCATACAAGAACCCTTATGAAGAACAATGATTGAAAACAAACACATTTCAGTTGTAAATCATTAACTTCTTATTATTAATTATTATTTTATTATCCGTTTTACCTTGATTTATCAAAACAAAGTAAACCTTTTTAATAAATAGATATAAATAAATCACATTAAGCATCATAAAACTGTAAGATGTTAGATGTTCCAAGAAGATAAGGAGGTAAAGCATCATTTTTCATTTTTTGTTCGCCGACCCTGTGTTCGAATAGGCATTTATTAATTTTTTTTTTTCTTAAATTAATATAAATTCAAACGAGGGAAGTTTTTAAACTCTTAGTATTGATTTTCAAACGACATATGTGATAAATTTAAACAATGGCTAAAAAATGTATAGATTAAACTTATTTCAATTCACAGCTTAACTTAATTTTCTGATATAAAACCGTCAAACTAGACGTCTATTTATGTCGCAGCGATATCACATATATAACGTTTTAAACAATGATATCCTTTCAATTTTACAATGGTATTTGAAAAAAAAACTTTTTAATTCGAATTAAAATTGTTATTACGCAAATGTTGATGCCCCATTTTCTATAATACAGCGTTTATGAGAATATGAGAAGTACAATGCATTATGTCGTTTGAAAATCAGTACTAAGATTTTAAAGATTTCCCACGGTTGAATTTATATTAATTTGTATGACGTTTTATCAGATTTATTTATATCTATATATAAAAAAGATTATTTTGTTTTATTTAAAACTAAAATGTACGTGTTTGTTTTCACTCATTGTTCATCATGAGGGTTCTTGTATGAAATGACAATATTTATAGGGCCTATTAAAGTTTCGCGTTTATTCGCAAAACTAACGCGTTTATTCGCGAAAGTTACGCATTAAATCGCAAAAGTTTCGCGTTTATTCGCGTAAGTAACGCGTTTATTCAAGAGAGTTTCGCGTTTATTCGCGATAAAAATATTTTTTTTCCTACGAAAGTGAGCTCAATAGGCTTTCGTATATCCTTTTGGGCCGGGCTTTTTGAAAACCATTTAGGTTCTAAATTTTTTAGATTACTTATACAATATGACATTATCATTAACTGACAAAAAATCGATTTGTCCTTTAGTGTTCGTTTAAAAATACAAGTAGTTTTTTTTTTACCATGATATCTATTACAAATGCAACTGGTATAATTTAACTGACTAATACATGTATGATGTAGCTATATAGTCATTAGATAATTATACGTTAATTTGTATTATTGATCAAAAATTTTTATGAACGTCAAAACCACTACCGATATGTCTGTCAAAGTATTTTCTCCGGTTTGTCATCATGTTTGCCTTCCAGGCATTAAAAAAAATAATTTGAAGTCTTATAGACCATATAGTACTTCAATTAATTCAATCAGTAAATATATTAAAACTTTGTTTAATGCACATAAATTTGTCCAGTATAAGATAGTCATTTATTTGAGAGAGAGAGAGAGAGAGAGAGAGAGAGAGAGAGAGAGAGAGAGAGAGAGAGACCTTGCAAAATATTTTGAACGAGATTGTCCATCTGATTAATGACTCGTCTTGTGTTCTTTTCAAATAAAAATAATAATAAATTAATAATCTTAAAATGCGTCTGACAATTATAGATAAAGCTTTCTTTCTTTCTTTTTTTTTATTTCTTCTGCAATATGGATTAAAGATAATTGTCTTCAACATTCCGACTAATTAAAGGAACAAGTTATTCGATGCTGTAAACCCGGAAGTAAAATTAAAATGTAAACATGACAGCTGTGTGGCAACAAGCACTCGCATTAGACGCAAAGTTCAACGCTTATAGAACGCCGAGTAATCCCCAGTTTAGTAAGATTACTGAATTATCTGTAATTGATTTTTTAAAAATAGAAATTGCTTTGGTTTGACATTCAGAATGTTCTATTTACATGAACAATTTCATGTTTTAAGCAATATTTCAGAAACTTTGTACATTCGACGGAAAAGCCAACTTCTACGCGAGAGTGCAAAGTCAGGGGTAAGATTAAACGTGTCATTTTATTCTAAGATTTGCCATTGCAAATTGCAAATCAATTGATAAATGAATACAGTCGTTTGACCAGCTCCGAATAGGGTTCAGATTTGGCGGTGCTGTAAATGTTCCTGGGTGTTATTTTTAGAACTGATTTTTTTGCCGAGATACACCATATCCCTGCAGATATTAATGCAATATTGGTGTATTAATTTTTTTTTAATAAAATTTTATTCTAACAAGTTACACGGGAAGCCATTTTACCAGTTGCGAATAAGCCGATGAGTTCCGAATAACAGAACTGTTTCTATACATATCGAATGTAGATAAAAAAGTTTTGGCCCCAAAACCATCTACTGAACCTGTTGAATAACAGGTTAAATGCAAACCACTCAGTTATTGGTATTTTCTTAACCTATACAGTTTGATTTGCGCGGAAATAACAGACAAAATCACCGTAACAATAATTTAGACTGGTTTCTAACATCTTGCCGGAATACAGTCGCAGCGCCTCCACTTATCATTATTGAGGTAAATATAATTTATTTATGACTGAGAAAGAAATTTAATGAATTCTAGAAGTATTTGTTTTAATCCATCCCTTCATTCAATCCTAAAACAGGGGAAAACAAATTGGGTATTCGGAACTCGTAAAATGACGGCTCATTAAAATTCTGCATCCACATGCGTTTTTATTTTATTTTTTATCCTGTATGCTTTTGGATATGTTAGAATACATACTAAACCTACGTTTAATAAAAGAAATTCTGTTACAAGTGAAAATTTAAGGCACCGACAGACGATTTTATGCACATATTAGCGTTGCAATGACCAGGATTTATTACAAAGCGAAAGTAGGTCGACTAATCTAAGACTGATATCAAATACATGTATGACCACAAAAATAAAACTACTGCAGAATTCAAACAAGCATTAATACGTGTTTATATTAAAGGTATTGATTTTCTTCTCCATTTTTATTTCATTAATTATTTGCTGTGTAACTTCTAAACTATTTGGAACTGGTCAAAATTCACTGGTCAAACGACTGTAGGGGCCAAATTGTTGTATTAACTTTAAGATATTTTACAGTAGTCGGCAATTTTATCAATGTGTAATTGTGTAGTAATTAAATGAGAAACAGACAAAATCCTACCAGTGAGCTTCGTGAGCGCAGCGAGTGAATTGATGTTGCTTCGCTCGCTATGCTTACAAAGCTCACTGACAGGATTTTGACTGTTTCTCATATATTTACAACAAATTGATAAAATTGCAGACTTCTGTGGACATTTATGTTAATTTCCATTCTCCTGGTGAATTAATGTACATGTGAAAATACAAATGTACATGTTTGAGCCAGAGGTAGAATTTGTATTGTAAAAAGCCACTGGACACATAAATTATAGTTTGAGAGGTAACCTGTAAACATAACTTTTTTAACTGGTGAAAAGGATTAGACACAGTTCAAATGATAAACCTACAGTGTGAATTCAATGTCATGGTTCAGCTACTTGTACATGTGAAGGTTAATATTCACCTGGCCTCTCGACTAGAAAATATTATTCTTTTTAGATAGCTAAACTATGACATTTACCTAAAAAAAAAAAGTAAATATGCGTAACTGTACAATATCTACTATGCTGCTTACATTTGATTAATGTGTCTTTTTCAGAGGGACCCAGCAGTAAGGAAAGAATTTCTTCCCATTCGTGCTCAACTCTTGACAGCCAAATATGGAAGTCCTGCCTACTCAGATCAAGGGTACAAAAGCATTCTCTTTTTTTCTTTTTTAAATAAAGTAATTCTCATAATGTTCTTTTCAGTTTCATTTGGCATTATGAATATAGTCGAATGATAGTTGTGTCATTGCTGGTATTTACTTTTAAAAATCATTTTGCAGGAGCATTAGGAGTAGATCCTTTAGTATGAGAAGTGTTGGTCGTAATACATTAGAGGTAAACAATACTGATATTGTGTTTGCATTGTTCCAAATTTTTAAACTTATTTCTTATTTTATTTAAGACTCAATAAAGAACTGTATACAGTAGCAATCCTAATGAACATCCAAGTGTTGCTGTTACAATTTTCCAGCCCAATTGAAAAATTATGTCACAATATACACGCAGAAAAATAATTTTATTGAATTCATACTATTTAACTTAAACTGAAGAATAACCTGCTGAAATGTGTTCGCTAATATATCTTTTCTCACATCTTTTTTTTTTTATTTAAAAAAGTGCAGTTTTTCATATTATGTTTCAGAGCTATGATAATTTGGCAATTTCTGATGGGAAGAAGCACCACCGGCGCCACCAAAGTAGTGGCTCCATCAGAATGTCTTTTGATGGACCTATGAAAAGAGTGTTTGACAGCATTGAACTGGTTCCTACCAAAGAGGCAGATGCTAGCAGGTACAAGGGTTTAGATAAACTGCAATTGCTCTTTATTAAAACAGGATGAAGCTATAATGCCATTCAGTCATACTGAAAAGTGATTGAAAGGTACACGTAACTAAAAGATGACTGCATGAATGATAGTTCTACACCATATTGTTGCCTTTCAAATCCACTCAGAATAATTGCACATGTTCATTGTGTGTAATTTAAATGCAGTAAATGTGAAATGATTAAAAATACTAAACAAAATAAATGACACATTTTGTAATGTATACCGATATATTAGTACAGTATAAAGTACCAGTACAAAATGAATACATTTTTAAGACCAAGCTTATCAGATGTATATTATATTTCTGTAAACTCTTTTCTTTACGCTTTTAGGGCAATGGCAGGGGGAAAGACAATCTCAGAAAACTATGCATTTGCAGGAATGCATCACATTTTTGACCAACACACTGCTGCAGGTATTATATGAGTACATGTACAATGTACATGTAGTTCAAAAGCATTATGTTGTCAATATCCTGTACATTAATTAAAATATGTAGGACACAACTTTTGAAAAAAAAATTTCCATATTTTTTTTTTCTACATTAAGTGAGCAGTGTGAAGTTTGCCAATGATGACCGTACTCGAGTGGCCTGTTCCTCTTTAGATGGGACGCTGTCGATCTGTCAGGTGATTCCGCCTCCCGCCACTGTGATCTGTATGTTAAAGGGGCACAAGAGAGGAGTCAAAGGTAATTCATGCAATGTTCCAAGAAACATAAACATGTCATTTACAATATGCAGAGTTTTCCAGCATATGGCTACTAGATATTTGCTCCTTTTATATTAAATCTTCCTTGGAGAAAGAAAGTTTTCAGATTGTAAATTAGGACACAGGCGTAAACTTTCAAAACTCTATGGATTTATCTAATTTATTGTCACCTTGAAAAACTGACTTCAAAAGAAATTACAATATACTTTTACTTGACACAAAACTACATGTAGCATGCTATCCATATATTGGTTACTGGCATATTACTGTAAATTTTCAAAATCTTGCAGGGTATTAAAAACACATATTGTTTCTTTTTAGACTTTGTTTGGTCCTTGTCCAATGACATAATTCTGAGTGTGTCATTAGATGGCACTGCCAAGCTCTGGGATGTGGCTGCAGGAAGTTGCATCAGAACTATTGAGGATGAACATGGGGGAGAACTCTTGTGTTGTGCTTTTCAGCCTCTAAACAACAATATGTTTGTTGTATCCTTTTTGTATGAATAATTTTTATACAGTAAGAATATTTTATAGTTTAAGATGTTTTCATAAGTTCTAAGGTAACAAGTTTAAGGGGTCCCTCGTTTAAGGTACAGTTACAGTATAATTGTACTTGTATATACATGTATATACCTGTACATGACATTGAATATGAAGATTGAAATGTGCCATAAATCTAGTACTTGTGGGCTTTCTATGAGTATGATTTAGTTTTAAAAAACTGGATATACCCTAGTATTGTATAAAATATATGTACCGGGTAGTTTTTTTTTTCAGAATAAAGTCTTTATTCTCAAAAAAAGAATAGCTAGAAAATTGGATGAAATTTGACAAAACTGGTAGATATCTAGTCGGTTGGTTTGGGAATACAATCTCAAGTGAAAGTGCTATGAATCTTAACGTTTTCACTAGACTGGAAGCAGTAAGCATGCTGTGCAAGTGATCAATGTATCTACAGGAAAGGGGGTCAAGGTATGTGTAGATAGAACCCTAAACTATAAATACATGTACTTGTAGCGGTAGTCATTATATATACAAGTGCTTGGTACACATAATGTACCCGCAAATGAAATGCAGACAGAATGCAGTGTTGAACTTTTACATCCTTAACATCAATTCACATGCATCCATTATCATGGATTTGTTTCTCTGTGTTTCTGTGTATTTAATTTCAACCTCAGTGTCATATCTCAAAAAATTTTCTACCCCACCCCTCACAACTTAGTTCATGATAACAAGGTTTGACAGTGCATTTAAAAGTTTGCTATAAATGTTGACCTCCCTAGGATAGGCAGATGTATAGAAGAACGAATACTGGATTACAAATATACATATATATGTACACTACTATTTACCGGTACTTGTAATAGAAAAAATAGATGGTTTCTAAATAATTTAACAATTTTAAAAAATTCCATATATTTCAGCAGGAAAAGGTAATGAGTATGTATAAATTTTATTTCTTTCTTCAGGGTGGCAGCGGCAAAGTAACAGGAGGAGTAATGGCCTTGACCTTTGACCCTACAGGTCATATTTTATGGGCTGGTGATGATAGAGGGGCCATCTTTTCATTCACAATAGATATAGCCACTGGAAAGTTGACTAAAACAAGAAGGTAGTACCATAAACATAAACTTAATTTCTCCATTTCTGTGGCATTTGATTCACAAAAATATACAAAACCGGTAATTCATGTGTACTAACCGGTGTCATTGATAATTATCATAATTTAAAGGTTATTCATTTCATTGGAGGATAAAACACTTTAAAGACTTCAAACTACATGATTATTAAAGCTTCAAATTTTTGCTGCATTAGAGACTTTATTTTGCAGGATAACAGTGTCAGAGGGTCACCCAATCACCAGTATCTCGGCCCGAGCCTGGATCAGCAGGGAAGCCAGGGACCCCTCTCTTCTTGTCAACTCCTGCATCAATGCCATGTGTTTATTCAGGCGAGTACCAGTATATGGTTTATTTATTGTCTTAATGCATTGCAAGTGTTAGATCAAATATGTTCACAGTGTAGTTGAGTACTGTATTGAGTCAGTTGACTGAAAGCCAATGTTTCTATTATATTGAGTCATGTAAATTATTCCAATGTTTTGACCACTATTTCACCTCTTATGAAAGCTATGAGAATTATTCATGTACATATGCACATTTACACTTGAATTGTTTTTAACTGAAGTGTTTATTCTTTCAAACATGTTCAAGAGAAATGATTTATGAATTGTTACTACCTATATACATACAGGATCATCACTGATGACGGCGGCCTGCAACTGAAGAAAACTTTCCCAGTGAAGCAGAAGAGATCACACATTAGGAGTACTTTCTGCCCTCTCATGTCTTTCCGGCAAGGGGCCTGTGTTAGTGAGTATTGTTATTTGTTGTTTCTTTTTTAACAAAACATTTATTGCTAAACTGAAGCCATTAAATTACATGTACATGGAACATTTTCCAGTTTGCTTTGATGCCCATCTCTGAACCTTTTGCAAGTACATAGTTAGTACCTTTACTCATATTATCTACTTTATTACATTTTGCAGTTTCTGGAAGTGAAGACATGTGTGTTTACTTTTTTGACATTGGAAAGGACAGCAAGCCGTGTGTGAATAAACTTCTAGGTCATTCTGCTCCAGTGCTTGACGTCTGTTTCAATTGTGATGAGAGTTTGCTAGCATCTTGTGATGAACAGGGACTAGTCATTATTTGGAAAAGAGAGGGAAAACAAGGAGCATTATAGCACAAGTTGTTGAGCAATTGATGAATACACTTACCATTAATGTTAATTATCTGTGGTGCAGTCTTGGTAATCTCTGTTATTTCAAAACTGTAAGAAGTTTTGCTTCGATCAGAATTATACTGTATACAGGGTTATTTTCGCCCCGTGTAATTTTCGCCCTTTTATACTTGCAAACAGTTTTGCCCCCTCTTGAATTCGTCCAGACACAGTTGTGTTTAAAGAGAAATATTTTAAAACATTGGAATTCACCCAGTCTTAAATTAGCCCACTGACAACGAGGGCGAAAGGGGCGAAAAATAAATGGGGGCAAATATTTCCCTGTATACAGTAACTGCTTTCAAATTGAAAGTTTTGTTCCTATTTATCTTTTGACAAGAAATACACTGTCAATCAGAGCTTGTCAGATTTGGGTTTTATGTTAGAGGCACAAGCAATTTGATGGTTGACCATAATTGTGTTCAACATCTCAGACTAAGTACGGTAATTCTGATCAAATTCATGTGCAAGTTATCAAGTCATTCCCTTTGTATCAAATATTTTTTTAATATCTAAATATTGATTACTATTATTTATTTTTTTAAACTTTTGAGAGAGAGAGAGAGTACATCAAGTGTGCAATATTTATTTAAAAA
Source organism: Magallana ariakensis (assembly GCA_020458035.1). Lineage (NCBI taxonomy): Eukaryota > Metazoa > Mollusca > Bivalvia > Ostreida > Ostreidae > Magallana > Magallana ariakensis. Next base: position 30,182,539 of record CM035817.1, read on the forward strand.
TAAATTGTATGCAAAAGTTATTCAGACCTGTTCTTTTTTAAGTTGCTATGAAATTACACTCGGACTAAAAGAACCATTTAGTACTGTAAAAGTGGTTATTTAAGCGTGGGAGAAATTTACACTTTTTATGCGGTAACCCTAAAACCACGTAAAATACCCCCATGCTATGGTAAAAAACTGAAAACTTTATTGTGCTAAATTACCCATCTGTGTATTTAATACCAATGCATATTGTTTGACTATAGAAAACATTTTTCTTAAATATCAGTTTAAATAACCACTTTTACAGTAATCAAATGGTTCATCAAAACCAAAGTATTTTATGTAAAGACTATGCTCAATCAACATATCTTTGTACTAGTGCTACTTGGATGAATTGGGATATAGTATGTTACTACATGTACATGTATGTATTGATACATGTAACTGCTGGTGATAGAGCAAGGACTAAAATCAGGATAAGTCAAAACTATTAACATTAGAACTCGAGCCAAGACAATAAAACCAAAAGACAAAGTTCTAACCAAGAATAACTTCATATCCATTTGTATATTAAAGCTAGTTATTTGGCTATGAGAATTATCTTGTTTATGAATTATGAAAAATACAAGTTTTGCCATAGGTCTAATACATCTCAATCTGTATGATGGAACATTTTGTAATTAAGGAGCACAATCCTCATTTCATACCTTTAAGTAGAGAATTAAATTGCTCCAAATAAAAATTAATTTAATAATTTTCATCATTTATACTTTTTCATTAACCAAATGGTGGTTTGTAAATCCTAAACTGTCTCGACCTAGCTTATACACCATATATTTCCAAGTTGGTTATAGCTTTCAAATTCATTTCTCTGAGAGAGCTGTCAGCTAGTTTAAATGACAATAAAAATGAAAATAAGTACATAAAAATATTCATTTATTCAAAAGCACAAAGCATGATAAATCTGTATAAAATTGTTTGTACAAGCACATGATCAACATCATGCATTAATGTATTTATAAAAAATGGAAAACTCTGTTAAATAATTATTCTCTGTGACAAATCAACAATACTGATATGTTGGAATATGAATTGGATTAAGAGTTCAATATTTCTTTATAGTAGCTCAACATAAATGCAAGTACATTGGTCATAAAATATTCTTTTATACCAGTAATACTACAGATATCATATTTGAGTCTAAATTATCTCTATATGAAATAAATACAGTAGTTTAGAGTTAATATCACTTCCCTTTCCTATGTTGGTTTACTTTAACCGGGTAGACTAGATTAGATAGGAAACTGAGTATAGAGTGGGTTATTGCACTGAAGTATAATCAAATAAATAAATGTACATGTATATGCCAATTTACATGCAACAAAGCAACAATATTAAATCTATGCTAACCTAAGCATCTTTTCCACAGAATTGGCACATGTTCTTCTTTAAAACCCAGTATTTCATCTTGTCTGAAAACACTTAATAATCTGTGCAACCATAAATTTTTGTAAGAGCGTAATGTACATTATACATTAATTAAACTGTTATTATTACAAAATATAAAGCTAGCAACAGTTCATTTCCTTTCACTCTACTACGTTTGCTTGAACTTGTTAAGGAAAGTAAGAATGCATGTAAAATGGAAACACAGGTGTATTCATAAAATATCAAAACTACCATTATAACAAATTCAAACATGTATATCAATGGTTCAATCTTAAAATATACAAACACCATCAAAAATCAAAATTTGGCAAGAACTTTTGGGTAAAGTTTACAGACTGAATGAAACTTTTTAGACAACAGAGCTTCAGAAATCTCCTAAAGTTATAATGAGTGGGAAAAGTTCAAACAAATATTAACTCTTCATTTAAAACACAATGTAAGATATTTCGTACATTGGTAATTGTTTGCAGGACAGTGCATATCTCAAAATGATCTTTGGACTATTAATTTACTTGTACTTTTTCCAGATTCATCAAGTGTATTGTTAAATAAACGTATCAGGTACATATTCTAAGGATATGTTATAATAATAAGCCATATGTATGTACATTTACAATGTATTCATTGTTCAGACTGATCCATTACATATCAAAATACTTGTCTGAATAAAAGATTATCAACTCTAGCATGCAGGATTTCTGAAACAAATTTTTTAGTTATTATACATGCTTACAATTTTTTTCCTTCAAACTTTCATGCTACATTAATGTTCATTGGAAGAGCCAAAATATCAAACAGAAAAAATGACACTTTGTCTCTTTAATAAGCATCTCTCTGAAATTTGTCACCTATAGAAAAGCATAAGCTTTCTCGTAATATCTATTAAAGAACTGAAAGCTGCTTTTCATGGCAATGAACCCTCTTCCTCTTTATCTGCTGCCACAGCTGCGTCTTTCTCGAGACTTTTCCCAGTACAAGCTGTGCGATCACGCGTGTCGGACAGAGATTATTTGGAGTCTGGGTCGTCTACTACCAGCGTACTCTCTCCCTCCGTGACAGTGTTTTGTAGAGTACTAGTACTGAGATCAGCATCTTGGTCCCCATCAGAGTCCTGTTTGAAGTAAAAAGGGACAAAATTCGAATCATTAGTTTTAGGACTTCAAGATGCATCATGATTTTATCGTCAAAGAATTATCCACTCAGTATCATGAACAAAAAATACACACATATGGGTACATGTTTTAAAAGCATTTTAATTGAAAAATGAAGTCATTATTCTTTAAACTTTCTCATCTAGTCTCTACAGGAAAAAGAAAATTCGTACCAAAAATGTCAAAACTAGACATATAGTAACATGAACATACATGTGTACATGTATTGTATTTGGATAATATTTATTTATATTTATTTTGTTATTAAGAATACACATTGATATGCTATATTATGGAACATGCCAGTCATACATCACTGCATGGTCTCGTCTATTCCAGCATTTCTATGCACATTACTGGTACACGTTCTGAGTACATACATAAGGGGTACATTTCTCATGCTTACAAATAACACTAATACCTTTATGTACATGTACATGCAAGTTTAACATGTAATTATGTATTATTGTATATTTGTTGTTTATTTATTTGTTTACCTTCACTTTCTATGAATACATGTAAAACTACAATACTAGCAACAAAAACACTGTCTTGTGCTCAGAAAATCATCATGATGTAAACTTTAAAATAATTAAATTTTTGTTTACTAAATAATTTAACATAGTTCATTTTCATTCTTTTTTTTAAACATACATGTAAATTTGATTAAGTCATGCATATCTTTAAACTTTTAAAGATGTTTTAATTTAAAGCAGTACGAACTTTTTCTAGTTTAACTAATTAAGCAATGCAAAAAATTTAAAAATCTTGTTAATAAATCATAAAGCAATGTCGAATGAACGAAAAACAGTCAATCAAATGAAGATAAATGAAGATAAAAGAAACTTGAGCACATGCACAGTGCATTAATAGCTTAGTTACCTGATTACGTGATTAAATAGATTGATCAGTCATGGACTAAACAAGGTCCCAATCCTCTATAAATGCACCATCTCCATTGGATATGCTGACTGGAGAGTTGGATAGTTCAGTGTCTGATGGCACATGCTCAGACGAGTCTACGCCATAATTGTGAGATAAAGCATAGAAAGAGGATTTATCAGATATGTAGGAGGAAAGAGATGGCGAAGCACTTGAGCGTTTTTTAGATAGGAGATCTTTGACATAGGAGCGGGCAGCCAGTCCGACTGGACTTTTTACCTCCGATTCAGAGGTTGACAAACGATTACTAGTCCGACTTCCAGGCCGGCTGTCGGAAGCCTCACTTCCTGCTTTGGAATGATTCAACGATTCAGTCCCCGAATTAGACGACGCATCCATTTCAAGAGTCCAGTCCGGAAAATCCATGGACTGTCTTGGAGAGTCTTGGAATTCTTCATCGTTCACTTTTCCGACCAATTCGTCTCCTATGTAGTCATCCCACTCAAAAGTGTCTCCAGTGGAACTCGAAAAAATATTCTCATCAAAAGGATCGTCAAACTTTAAAGCTTTCTTTGTGGGACTAGACTTAGTGGAATTTGTGTTTGAATTACTGGCAGTTTCCACGATATTGACCTCCGTAGGAATGTCATCCTCAGGAATAGTATTAAGAGTTCTGGAGAATACATGATTCGTAGGAGGAATGGTTGTTCCTTTTGATCTGTAAATCTCTTTAGCAATGTCTAGATCGTCCATGTATGGATTCTCTGTCTCTCTGTCACTATCTTGTCCATCCTCCTCAACCTGAGATTCATTTTTCTTTTGCCCAAAAGCACTAGCAATGCTCATTCGTAGCAATTTAAGTTTTTCTTCCTCGTCCTCATTCTCATTGTCACTGCCCATGGAATCCTTCCTTGTTTCTGACACATTTTCTGTATCATCGTCTTCCAACAAAAGGGCAAGTGCTCTATCTAGGTCACTTTCAGAATACCGCATGAGATTTTTCTCATCATCCATGTCATCGGATAAGGTTCTTGGTGTCATTGTTTTTCCCGATTTATTTCCCCTTCCCGTTGGGCTTTCACTCCCTTCCATCTCCTTATTTTGTACTTGGGCCTCATTTACTTTATTCTCGTCCATCTGCATTTCAAGATCACTTGAAGAAACACTATCGTTGGTTTTCGTGTCCCTGGCCACAGGAGTACTTGTCAAGTGATCTGAACTGCTGATCTTTAAGGGGGAGTTAAGCATTGGCATAGGGGAATGGCTTATTTTCATATCCTCTAACTGATTATCATAGTTTCCTCCTAAGATGTCGAAAGAATCTTCTAAATTAACACTACTATTTGGAGAAGATTGTTCATCTGGAGGTTTCCCTTTTTCTTCAGTCAATTCTGTTTTTGAAGTTTCACGAACAGGACTAGCATTAAGATTATTTGACACATCTTCTGCCAGATGTCCATTTACTGTCACACCCTCAACAACCTTTTCAGTGTTTGATGGTACATTTGAATTACCAGTAGGAGATGTCACTGGTCGTGGTTTAATTTCACTTCTCACTTGCTCGTTAGAAAAATCAGAACGAGGTGAATGGAGACGGGGTTTCTCCACATGATCTTTTGGCTGAACATGGACGTCTGCAATGACAATAACAGGTGATGGCTTACAAGGGCGTGATGTAGGGGATCCCACCATCTGATGAACAACTTCTGGCTCTGATGGTTCTAACGGAATGTTTTCTTGAACCTTAACAACCTTTGGCTCCTCTTTCACAGGGGCCTGTTCCCATTTTGAATCAAACTCACTCTCCTGTGCTGCCTGCTGATCTAGTCTGCTCCCCTGAATTTCAAGCAGACGTGCGTGAATGTCCTCTAAACTGGGGCGCAGCTGAGCATTTACACAACATACACGGATGAGGTCAGATCTGTGTCAAAACAAAACAATATTCATTTACTGATATGAAATATCCCAATTTTCTTTTGAAATGCCCCCTTAAACTTGTTATGTTTGAAGAATGCAGTTTAAAAAAGTTCTATTGGAATTTCGCATTGCAAATGATATGAAAGTACTTGATAGTCAAAACGTTGAAAATCTGTTAGATGTTTGTAATCTTTTGAATGAATAAGAGATGTTCCAAATAATGTTATAAATCTCCATAAAAAATCTGTCTTGCAATTGGTAATAAGATAAGAAATGATGTCAACTAGAATATAATTTTTGTTTACCATACATCAGTTTTTATTGTACTTCACTGACAAGAAGGATATGAATTTTTTTTAAGAATTGTCAGTGATGGTTAAAAAAAACTTCAGAAAGAGTACATTAAAATTACAACTAGAAAGTTGACATTTATATAGTGTGAAAAGTCTTCCCTATCTACATCTACTTGAACATACAAGGCTTTATGGTCCTCTGCTGCAGTTGTATTCAGACCTACAGCCCTCAGTTTGACAACCTTCTGAAGAACCTCCTCGTCAGACATCACATCATAGGGCTGCTTCCCAAATTCTAAAACTTCCCATAATGCAACTCCAAATGACCTAAAACAATGGAGTTAACAGATGTACTTACACTGTATAATTAATAAGACTTGTTCCAAGTGGTTTTATATGAATATAAATTATTTTTTTCAGTACTGTATTACATTCAAATATCTAATGAAATTTAATGAAATTTAAACCATTCACTTCAAATTATACAGGAATCATATTTTTTCTTCAATATATGATTTATTCTTAATTACATGTATGTATAATGTACAACTACATGTACAATGTACGGATAAGTGGTAAAACTGTAATTTAATGTACCAGATATTGGACTCCTTGGAGAACTGAGTGACCTGCCAGATATGGTCCTGTAATTGTAAAGTCTCCGGAGCCATCCAGCGGATCGGGAGTAAATTCTGTCCCGTGTCGTAGTAATCCTCCTACAAATGGGATCAAGATCAAGAGAGATCCTTAACACTGATTATTTTATTGTTATTTTTTAAATTCTTAAAGACATATAGGGCTACCAGTATTTTTTTCATCAACAACACAGACATTGTTTGATTAAACATGTACGTGTATCAGCAAACCTACATTGCCAAACATAAAAATTTCCTGTAAAATAGGACAAAAACACATGCAAGCAATCAAAAAGTGTTTTTTCTCAAGGGAGATACATGTATATAGGTTTTACACAAATCAATGAAAAAGTTTAATATATTTTTTGTGGTGGATGTACAAAATATGAACAAAGATTATATACTTTGTAATATTTTGTTTAAGTTTTGATACAGACCCTGTACTGGTCCTCTGCCACTCCATAGTCCCCAACCTTCACTGACAAGTCAGACATGACCAGAGAGTTACGACAGGCAAAATCACTGTCAGAAAGCAATAAGAGTGTGTTAATATCACTGTCAGAAAGTATGAGAGTGTCAACAAATTGCTGTCAACTTTGGTAAATCACATATTTCCAATAAAATAAGTATAAAGTATATGAATCTTTGCAAGTACATGTAATGGAGTACATTTATATGTAGTCCAATCCATGAATATAAATACACATATACTCACTGGTGAAGGTAGCCATGCCTGTGCAGTGAGGCCAGCCCTGCGGCCATGTCTACTACAAACTTCAGCGGAGTACCACGCTTCCTGAAGGACTCCTTTTCTGGAACACACCTCTGGAGGTATGACTTCACATCTCCCTTTTAACAGGAAAAATTAAATTAAGAAATTGAAATCTTCTACATGGGTAAGTTTTCATCCACACTACATTTTTGCCATCATTGACAGTGAGCAAATTTAAAATGGGGCTTCTGGAAAAATTGCCACGTACATGTATTTTGCTTAAACAACAACAACAGTAAATTTAAAAGAGGGAGAAGTCTTCTAAAACTGTGTGCAAAAATAACTCAAAAATTCCAATAGATTACATTATTGCTTAGATTAAAATTCATGTATGGAGAGGTACACTGTACTTTTAAATTCTCTTTTTGTAACCATGTACTACAAAAACAAAAAAACTTACAAATGGAGCTTGCTCCAAGATGACAAGGAGTGGAGGAGATTCTGTACACTGTCCCAGGATTGAAAGAACATTCGGATGCTCGATCTCCCTGTTGTGAGAAGAAAAAATTCCTGAAAATAAGCTTATATAAAGCATAAATCACATGTATCTACAATGTTTCCAATTAATACAACAGTATTTCATTCTGATGTTCGGTTAAAGAAAATCTTGTTTAAAATACAACTATGACAATAATTCAGTAAATTACATTGGATTTCACCTTTAAAATATAATCCAAAAAATGCTCTTTACAGATGTGGTAGGAAAATTCAGTTGAATGGGTCTGTACATTTAACAATAATATCTATATGCAGACAAATACCTTAACTGATATTTGACCTTTGAACGATTTAATGCTCCTCTACACAACACTGAACAGATGATGAATTAAAGATGGCTATTAGTATTATACTGTATGTATTCAACTAAATATTGGTGGAAACTTAACATACCTGTAAGCTGCCACTTCCTCAAGAAACAGTTGCTGCTCTGAACCTGTGGCATCGTCTTTCAGTAGTTTTACGACAACCCTCGTCTTCTTAGAGCTAACGCTGATTTTCTCAGCATCACCCACTAATACCTACCAGAAAAGTATAGTATACATTTAAAAATAAATAAAATATTCATAATAAAAAAAATATTCATCATACACTGTAGCATATTCTATGCAAAAATCTGCACTGAATTGGTTCTTAGTTTTAAAAGATTTTTTACCTGCCCGAACCACCCTATACCAATTTCTTTCACATAGAGCAGGTTACCTCGAGGAAACGGTCTATATACAGCTATATGTACAAAGAAAGGGAAAAGAAATTACAAAATTGTCACACTTGCTGATCTACATACCAGTAAATTAACAATATGGTTAAAAAAATATCGGAACCATGCATCTCTACAAAGTTATGTATTTTTCTACTCATGTCAGGTATTTTATAACTGATAAAAGATGATAATTCTCTTGTGTACAATTCCAATATTTTCAATATATTGTATGATATGTAACAACACTACATGATGGTAGACAAATTTTAAATATTTGTGTTTGAATATACACAAATTTAATATAGAATATGTGCATGATACATAATGGTACACTTACATGCCCATAAACAAAAGTTTAATCAAGAAAAGTATACAAAAAAGATCATGATTACTGATGTGTTTGGCGGTTATCCGTTGTTGTTCTCTCTCAATACTAGAAATCCGAGGTCGAAGTGCGGTTGCTGTTACAGTTTTGGCAAGAATATCTGGCAAAGGCTCGAATGTGACCTGATTAACATCCGAGGTGTCTGCAGCAGCATTTTGGGCGGAAAATATAGAAAATCCCTGACCATGCCCTGCCTCCACGTCATTTTCAAACGTCTGCAATTTGAAACCATCAGTCAAGTATTTAAACTTAACATACCTATTATGTAGGTGACTTCATGCAAGATAAGATCTTTCAGGTAAGTATATTAGCTTTTTGTTGTAGCGAAGCCAATGAGAAATGTAAGTGTGAAAGAACCTTTAAGTGATAACAGAAGAAAGCTTTTTTATGTTGCATAAGGAAATGCATACCGGGTAACTGTGTTCATTCTGTATAATATCAAAATAAGACTATCATATAAAGTTTTAAATCTGGAGCAGGAACAAATTCAATTAAAATATACCTTTATGATAATGTACTAGCTAGTACATGTATGGCAATCATATAAATAAGATTCTTTTTTCTTTTTAAAAATCTTGAATTTTTTAATATTAAAAATATCAAACTGTGCATTACCTGGCACAAGTGAAAAAATGTAGGACAAATCAATCTTACCGAGAATCCTGCTGGAGACTTCTTGAAGAGTTGGCAAATGCATCCAAAGACTAGCAGCACCGAGGCAAAACTCAGACCGATTCCGGCCAGCACTGCTATGTCCAACATGGTTTATATCACGGGGGGTTTATCTGTAATATATGAAAACAAGATTTCATGTTATTTAAAATTCATGTTATCTATAACTAAAGAGGATAGTAAAATATCACATTTCATACCACCAACAGATGTCATTATTCAGCAGATATTGTATTTTTCTATTAACCTCGTAAATTTAATTGAAACTGTTCCTGTTGGGCTAAACCTTACCTAGTAAGGTCTATATTTTGACAAAAGCCTATTCAGAACTAAAATACATATTAAGGAAGATTTTTTTTTACATCATAGCTAATAGTGTTTTACAAGATTTAATTTTATGTATCAGGTATTAAGTCATTCTATTACACTATTAAATAATGCAGTTTCCCTGTTAAGGCCCCTTTCTGGCCCCTGTGGGGCATGTTTGAACAAAATTAAAATATTAAATCTACTATATACATGTATCAGAAAGCAAATGATACAGTTTGGACATTACAGGCTTTTTGGTTCTTGAGAAGAATATTTTAAACTACCATAACCCACACTTTTTTCAATCTTTCCCAATTATCTTCCTTTTAAAAAGGACCTGGTCCTTCATTTGAACAAACTTGAAAGCCCTTCCCACATAAGTATGCTTTGTGCAAATTTGGTTGAAATTGGCCCTGTGGTTCTGGAGAAGATGAAAAGTTAAAAGCTTACAACAACGACAACGACAACAGACAATGGACAAAAATCTATACATGATAATTTTAATTTTGATCTAAACACCCCCAATTTAGAAATATAATATCTCAAAATTAACCTTTTCCCTCCATTTTCACATTTTTAACATAAAATGCCTTCTTTTCAAACAGTTTTTCTTTCAGAAAACATTAAAGGTATTTGCCAGGGATATGAATGTACATATCAAATTAAGTATGTAAGTTTGAATGTTTCATTTAATCTTACAATAATAAATCTATTCAAAACGCGTGATGACATTTACTTGTGCTCATACGCCATGATCAGGTTTGGCGTGTTATTGAAAATTGAACGTCACAGATTTCCAATGCAAACATAAGGGTAAATATACACTAAATGTAAATATTGAGATTTACATTAACTTTTTAACGATAGTCTGTCCCGAGTTTTTGCTTCCACCACTTTTTGCTTGATATTTCGATAATCATAAATACCTTTGTGCTGAAACTACTTTCATCCACATAATATGAAAAATGTCCAGATTATCTGTTTTGAAACGCCCCCTCTACCGCTTCAGGTTTCAATACACATCCCAAAATAGAAAGTCTACGGGAATTTTGCATTGCATCAGCCATAATTAAGCCGGATGATAACGTTGAAAATTGTGCGAGATGTCCCGAGTACTTCCGAATGGAGAAAACATTTCCCATTATAAATCTCCGTAAGAAAATTGTTTTCGTTCCTATGAACTTTTATGAGTGAAAAATAATAATTTGTCAATGAAGATATCTTGGATATTTTCCCTTTTATCAATTTCAACAGCATTTTTTTCACAGGTATGTGTATTTTTCTTAAAAATCATCAAAAAGTGATGGCAGCAATAACTTGGGACAGACTATAACTTGATGTCATTTACAGTTTCGCTATTAAAGCAAAAAAATTGTCATTTCTGTAAAGTAAATATATATCTGTTGTGGATATCATATCTTAAATAAGATCCTAATTAATATTATCATTAGTGGTTGGTCTAGACCACTTTCTTAAGAGTGCAGTGGATCCACATTAAATCTCCTGTCTTGATTGGAATAAGTTATAATTCTCAGATTCTATAATAAACAGATTATAAAACGGACAATAAATAACTTAACGTGGATTAAAACGTACCCTAAACTTCTGTAAAATCGGTAACATCATATCGATGGAGGCGTTTCTGAGGTCTCTGGTTTTTTTCAATGGTTCTCCATTTTGATATTCGTAACAATATGGGCGTTTTAAAAATGCTAGAGGGTGTTCCGATTTATGTTTCTTGAGAAAAAAATTAAACTTTCTTTATTTTTTTTTATAAATTAACTAATGTTATATTTTAACTCATTTAGGTATCTGAACAAAAAACAAATTCCGGTTTTTTTTTTAAATGTCGGAGTATTCCGAAAATATCCGAAGCAGTGGAGCGTGACAATATGGCGCCTATGAGAGGAAGTTGATTTCAGATTTGACATAAAGCACCTGGGTCTTTTAAGATATATTTCTTCACTACTGCTTTGTATACCAGTGAGATAATCATGGAGACCAACACAAATACGTTTGATTTGTCTGGTAAGTAGATAATTTTTTATCTATATTTTATTGTGAAAATTGAGTAACATTTCTTGGTTCCCAAAAGGGGAGGATTGTGGTTATATTGTTGAGAATAATAAGAAATTGTATATGAATATACACAATTTTAGAATGTGTTTAAACTAGAGCAACCATCTAAATGCACGGATCTAGAGGGGGGTCTGATCCTTCTTGGAAAATTCAATAATTCCTGAAAAAATGGCACTGGACCCCCACCACCCCTTTGGAAAACAAAATTATCCCTTGGACCCACCCTTCCCCCCACTGGACAATTTTTCTGAATCTGTGCATGTGTGATAAATGATTTTAGCATAGTTAAATAAAACAACATTTTCATGGTGGTCTAACAGGTTGGGACCAATCGCCCAAATGGGATATAATAGCCCGTTTGGGATATAATAGCCCAAATGGGATATAAATTTAAAGGGACTTGGACACGATTTGAGCTCAATTTTTCAAAATTTACTTTTTCATTTTTGATGAATAGAATGGTCAATATGGATGTTTTTAATGCTCTGTCAAAATTTGAAAGTCAAATATCGAGTTACAAGCGAGTTTCAGAGGTTAAAATTCTTTGTTTTGTAAACAAAGCTCGAGTCTTGTTATTGTTTACATATGTCTTGAATTGGTAAAAGTTTCAATCTAATGTTGCATTTTGTTATTGATAAACTTATTTATGAACACATTTAATAAGTTTATCTTGTTTCCACAAGTTATTTTGTCAAACAAATGGTAATTTCTTTACTTTACATTATTTGTAAACAAATATAAGACTCGAGCTTTGTTTACATAACAACGACTTCTTTCCTCTGTATCTCGCTTGTAACACGACTTCTAACATTCAAATTTTGGTAAATTATTCAAAATACACAAGTAAACTATTTAATACATAAAAATCAAAAATAAAATTTTCATCTGAAATCGTGTCCAGGTCCCTTTAAAGTGCAAAATATAAAAATTTTTGATTTTGAAATTTTTGATATAAATCCGCATTAATGTATATCAAATGCGACAACTTTTGGTTAAGAAGTTTTTCTATATGTCTTTAGTTTGTAAGATTGATCCCCATAAAGTTTTGGAATAACTGAGGGATCAATCTCCGTAATAGTGCGGTTACAGAAAAAGTTGTTTACCAAAAGTTGTTACATTTCATCTATTCTAACGCGGATTTATATCAAAAATTTCAAAATCAAAATTTTTTATTTTTTGCACTTTAAATTTATATCCTATTTGGGCTATTATATCCCGAACGGGGGCTATTATATCCTATTTGGGCGATTGGTCCCAACCTGTCTAAGGGGCACTTTAACCCTGTACTAGTATTTCGGGCAAGTGTCATAGTAGGTGTTTGGACTATAAAAACACTGATTGTGTTTTGTGACGTCTAGCGTGAGTGTATTGTGGCACCTAAGTAAATGGTGTCATTTGTTATTTAGGAATATATTTTATGGGATATACAATGAATGGTTTTATAATGCTATAGTTTGCCTCTATGGTTATGAATGAGCTTGTTATTATTCTGTCATACACTCAGTCATGGTATTTTGGGTAGGATAACTTGAATATGATATATAATATGGTGAAGAGGCTAATATACTTTAATTAAGACAAAATATAAAATGCTGGAAGAAAAAAATGTATGGTACTTAAAACTACTTATTATATAGTTGTTGATTTATAAATATCTTAATATGATTTATATGTGGACTGGTTTGCTCATCGATCTAATTCCAATTGTGTCTGTCTAGAGAGACTGATGATTAAACACGAATCAATTTTGATTGTTAACCATGCAGCATTGATTGTTATAAATTTATCTTTGCAAAACTTAAACAAAAATTATCTGAGTCCTTGAAGTTATTAATCAAAACATTTTTGCATGTGTCAGTATAAATTATTAAATATTACATATATGTTTGTAAATTCATGACTTGCTAGGACAATTCGTGACATGATAATTATTCATTTTTTTTAATTTTAAATTGAGAATCTATATAAGGGTATAAATAATGTTATTTCAGCATAGCAAAGGAAGCATGTGAAAAAAAAAAAACTTTCAAATTAATTGATAAACTTTTAATTAAATGTGCCATTTCCTTGAAATGATTTCTGCAACATAGCCATGAAGAATTTTCCTTCTATCATCACGATGTAACAGGAACATTGTATGGTAATAAAATTTATACATTTTTGAGATTTTATGAAGCAAAACAGGCCGGCACTTATGATATTGAAGGTAATTCATATAAATTAACATGTAGTTTATTTGAAACCATTTTACAGAGTGTATGTAACATACATTGAAAACATGTAGATAGAAATAACTGCTGTTAAAATTAAGGTAAACAGGAAGATTTTTGTATTGTTCTTAATACTGATACTCCTACTCAAGAAAGATGACGGTAGTTAATACCGGTATTTAGGATATACATACCTGGTACATGTACTATCAAATTAGGGACTATTATCATAATGAATTTTATAGTAAATTGGTTATTGATTTATTGTGAACTTCCTTTACATCACTCACTTTAAATAATTGCTGTAGATTTAGGAAGCTTCAGTTCTGAATATGTGTCGGCTGCTATATTATGAATGTTTTTCTTATACATGTACTGGTATTTGGACTAGTTTTTCAGTCTTTGGAAACTATGAAAATATAGGACGTATATGCAGTATTCTCACCCCAAAATTTTTAAGTTTTATAAAAAACTTTAAAAATATTAAGGTGGCAGATAGTTGAAATCATATTGAATATACGGTAAGTGTGTAAAAGGTTATCTGCACAGTGACGTCATAATGTAGAAATGACATCATGAAAATTGTCTTATTTTGATAAATTAATGTTTTGTAGCAAATTATGGGTGTTTTCCGATGGTTTTTTGACTGGGAAACATCAAGTGTGGGCTTGCTCAAGTACCATTTTTAAGTATGATGTGTATAATTATATGAACAAAAACATATGTAAAAATTATACTTGAGCAGACCTGCGCTCTGTACTTCCAATTCCCAAATGCAAAATATAATTTAAAAAATGCCAAATATTTTTCATTTGTTTGCAAAATTGCGGGAATTAATTGGCTCATTTAGGTGACGTCATAGATAATGGCTAATGGATAATGATAACTTAAATGTATCAAGATTAAAGTGATAGGAATCCTCTGTAGAATAATTTATGAAGATTTGATTTTTATACGATACTATATGTGTATTTAAAAATTAGTTAAATTGGGGGCAGATATTTAGCCTTACCAAATATAGTCCTTTCCTGTAAAGTCCATGTCAGCTGTAAAGGTTAAACTAACTGCAAACAAAGTTCATGGAGATAACTGCATGTTTAGGTTTTCAATTATGGTATTTGTCTATTTTTCTTGCATTATTGCAAGGAAGTCACATCTATTAAATGGTCAACATTTTACTTTTGTATATCATATATTATGACATGGGAAAATAGAAAATTTTATTTTTGAAAATTGTCATTCGATCATCATATTTACAGTTACCGGAATACAAACATCATGAATATGTGTAGACAGTAATTTTCTGTGATCTAAAGGTTTATTAAATCCTTGGATATTTGACCAGAAACAAAAATGAATAAAATACAAAAAAGATTAGTCAATCAAAGTGCACATTTTAATCATGCAAAATCAGCATTTTGGTATATAAGTTTAAAACAGTACTTAGTATAAAATCAGACACCGTATAAGATAAGCCTTATTATAGTCATGGCAGGGTTTAACATTTTAACATGTTTTTAACTATTATAGTTTAACAAATACTCTGGCTGGCTGTAACAATATTTGTTTTAACACTAACTTTAAAGTTAAGAAAGGTGTGTTAAAATGTATCTTTAATATCAACATGATCAAGTTTTTAATGGTTAAAAAAAACCTCAAGAATTATTAAAGTTTATCACCTTATATACCGGGTATATATAGTATATACATGCATGAGTATATATGCATGTACTGATTGATATAACAGCATATTATAAAAACAAATAAGATCATGTGGTAGGTTTACTTCTTTGTAGCAAATGGATATAATCTTAAATTAAATCATAAATGTTGTGTGTGTATATAAATAGCTTTTGTATTCAAAAATAACTTTTATATATATATGACTTTGCTGGAATGGACCTCAGACCCACATGGAGAACTTAAGCTTAAATTGAATAAGAATTCTGTCAGTAGCTGGGAACAATTCATGGGGGATTTGATTAAGGGGGAGCAGAAACTCATAATATCACTGATAAAGATTGTAAGCCTCTTGTTTTGATGAATTCAACATATGCTATGTTTCTCATGGATTGTTGAGGAAAACTTTGGGGGTTCATTTATATGCCAGTTTTATTCTATCTACTCGGTGCAGAGTTTTTCCATGTCACTTCTCAGTGCTCATATCCCCTAGCTGTCAGAAGAAACTGTGAAAGAGTGTTAGATTTCTAATAGATGAGGAAAGACTTCACATATCTAAGATATATGTACCCCACATTTGCAGATAATTAATGGAGATTTTCCTTCTAAGAAATTTATCACTGGAGCATATAAATTGTGGATCTAGCATTACATACTAAAATTAATGTATTTTTGGGGGTGCAATTTTCCTCTGACACCACATACAATGGATTAACAATTTTTATTAGACATGCATCCCGTACTAGGAATTGTGTGGCAAACTGCATCGGAACTCTGATCAAGAAGGGGGGAAAAATATTCAGTTTGTGTTTTGGCATGTTGGATACATGTGTTGATCATTGTTTGTGAGTGGGTTTGATGTTGGTGAGGATTCAGCAGGAGGCTGGATGTTATAGGCCCTGATCCCCCTGGTCAGTGGAACCATGCAATTACCTCTAATTCTTCCTGGATGTTTGTTATTACAGATCTGACACCTGAAGAACAACAGCTTCTGGAAACCATTCGAGAGAGGAAACAAAAGCTCCTAAAAGAAATTCAGGTAGGTTTATATATTGCATCAGTGTTTCTTTTTCTAATATTGCTTTTAAACATGTGTAAGTTGTGGAGTTTGCTCTTCTGTTTCTATTTTCTTCTCTGTTTAACTTATCAATCTCATGGATAAAAATTGCATTTGATTTAGAAAAATATGTATAGCAGTGCAATGGCAATGAATTTTTTAATAATAATATCATTGTACATGTACCATGTTTAATTTATCTAAGTTCTATCTTTTTTCTCGCCTCCCTCTCCCTCCAATTATATTGGATTATAAAATGCAGTGCTATAATATAAAATCAACTTAATATTAAGCACATTTTTAGGTTGTTATACAACCTAAAAATGTCCTGTATTTTGTACGGTAAGTCTAGATTTTAGATTCATCATTTTTGTGATAAATAACAATTACCTGGTAAATAATAAATATTAATACATAGTTTCTTTAGGAATTTTGGAATTATTGCCTACTTATTTACTGTACCGGTAATTGAATTTGCAAAATTATAAGAAATTCATCAGTTTGGTGTTTGAAGTGGCGACTACAGATCGGCACAATGCTTTGTGCTCTTTTCTGTACTGGTTCAGCAGCTCTGCAGCTTTTTAAGATAATTAAAACAGATTAGAATAAATGGTGTGTGTGAGATTTTGAAGTGCCAGTATGCTGATTACGGTGGCTACAGAAGCTGACAGGCAATTCAATGAGACAAGGTCCAGATAAACCGCAAGGTCAAAGTGGCGGTGCTATTCTCAGAGTCTTGAAAAACAGAAGTTAATGATCCAAATACGAAAACAACCTGTCTTAAATTAAGAAAAAGTACATTGAAGTTTTGGAGGTGTTTTTTGTTTTGGGTTCTTTTTTTGTGTGTGTGGGTTATTTTATGGTTTAGTTTTTGCTGATGTCTATTAAAAAAATTATAATTTATTTAAAATACCGGTACACACATTTGGGGTTAACTAAGTCGTTCATAGGAGTTGTAATTTAAATTATTGAATATTTTTTTTCAATCTTCAGTAAAATGAAAAAATAATAGATTAATGTTGTACATATACCGGTATATGATATGTGAATGCCAGTGCATTCCACTTCTTGATATTTCAGCCCTTTTGACTAGAATTTATAGAGATGGTAAACGGATTTCAAAGAAGAAATTAATTAGTCATCTAATTAAGACTTAAGATGCATGATGTAAAATAGCGTGACTCATCTTGATGAAAAGAGACTTTTTCCTGCAATTAGAGATGCAATAATATGTTATCCCCCGCTTGGGTCTCTTTCAATGCCCACTGTGTTGTTGACATGCATGATGGTGCACAGGGCGAAGAATCGGTGTTATGGGTCAATAAGATTCGTCATCTTGTCCATTGTTTTGGGGTCACATCAGTATTGACAGTTAATTGCCAGATCCGCTAATCACAGGCTGTTATAGTTTCACCAATAACCATGCTATCTGGGAATTAGACACTTTTTTAATGTGGAGAGATTATTTCCTGATCAATGCTGTGATAGTGTGCATTACACTTATTTGATTTCCTATGTTAGTCTCTATTGATGGGATTCTGAGGAGACGAGGGTCGTCATAAGAATGCGAATGTCGTAGGATGTGCACTTACTTTTGAAATAATTGTTTGATTTTCTTTCAACTATATAGATTTGAAGGATTTGTGATTTTGCTTTTAAAACAATGTCTTAAATTTTGTTAAAACATGTTCAGTGTCATTTCAAATTGAAATTTGATATATCATGACTATGATGGGAAACTGTTTCATGAATTTTATGGACTGAGGAAAGTATTTGAGATATATGGAAAAAAAAAGTGCTGTCTTTAATAATTTCATCAACAATGTGAACATTGAAAAGCAGAAAATGTGAAAACAGGTTTATTTATTCAATATCCAAAATGATGCTTATGGATTCTGGTGTGGTTTGTGATGGAACTTTGTTACACTGGGGGAATTTACTCAAGGTATACACAGTAAAACATGCAAACTTAGAACGTCTGGGATTCTTTTTCTTTTGGAAACAGTCAATTTAAGATATATGTTTTATCTTTATGTTAATTTTACACCTCAATATAAGATTAGCGGTGAGACATTTATGTTCACCCAAACTGCTTGGCTAGAAACCCTGTGTTGTTTGAATTAGAGATCATACCTGATAAAATTAACTTAGATAAGAAGAAGAAAAGTCAAAAGGAAGAAACAGGATAGCTTTTAATTTTACAGGGAATAACACAAATTAAAGAAGAGAAGAATTTTAGTGATTTAAAATAGAATAAAAACAACTCAAGTTAATAGGAAATAAAGACTTAAGACTTTGAACAATGGGATATGTAATGATCTGTAAAGTTAATGGATAGCACTTCAAAGCTAAAAATATTATGTATGTGATTCTTTTCATGTGGCTGGGGGCGATAATGATATCTATTTTAATGGATTAATTTGGTGTTTTGTCCTATCAGACATTCAGTATTGGTCTATTGTACTAGTAGCATATGCATTTGAAATAATTAGTTATTTTTTTATAAACAATTTTTTTTCTTTATTATTTGCAGGAACTTAAAGATGAAATAGCAGAAGTCTCCAATGAAATGGAGACCATCGAGGTCTCAGATGAAAGGTAAATATCCTATAATGTAAGAGAGAGAGAGAGAGAGAGAGAGAGAGAGAGAGTTCTAAATATATCCAAACTTTAAAATTTCTAATCAAGAGACTCAAAGAATAAAAGAGTCTTTTGTCTAAGAACTATGACAGTTTAATCTTTGCTTGAAATCTCATTGTATGCAAGCACAAATGCTTTCTGTTTCTTATTTAAAATGCTATGGAATCTGTACAAAGATGTGATACTGAAGGTTGCATTGCTTGATTGTAATCAAACAATGACATCATCCTCACCATCTGTCGACTACACAGGGAAAGCTGACATGCTATGTTTGCAGAGTTCCTGCTCTCATACAAACTCACTATTAGACCGAGATTCATTTCACATTGTGTATAGGAACTGGAAATGGCTAATGCATTAAAATAAATGTTGTACAGTAGTAGCCATTGTTTTTGGGCCTGAATATATAATAAAAAGAATCAGAATAGTTATTTATGGTTCTAATAATTTTCTTCTTTTTTTTATTTTTAGCAAAAACAATCCGAAGAATAAACAAATGTCCATTGGGAAGAAGAAATTCAATATGGATCCTAAGAAGGTATATACAGACAGAAAGAAATTATGGAATGAAAATGAAATGACTTTGCTACATGCTGGTTTCCCAACCAAATTTCTTTCACACACACCCCACCCCCCCCCCCCCCTTCCACTTTAACAATCATTCTCAGCTGGTCAGTTTGAGTGTTTGAATACAGAGACCATCTGTCAGACTTTGTTTACATTTACAGTTTATGTTGAGACTTGTCAGAATTATGATTCTTTGTCAGAGTCCCTATAAATAGTAAGTTGTGTACAGTAAACAGTCTCCTACTGTCTACATAAACAATAAACACACTGTGGATAAACAGGGGAACTGACAAATGTTAAGAAGGCAAGGGATTTTTTTAAATTTGCATCAGATTTAGTTGCTACTTTCTCAACCTGATTCTAAGGTAGGATGTAATCAACCTGTATAGGATGTCATTGAAAGCTATCAGTTTCAAGTGAAAAAAAGGACTGGTGTGAAAATTGAACCCAAAAACTTCAAATGAGACACAATTTGATAAGTTCTGAGGGAACTGTGAGTTTGAGCATTGTTAAAGGTTTTTCAATAAATGTGTACTAGTTATTCCATGCTTCTGATTCAATCTTGAATGAACTGGCTAGTTGTTTTATAATTGTGCAGTAGAGATAAGATACATACAGATACCGTTAGGGATTTAGCTTTATGCCAGTAGTTAAAACGATGACAGTAAATCAAGATGGAGATGAGATATAAAGGAAAACATAAATGGTATTAGTAAAGTGAAGATGTAAATTATTGCAGTATACACTTGATCTGGAACAAATTATTTCCTTGAACATTCACATCGGGTCAGTTGCTGATACTGTTGGATATATGCTAATACGGAAATGGGCTGTCTATTTCATCCAACACTTGAATTTTCAGAGTAAATATATTTGAAGTTCTGACAAGGGTCAGCTTTATTTTAAGGCACTGTAAAATTGTAATTATCTTTTTGAATCTCTGCCGGATGAATTATAGGCATTCGTAAGAATAACAGGGGCTACTCAAATGCAAAAACGGATATCAATGCTGTAATGCAAAAAGAATTAATAATTGTGCTCGGCAGTATCTTGGTAAAATATTTCTTTAAGCGGTAAACATTTTAAAGAATCACAATATTGTTACAATAAACAGTTTTCCATTTCTTGAACTGTATTTAGGTGTTGTGTTGATGGATCCACTCTTAAAAATCATTACCAATCTGCTTCTTGTCTTGTTAGAACCCTTTTGCCAAGGAATATCTCTCTCTCTCTCTCTCTCTCTCTCTCTCTCTCTCTCTCTCTCTCTCTCTCTCTCTCTCTAACATATATCATTTAGCTTACATTCAGCTTTATTACATTTTTTTTTATACACAAGGAAGAAAGCATAAAAGTAAGCAAGTTGATTTCAATGGGATGGTATACTAGGTAAAACATATACATGTACATATGTTAATTCACACCTTCCTGGTATGGTGTTTTAGACATTGGACATTATTTTTGCTTCCTACATATACATGTACTTGAAAATGAAAGTAAAAGATTGGTTTGTTTTTTTTTAAACCTAGATTACATAATGTTTATGCTCTTGCTTCAAGAGGAGATCTCTTGGATTCAAAGGGCTCTTCTCAATAAGAATATACATGTGGGAGCGGAATACTTGAATTGTGTATTTTCCACCATAAACGCAGACTCAAAGTCCTACATCTGTTTATTTTTTGTTCATGTTTTTTTTTAAGTAATACATAAAAAAAAAAAACATGAACGAAAAATACTTAATAATTATGTGTTCTAAATATCGGAAACAAATTAGAATTGTGTATCATGGACTAAATCTTGACTGTAAAAGTTCAAGTGTATTACACATGTGTACAGGGTACATGTACTAATACGTAATTATTAAATACACATATATACCGGGTACTAGTACATGTACTTAATTATAAAAACTGTTCAATTTTCTCCACGACATTTTAAGTACCGTACTATCTTTTACCTCTGTACCAGGATGTAGCCAGTAAATTAATTCATAACAGCAAGTAAATGTTTGGGAACGCCCAGTATATATTGTCAGTTGAGTCAGTTATTCAATGAATTAAAACCTTATCTTTACGGGAAGGGGGGGGGGTATTTACACAATTAATTTTTTATGAGTACTACAAGAAAAATACTTATTAGTTTAAACCATTGTTACTTGAGATCCCAGGTTCCCAATGTTCAAAGTTGTCTTACCTATAAGAAAACATTGTTTTGTAGGGTTCATAGTTTATCAAATCTTTTGCTATTTTAGGCAAAACATAACTTGGACCACATCATTATGATAAAGGAATCTAAATGTTAATAACAACTTTTTGAAACATTCTCTTTATATGTTGTAGGGCATTGAATACTTGATTGACCACCAGCTTCTTCCCAATGACCAAGAGGAGGTGGCCAAGTTCTTGTACCAGGGCGAGGGACTGAACAAGACAGCCATAGGGGACTATCTAGGGGAGAGGTAAGCAATTTATTTAAAAGTGTCGGCTATGAATTGTGAATTGTATTGTTGATTTTGCTTTTTGTCAGATAACCAGATAACATCACCTAACAAACCCCCCCCCCCCCCCCACCCCACCCACCCCCACCACACACACACACACACGAAAAAAGAGAAAACCCTGATAAACACAAGAGTTGACTTCAATACTTCAGTATCAAACAAAAGACACTTTTACCCACTACATGGCCCCATACTGCAAATTTAACATAATGCTGTCTTCAGTACATAGTGTATTAAGTACATGCATATATAGAAGCAGTGTAAACACAGAGCTCTAGTTGAGCCATAGTGATTACAAGGCAAGTCAGTTGGTGGCCAGGTGCACAGCTATAGTGGTCACAATAAAATACATATTAATGGTAAACCGAACACAGATTGGCCCCTGTGACCTTTAACCTTTGGTGACTGTCGCAATCTACAACAAGGTGCGAGTGTATTGACAGAAACAGACTACGGCAATAAAACGTGAGTCCCCATGCATGCTTTAATTGACCACTGACATCAGGTATTGGTCACTTTGTCACTGATATGTACATGCATGACATCATTTGTTGACTCGATCATGCGTGTTAACTGGTGTGTCCGGTAATGTGTGACTGGTTCAAGCGACAGTGCAAATGATTGATTGATTGAGGAAATAAAGAGTGATTTTTAAAGGGATTTTTTTTAACTATTAGTCATTAGTTTGAAATTATTCATGCCTTATTGCATGTACTCTGTTTATTAAATAAAATATACAGTTTCAGTGGACCAACGATCCATCGAGGATGATGACAACAAAAGAACTATATTGTTCGATTCTCATGTCTTCTTTGTGAACATAAAGAAATAATGTAGCAGTGCATGACACTTGAAATATAATTTTGCACTTTATTAAAAACTCCCAGTCTGCTTACCAAATAGAACTAGGTCTAAAGATCAGAAAAAAATTAAGATTATAGCAATTCACACATATACCAGTTCTTGTCAGCATTTTGTATAGAAAAAAAACTCTACCATTTAAATTAGTTTGTATTTTTATCTATAATCAAATCAGGTGAAACTTGATCTGGTGTGTACAATGTAACAATATTTTTTTCTTACAGGAATGACTTTAACATCGCTGTTCTGAAGTCATTTGTGAATCTGCATGAGTTCTCTGACATGATTTTGGTCCAGGCATTGAGGTAGGTACAATTGCTGAATACAGGCTGATAAAGAGAGTCACATATATTCAAAAAGAAGGCTTAGAAAATCACAAAAAGAGGACAGACATGAATATATTTAAGACTTTATGTGAGATCTTTGCTTCGGATCTGGCAGAAACAATATAAAACAAAAAGAAAATAAAGGCATGGCAGTCTGATCATGAGTCAGATGTAATGATTTTATCACATGGAACTTACAACATGTGGAAGGATAGTTATCTTTTATGTTCCTCCATTCTGTCTGTGTTAGATAATACAGGGCAAGTGAAATGTTTTCAAGATAAGGTTAATTTTGATCCTGGTTGTTGTGAATAGATTAACACTAAAAGCACACATTCCTTTACATTAGACAATTAGCTACACTGCCTTTGAATAGATAATGCAGGTTCATGCATACCGGTATACAAAAATATGCTTTTGTGGGCTTTGACAATAAGAAAAGACTCTCAGGGCCTCCCTTTGAACTACAAAATTTTCTCTCTTGTATTGTGTAGAAAAAAAATATTAAAATGAAAACTTTGTATGTTTAAATCATCCATAGGAAGAATAAGGAATTGATTTAAAAGGATGAAATCTTATTTTTAATTTTTTTTTTTTTAATATATATTGCTACTTCATAATACATGTACTCTATTTGTTCACAATCTGTGGTATCTTGCTGTTGTTTTCCAGGCAGTTTTTATGGAGCTTCCGTTTGCCAGGAGAAGCTCAGAAGATAGACAGAATGATGGAATGCTTCGCCGAGAGATACTGCGAGCTCAACCCGGGAGTTTTTACTAGCACAGGTATTTTATAACATGGCTTTTTTGTCTCAGAAACATCGAGAATTTTAAAGCATACTTAGTTTCTGCAAAAGCTGCAACATGAAAGAGATCTCTGAACAGCTTGGTTCAGTTGGAAACATTGGTGTTTATTCTGTGATTTTATCATAGCTATAATAAAGTGAGTGAATTTGCTGACTTTTGGCAATGACATTTTTATATTGACATACAACAAATTAATGAGTTCTTTGTTGCATAAAATTTGTTTGATGTTTTAATTGATGATTCATAACATCTACATAGATTCGATTACCTTCTGGTTTGTTGCAGACACCTGTTATGTGTTGTCGTTCGCCATCATCATGTTGAACACTAGTCTCCACAACCCCAGTGTGAAGGATAAGCCTTCTGTGGAGAGGTTCATATCCATGAACCGGGGGATCAACGACGGTGGTGACCTGCCACCTGAACTTCTAACGGTGAGTCACCTCCTACGCCTTATTCCGGCCCCAATTTTTTGTCAGGTGAGGTGGGGGTCTATTGGCAAGCTTGTGATGTAAAAACTGTTTCATGAATTGAGGGAGAGCGAAGAGAAAAATGTAAAACAAAAACACACTTTTGTAGTTAGTGTTAATGGATTGGATAAGATTATGGATTGGACATTCTTCCATAAATATCTTGTATTTCTATGTATATACATGAACATGTTTTTTACTTTGGGGTTTCAAAATCCTCAGCTTGTTATAACTTGGAATTGATTGCTGAAAGGTTTATTTCCAAAGTAATAAGAATTACCAGTATTATGATAAAATATGAAAGGTTTGATAATTATTTTTTTTGGAAGACTTATACACTGTATTTATGTGTTTTATCATCTGACGTGCATAACAATAAGGCATAAAAAATGTTTAATACTATGAATGTCTAAAATTTGTTTGTAGAGTTTGTACGATAGCATTAAGAAGGAGCCGTTTAAGATTCCTGAGGATGACGGCAATGACTTGATGCACACATTCTTCAACCCAGACAAAGAGGGCTGGCTGTGTAAACAAGGTAAAACTCTCCCTTCCTTTAAAAAGGGGCCAGGGTCACTCTTGGGATTCTGGGAAGAGTCACATGACTCTTATTTTCAGGCCTGTCTTAGACTTTTACCCTAATGAACCTTTCAAACTGCATGTTAGAATTATGAATATATATATTATACTAATAAAAATCAAATTAAAAGCTCAATTCTTGCATTGAAAGTTAGAAAAGAAACTTCAAGAAGTGTCTGTGCCTGCTAAAAGTATATATAACTGAATCGTTCTTATACCCATGGAAATGTATCGATTCATTTTTTTGGTTCTTTTTAATTCTTTGTATGAAATTTTTGTGGTTAACAATGTCTCCAGGATAAAATCTTCCGTTTGTTATATGGATTCACTGTGATGTGTTTGTGTATATCTCTTTTACCCCATTTACTTGCACAGGGGCCAAAAAAATCAGTAAGTTTGGTGTATTCTGCCATGTTCATGTTGACTCTTTGTTTTATATTTCATATCAAAAGACATTCTTTCCTGGTCAAATGTGGCAAAAGCTTTTTGGTGCTTGGAAATTTTTTTTTCATATGTATGTATATATACATATATACACACACACCTTGGGGTGGATTATTTAGATGAGATGAAATTTGGCTTCTGATCGAAATTTGGAAAGTAGGAGGAATTGAGCGATTTGTAGATATTTTTGATAGTTTTTTAGAAAATCATGTTTAGAGTAAAATAAATAGCATGGAGAAACTATTTTTAGGTGGTAGAATTTCCTGTTGATTTCTTTTGCTCCAAATTCATGGTGCCTTTGACCAGTTGTTGCACAAAGTAACTCCATTCGAAGCATGTGTATTCCTGCTAATCAGCATTAACAGATCATTCCGCAGTACTAGTGATATCAAAAATATCTATAACTGATAAAATCTGAAAAAATATGTCTAAACTTGTACACGATTTTAAATATCTAGTCATGGATGAGGGAAAGGGGGATATTAAAATATATAAGCATACTGTAATTTGCTACAGCCTTAATACTGCTATATACTTGATAGAATAGTGCTGAAGTTGACCCACAATGCAACACACTTAACAGAACTTACTACTAGCCGATTCTGTAGATGTCATAATCATGAACCTCTATTATGAATATACATGTATATCTATAATATTGAAATGTATTCAAGCCTTCTTACTTTGTAACCTTGGCATTACAGTTGTATACACTTCAGTTATGGAGCTGTTATTATGATATAAAGCTTAATAAATATATAATACTTGGGATAGGAAGTAGTGTTAGTGATGGTGGTGGCAGAAAAAAATGTAGTTCTGTAACTTAAAAAAATCATCACTAGATCTTTCAGAGTATTCAGAGCATATCAAACAGATATATAGAGTGAAGGTTTTTTTTTTTTTAAATATTGTAATTGTATATATATTTATATTCTATTTTATCCAAGCACCTAATGGTTTTGTCTTTAATGTTGAGAGTGAATTGCTAGTAAAGCTATCGTGAACTTTGATAAATCTGTGTTCCACAAGAAAGAATGTCTCCATTGTTAATATTTTTCATTGAATGTGCATGGATTTTTCAATTTTTTAGTGGGTAAATATTTGTGAGTGATAACTTTATGTTTTGCTAATTATCCTGCATTACATCACATTCTTAATTTTTTAAAAAGAAAAGTAGAGAGATGAAATCTGTTGTGCAATAAAAAAAGAACAACTTAGAAATGGAAGAGTTAGAGAATGTGTAGATTTCTTATCAGTGGTATTTCTTATGTAGATATCAGAAGATTAAGCATTCTTCCTTTTTAATGGAGAATTAAATGTTTACTAATACGTTGCAGGTGGAAGAATAAAGAATTGGAAGAGGAGGTGGTTCATCCTTAACGACAACTGTTTGTACTACTTCCAGTTCACAACGGTACGTAACATTCGTAACATTACACTTTAACAAAAAAATTTCTTTAGATATAATATTTGCTGAACAATTGGATGACTCGTATGTGGATTTTCAATTTCAAAAATTCAAAGTCGCCAGAATTACTGACATCTTGTATGACAAGTATTGTGGAATCATGCAATTGCACACTACTCTTTTGCATGAGGGTAAAATTTTTCTACAGCTTTGTGAAAGCACAATTTTGTGGACTCTTGATTCCTTGAATATTATGATTATGTGTTGTTGTCATAATTTAGTGAAGATGTTTTGTTGGTGAGGGGTTGAATATTGAGTCATCTTTGAATTTGATTTGTTCCATTGTGTTGTTTGTTTGTGTTTGGCTGGAGGGGGTATATGTTATTTTCTACTCAAATATCTTGTTTAAATGTTAAGTATACCTCTTATTTATTGTTTTGTTTGAAGTATGTCACATACATGTTGAACAAGGAAGTACTTGTACCATACACTAAAAAATATTTAATTTTGAAAAATTGAAATAAATATTTGCGTACTGGTGCTCAGGTACTTGAGTCGTTGGCTTTTAAGGGAACTGAAGTACATCCATGATGATCTTGATAATGTTTGTCATCATGAAACGTATTTTAAATAGGGTTTTTTTTTCATACGCATACTATACATTTTTATATGGAGGGGCTTGAGTAATATGGATGCTTCAAATTCTTTAACAGATTTTGATTGAAACCAATTTTTGGAAACATTTTAATCTTGTACATGTAATTTGTATATCCAAATGCTTCATAGGTCTGGATGCTTGGTTTGGAATGAAGGTTCCCAGATTATCAAGGCTTCTCTGTACATGCATATAATAAATGATCTTCATGCATCTTGTTTCTCTTGCAGGATAAGGAGCCCAAGGGGATCATTCCATTGGAGAATATCTCGATCCGGGAGGTTCCCCCGGAGAAGGCTAACAAGCCCTTCAGCTTCGAGCTGTTTGCCACAGGGCAAGACATCATTAAAGCCTGCAAGGTTGACAAGGAGGGGAAGGTTGTAGAAGGTAAGGAGAATTCACATGACGAGAACTTTCATTATGGGATAAATATGATTGGAAAATGTGTATTTTTTTTCAAGTTGTACTTGTGTTAAATTTTGCTCGATTTTAATTTTGCTCCATTTGCTTTCATTTAAAACTATGTTTATTTTAATTAAGATATCGCCTTTAGAAATACAATGTGATTTTATTTTGCAGGCAAACACAATGTTTATCGAATGTCTGCATCCACAGCAGAAGAAAAGGACGAATGGATAAGATGCATCAAGCAGAGTATAAGCGAGAATCCGTTTTACGACATGTTGGCAGCTAGAAGGAAGAAAGCGGCTCATGTCAAGTGAAGAGCCCATTTTCTCAGATAGCTAAAAAAAAATAAAAAAATAAAAGGACCTCCCATAAGAGTTGTGAACTGACATATTTCTGTATGTACTGTTCAAAAGGACCTCCTTGTAATCACTCCCCACCATTGTGTACATACATACTGGACCATACTCAGATCTTGTGTTTTATTTGCATTACATGTACTTGTGTAAACTAGTAAAAATTGGTTATCTTTCGCTTTAATTCTTCTAATGCTTGTAACTAAGAAAGGAAAAAAGAAATCATATTCCAGAGAAATTATTAATTCATAGCATTGGTTGATATTTTGCTTTAATCCTAATGCTTTTTACTAAGAAAAGAAGAAAGATATCATTAAACCAAAAATATTCAATATTTTTTTTCTATTTTCTCATTTTCTTTCAGTAAATATGTTTTCTTGTAAGTATTTTATGGGGGGGGGGAGGGGGTAATGATTTTTTTTCTCAATGTACATGTGTTTTTCCATGAAATTATTTTGCAAGTGGAGTTGTATTGGTTATTTTTTTAAATGTTCTATTCTTTTAAGCACAATTAAAGTTATGCATATTTTTTTCTTCTCACATATTTATTAAAATAACCAATCATAAACAATGCTCATATTGAGAAGCAACTTTTAATTATAAGATTGTTGAAATAAATGATTGTGCCATGATGATATTTCTTGAATATATGGGAGTAATTATTATTTATGTGTTTTTTTCCAGGGGGGAGGGGGTAGTTCTGAAGAAAAAAAATGAAAATCCCTTTCAGGGTATAAATCTTTTAGATAATTTAAATATTTATTCAGGTTAATTACCTGGTTATTAAAAGGTGTCTAATATTCCTGGGTTTAGTCAGGGTTGATACATGTATGTACATTTATCTTGTTTCATTTGCCTTACAAATATACTGATAATAATCTGTGATATTTCTTTGTAAACTGGTCCTCTCGTTGGACAATATACTAGTCATGTAATCACAGCATTACTCTGCTTCATTATCATGTAAATAAACGGTTTTGTTTTAATATTCATGAATTTTCATTTTGTCATTGAATGTATTTGTGTATTGGAAATAGAAATAATTGATTAATAAACAAGATTGGAAGTACATGTATATATTTTTTTATTCTGTGATGTTGAGAGTTATCAAAGTCTTACACCTCCATTTTCATTATTCATTTATTGAGGGTTTTTTTATATACTGTAAAAGACTTATCCTTGAAGAGTACTGTTTCGTGTCAGTCTCTCTGAGATTGATAATCAAATTTGTACATAGAAGGCCCATAAGCAAAATTGCTTACTAAAGCAATTTAGCAGTAACAGAACCCAAATATGACCCAGTCAAAGAGCTTTTATAAAGCACTAGAGTAAAGAAGTATCTTTAAATGTATACAAATTTCTCCCAGATATTAATTGAAGAAGATACATAATTTGACTTTCATTTTTAGCTCATGGAGAGGAGGGGTGGGGGGGGGGGCTTATGCTCTACCCCTGGCATCGGCAGACCAGGTTAAAGATTTTGGAGCAGGTCCTGTATCTTAAGTTATTACTTGTCCTATCTTCACCAAACTTGCATGGATGGTGCATCTGGATGTACTTATGGGCTTTAAAGACTTGGATGCTGAATCTGAGCCATGAATTTCAGATGGAGGAGGTTATGGTTTTTCGAGCAAGTATTTAGAGCAGGCGCCCTTTGATAGCCATATCAAAGTTACTACTGGTCCCATCTTCACCAAACTTGCATGGATGGTGTGTTTTATGATACTTCTGCACTTGATAGGACCTTGATTGCTGAATCTGAGCCAAAGGTTTTGGATGCTAGAGAAGGTTAATGTTTTTGGAGCTGGTTAAAGTTTTTAAAGCAGGTGCCCTTTGATGACCATATCATAATAACTACTGGTCCTTTCTTCACCGAACTTGCATGGATTGTGAGTCTTATGATACGTATGCACTTGAGAGGCTTTGATGCTGAATCTGAGCCAAAGGTTTCGGATGATGGAGAAGGTTAATGTATATGGAGCAGGTCACATGTTTATGTCAATAAAAAGAACTTATTCAAACTTAAATGGTGGATTCAACTATGTAAATATATTAAATATGACACAATATCATATAATATGATACAATATTATATCATATACAAAACAATAACAAATGATACAATATTGTTTAATATTACATGATACAATATAGTATTATATGATATGATATCATATAATGTGATAAATAATATATGGTATTATATTATGATAAAATATTATATGACACAATATATATCTTAATATGATACATTATTGTTTTGTATGGTAGTGAATTAATAAAATATTGTATCATACAATACAGTATGAAATTTTACAGATAGCATACATACAATATTGTATATTATGATACTATACAATATTGTATCATACCACATTACAATATTTTGATAAAGATGACGCCATCCTTAAAGAAATGTTTATTTGGAATTGCCGCCTGGAGGTTTCAAGACCCAGGAGGGAGGGAGGGAATTTTTATTATTGTTTAAAGTTTTAAGGTTATATAACTACTAATTAAAAATTGGTAAAAACAATCTCCATTTAAAAAAAAGTTCTTTATTTTTAATTAAGTCTCCCAAACGAAGTTTGGAGACTATTGTTTTCAACGGAAGACCTTATTGTTATTGTTCGGTTTCTTCTTCCCTATTACTATTATTTTTCTTTTTTTTTTCTTACAAATTTTGTGCACGCGAGTTCTCGGAAATGACTCGGCCGATTTTCATGAAACTTTCATATCTAATACTAGTAGATATTAATATGAACCTTATTGGAATTTTTTTATTTTGATGACGTCATTTCCGTTTCAGAGATATTGACGTTTTAGCGATTTTTAGAGGGTCAGCTTGTCCGTCAAACTCCTCCTAAATGATAAAAGATATCAAATTCAAAATTTCAGGAATCGTAGACGAACGATTGTAGTTTTGTCTAAAGTGAGCCATTCATGTCTGGCGCAAAAGGCGCCGAAGCTCGCCCGGACCCGAAAATTGAGATATAAAAAATGTAGTGATTTTTTTGGTTTTCTTTATGTATCTCTTTTCTCGAAAATATTTTCTTAAGACAGGAGAGCAATTAAGATTTATTTTTACAAGAGCTTTCATTCGACATCAAGAAAAAGGGGCTGGTCCCTCAAATTAGGGGCCAAAACGTCTCTGAAGTCTTTATTCCATAGCACTTTACTGATAAATATTTCGTAATATGTTAAAGAAGCAAAAATGTTCTTCTTACAGTTATTTAACTATTCATTATCAAAAAAATTTCATGCGTTACATAATTAGGGGTTTTAAGGGGCCAGAATCTCTAAAATTTTGATCACTTATATCACAAAAAGGACATATATTTTGAAAAGCAATATAGAATAAAAGATGCTTAGAATTTTGTTCTAAACAATATGCAACAATCAAAATTTCGTTCTGTGGCCCCAATAAGGAGATAAGGGCTCGGCCC
Source organism: Magallana ariakensis (assembly GCA_020458035.1). Taxonomy (NCBI): domain Eukaryota; kingdom Metazoa; phylum Mollusca; class Bivalvia; order Ostreida; family Ostreidae; genus Magallana; species Magallana ariakensis. Next base: position 30,214,670 of record CM035817.1, read on the forward strand.
CTAAAACGTTCTTTCCCAGATAGCTCATGAACGGTAACGAATTTCTAAACACTTTTTGAACAAAATATGTATAAAATCAAAAGACCTTTCATTTGACATCAAGAAAAAGGGGCTGGCCCCTCAAATTAGGGACCAAAAGTGCTCTGAAGTCTTTCTTCCATAGCACTTTACTGAGAAGTAATTTGTAATATGTTTAAGAAGCAAAAATGTTCATCTTACACTTATAGAACTTAACATTCTGAAAAAAATTTCATATGTTACGTAATTATGGATTTTAAGGGGTCAGAAGTCCAAAATTTCGATCACTTATATCACAAAAAGGACAAATATTTTGAAAAGAAGTATAGAATAAAAGATGCTTAGAATAATGTTCTAAACAATATTCAACCATCAAAATTACGTTCTGTGGCCTCAATAAGAAGATAAGGGGTCGGCCCCTAAAACGTTCTTTTCCAGATAGCTCAAGAACGGTAACGAATTTCTAAACACTTGTTGAACAAAATATGTTCAATATCAAAAGACCTTTCATTTCATATCAAGAAAAAGGGGCTTGTCCCTCAATTTAGGGGCCAAACGGGCTCTGAAGTCTTTCTTCCACAGCACTTTTCTGAGAAATATTTTGTAGTCCATGTATGTTTAAAAAGCAAAAATGTTAATCTGACAGTTATGCATCCATAAATGATAAACAAACTCATATGTTACGTAATTAGGGGATTTAAGGGGCTAAAAGTCTTTTGATAATAACTTTTAATTGTGAAATATTTTGTAATACATTAAAGAAGCAATTATATTCATCGAAAAACTATACACCTATAAATGACAATTGTTTACTCCGTTGTTACGTAATTATAGGGTTTAAGGGGCCAGAAGTCCGAAAGTTTGATCTTCAATATATTAAAATGGAGAAAAATTTCGAAAAGTAATATTGAACAAAAGATGCGCAAAATAATGTGCTTAACAATATGCAACCATCATTGTTTTGTTACCCGGTCCCTAAAAAGAGTTATAGGGCCGGCCCCTAAAATGATCTTTTCCAGATATCTCGAGAACGGTATTAGTTTCTAAACATTTGTTGAACAAAATCTGTTTGACATACCATGAGCTTTCTTTTGACATTAAGAAAAAGGGACTGGCTCTTCAAATTCAAGATCCAGTGTGTATATAAGGGGTATATATATCCTTCATCCATAACTCCTTTAGATCCCACCACATTTTCTGATATATTTCGTTGATGAAGATCAAAGGCAATTTCATTTCCTTTTCTAAAATTCGGACGGAAGACCTCCTCGTTGCTCGCAACGAAATCGTGTCTAGTTCTTCTTCTTCTTCTTTCTCGCTCTGAACTTGTCCGTCGCGTTTCTCAGAGATGGCTGAACAGAATTCTACAAAACTCTAGGATATGATAGGCCTGCATATCTAGTTGTGCACGCTGGTTTGGTTTTTCTCATTTGGGGTTGGCCAACCACTTTCTTGGGGGTCAAAAGGGTGTAGGGTCTAACATAGATCCCTATGGGAAAAATCGTAGACTCTATTGTAAATGGTTATAACTTGAAAACGGACAGAGATAAATGCGAAGGGTTTTCAGAATCATATATTGACTATTATTGGCAATATATGGGTTTTATTAGATCTTACCCCTGGGGTCATCCCCACCCCCCAGGAATTAGAAATGACCAAATATCTTGAAAACGGTTGAGATCCCCACCCTTAAACCATATATATTCTTGTTCATTGCGTCAAGAGAGATCAAATGGTATGTAGGTCATTGGCCCCTGGGGTAGTCCTGACCCCCCTCGAACAGGAAGTGCCCAAATATCTTGAAAATAATTGAGATCCCCACCCCCAAAACCATATATATCATGATCCTTGTGTAAAGGGGCATCAAACGGTATGTAGGTCATGGGCCCCAGGGGTAGTCCTGACCCCCTCGAACAGGAAATGCCCAAATATCTTGAAAACGGTTGAGATCCCCACCCCTAAACCATATATATTCTTGTTCCTTGTGATAAGGGGCATCAAACGGTATGTAGGTCATGGGCCCCAGGGGTAGTCCTGACCCCCTCGAACAGGAAATGCCCAAATATCTTGAAAACGGTTGAGATCCCTACCCCTAAACCATATATATTCTTGTTCCTTGTGTTAAGGGGCATCAAACGGTGTGTAGGTCATGGGCCCCGGGGGTAGTCCTGACCCCCTTGAACAGGAAGTGCCCAAATATCTTGAAAACGGTTGAGATTCCCACCCCTAAACCATATATATTTTTGTTCCTTGTGTTAAGGGGCATCAAACGGTGTGTAGGTCATGGGCCTCGGGGGTAGTTCTGACCCCCTCGAACAGGAAGTGCCCAAATATCTTGAAAACTATTGAGATATCCACCCCTAAACCTTATATATTCTTGATCCTTGTGTTAAGGGGCATCAAACGGTATGTAGGTCATGGGCCCTGAGGGTAGTCCTGACTCCCTCGAACAGGAAGTGCCCAAATATCTTGAAAACGATTGAGATCCCCACCCCAAAACCATATATATTCCTGATCCCTGTGTTAAGGGGCATAAAACGGTATGTAGGTCATGGGCCCTGAGGGTAGTCCTGACCCCCCCTACCCCCCTCGAACATGAAGTGCCCAAATATCTTGAAAACGGTTGAGATCCCCACCCCTAAACCATGTATATTCTTGTTCCTTACATTATGTCGGTTCACCTGATATATAGTAAATGACCCCTCAGGAACCTCATAAAATTTCACAAATAGAAGTATTCAAGTATTAACTCTTTTTGTCTGTAAAGATTGGCCCATGTTGGTCATCCCTACCCCCAATGATGGCTTCGTTCGTTTGGGAGACTTTATAATCGCCCCGATTATAATTACATCTTGTTTGAAAATAAAATTTTATCAGCGGGCGTATTTCAATGAGGCAGGAGGCAATTCCAAACAATCAATAATTTTCATTTGGCCTGATTACGTATGATTTTATATTTAATATGATATTGGTGGTCTCATGAAGGTGATGCCTTGTCTCTGTGAGCTCTGTAATCTTTGATTATCACTGTTTTTTGGGTGTTGTTTTTTTTTTTTACAAATTCAAGACATTGCCTGTTTAGAGTTTGACAAATTATAGCTATTTTGCAAAATAATTGTACTCCAAATGCAAAAGAATGACTCTGTTTTCTCAAATTCCCTTCAATTTAACTTAAAATGCCCAATACACCTATTTCCATAATGATTTGAAAATTGTGGTTTTTGTGAAGGAAAGAATTTTAGCTAACCTTAGCCAAAGGCTCAAGTGACCTTTGCCCAAAAGAGGTTGTTTTGGAATTGTCCTAAATTTTTCAATTTTGATTTTCTCCAGCAGCATATGGCCAATAATTTCAATCAACTTGGCACAAATGATCTTTAAGAAAAGAGCTTTTAAGTATATTATTTTACACAGAAAGGGAGATACCGGTCTGTTCCAAATACCTGTACTAGTACTTGAAGATCTACATCTTGAAGAAAGCCAACTTCATTTTAGTTAAATTGACTTATGACTCTTATAAAAACACTACTTTCATAATCATAACAATTTATTTGTAATCCATCTTGCATACAAAGTATAAATAAACATAATGTCTCTCAAACATTACAACTTTGCATGGACCATTTGATGAATGAACTTCTCCACAATATCTCAAAAGACGACTTTATGCTACACTGCCAATTAAAAACATGAAAGAAGGTCTTTCGTTAATAATAAAAAAAAAACAAAAAACAAAAGAATCATTAATGTTCTACAGTTGATTTGATTTTTCTTTCATGTTTAATATTACACTGGTACATAAACTATATCACTAAAAATGATCTAACAAAAACTGAGAACTGAACAAAATGGCACAATTTTTTTTTAAACATGACTGAATGTCATTCCATACATAATGTACAGATTCATTACAGAACCTTGAAACATTTCTCTCAATGAGATATAAATGAGAATTCTATGGTAGCACCTTTCAGTGGACATTAGATTGAAAAAAAAAATGGGAAATTTTTGCCTGAGATATTAAATTATGTAATAAAATGTGAATCTTTTGAGAAAATAAGACCAGTCATAAAACCAACCAATCATGTGTCTCCATGACCAATTTTTCAACAACAATTTCTGCAAAAACATAAATTCTATCTCTTAATCCTAAACAACTTAAAAAATAAAAAAAAATACACATATATATACAACTCATTCATAAATTTAAACTGGCAATACAAGTATATTGCATTTTCTTGTTTTAATTTTTTTTTTTAAATAACTTATTAAAATAAAAAATTCCAACCATTCAATTGAGTATGCAGTCTTCAAAACCACAATCACAATTAATCTTCAAAATCTCAGAATCATCTTTAATCAATCAGGAACTTCATGTAAGTTGAAACTGACCGTAATTACAAATTAAATTAGACACACATAACGATTAATAAATATATCGGTACACAAACATCTTTACTTGTACACATTCATTCTTGGTAGCATTTGATAGCCTCATTGTAACAATTGCACTTGCCCTGAATTTTTATATAATGAAGAGACAATTTGACAATGAAAATGACACTCATCCAAAGTCTCCCTCCCCCCCAATTCCTTGTGATATGTAGTAAGTTAACAGTTTATACATGAACATGCATATTCCATTTTTTTTTTTAGTAACAAAAAAACCTGAACATACGAGTTGAGATATCGAAGTACAACAGTCTAATTCTTGATGCTTTCATAAAATGGACAATGTACACATAACCTTGTACCAGTGATGCACCGATGATGAATAGACACTCTAATCAACAAACTGGTCCATTCAGCTCTCCTCAGTGCAGAGAAATTTAAACAACAGTGAAATGTCCTTGTCATGCTAACGTACAACTCAGCAAACACCTGAACATTCTAGAAGCACTTAATATCATCAACCAGATACAATGTTACATGTATATCACATTCAAAAACTTCATCATCATACAACTACATGTACATCTTCAACAGTTTCTACAGAAAATAGCATTCTGAAAGTATAAGGATTTCTCTACTTTTAATCTCTAAAACACATACAAAAATTTGGAAACGTTACCTTTGTGGTTTTGTTTGATGACTAGAAAGATGTATTTACAGTCACAATTGTCTTTCTTTTTAAAGGGAGCCAGACTTCTTTAACATACATACTTCTTAAAAATCTTTAACAAAAAATGTCAACATATTTTTGTTATACATAATTGATTCCACATTAACAGTACATCTCTGATCATCTATTTGTCACAATACACATCACACAGAATTATGCTCCTCAATAGTAACATTGAATCAAAATGGTACACGTCTTAGATTTTGCTCCAATTACTCATTGATAAATGAAAGCCCACAAACTATATCAAGAAAATTATATCTTTTATTAACAAAACAAACGAAATAAATAAATTAACTCTGAAACTTTAAAGTAAGATATAAAATCTGTTTATCCTCATTAATAAAGTTCATTCAAAGTTCATGCATATTTAAAAAAAAAAGTCTCTTGAATCCAATTGTTGCTGCTCTGCAGCCAAATATGTTGACTTCAACAGTTCATGATTTTAGCACACAAAACTAGGCTCTAATATAAAGCAATTATTCTTCTCCCAACTGGATTAGCACATCCACATGCATCCAAGGAAAATTAGTTCTTGTAGGAGGGAAATTTGGAAGAATGATTGTGATGTTGGTTGCGATGATCATCGTGACGATCCCTGTGGTGAGTATTGGAGCTGAACCCACTGAAGGAGTGAGATCCATTGACACCCTTGTACTGAAATAAAGAATCAAAGTAATGAAAATACTGACAAAAGTTAATGGTCTATGGCATTTATTTTGTTACAAATTATTTTCTTCTTTGTGGGTCATCTTACTAATATCGATATGAGTGCAACTGTTAAGGCCTCTATGCCTTAACACTGAAAATTACACAGAATGCACAATGCTCATATCTTTTGTCATTACCCTACCTGACCACAATGGGTATTGCATGAATCATAATGAACAGATTTCATTCTGGTTTACCTACTATACTTATTTCACATATTATAGCTACTTGTCCATGACTGTACTTACTCTAGGGTTGTCATAGTTTCGATGATCTTGGTGCTTCTGGAAGGGATTGTATCCTGAGTTAAAGCTATAGTCAGCGTGGTATTTCTTGACTTTTTTGGTTTTGCCAAGGTCTAGTTCCTCCTCATACTCATCAGACCATTGTCTCTTGTGGTTTCTTTTCTCACTCTCAATTTCAGTATCCAGAACACTCTTGCCGCCTTCCCAAGAGTTCACTAAAAAGATTCTTTTTATTAGTTTTTTTGTCAAGTTATCTAAAACTTAATCACTCACTGACCCTCATCTCCATGTATATAAAAATGAATATCCATGCATTTACCTGAGGATCCATAACCAATGGCGGAGGACTGTTTCTCGAGTTCTTCAGCCACTTTGGAGGATCGAGTGCCATCCCAAGTACTGAAGGACTTGGAATCACTGATGTTCTTGGACTTTTTGAAACCATCCTTTACATGGTGATCCCAGGACTGCACCAAGACTGCAAAAGAAACATAAATTTTGAATATCTCTTGTCACTTTCTTTACATATAGACGAATAAATACACGCATTATAAACAAAATTTACTACTTTGGTTTGAACTCTTACCACTGCTTTCTGATCTGCTCTGCTTGATTGTATCTTTTGTTTTCTCCACCCAAACATAGGCCTCTTCATCAACCTTTTTCTTTTTATCTCTTCCAGAATCCTCATCACTGTCGTCATAGGTTCTCTTGTGTTTCTTGCTGCGTCTCTCCTCATCTGAATCATCACAGTGCTTTGAGTGCTTGCGTTCCTTCTTGTGCTTATGCTTCTTCTTTTTGTGCTTTTTGCTGTGGGCTTCAGTGCTGGAGGTGCTCTCATTCACTAATTGTTCATACTTCACATCCTTGTGCTCTTTCTTATGCTTTTTGTGCTTCTTGTGTTTCTTATGAGGCACTTTTTCTTCCACGTCTACTTCTGCCAGCAAAGGTTGACTTTCTGATGAGCCAATGTTCTTGTTTTGGTAGAAGGAATCTGAGCTTGTTTCATACTTGATATGACTCTCCTCTCTGTTAGCAGCAACCAGTTTTTTCACTTGAGCAGACAATGATTTGTCAGAGGCCTCCTGCTTAGCAGCATCAGAAGTAGGTTTGGTTTCTGTTTCCTCCATGACTTTCCAGCCAGGATATTGTCTCTCAGGAACCTTAGGAAAGCTGGATGCTTCCAATTTGTCTTTGATGTGCCAGCCAGAAGTGGAGTTGACACTTTCCCGACTTGAGCATGAACCAACTGAGGGGCTAGGAGCACAGTCTTGATTAAGCACTTGCCAGTTAGAAGATGTGGCTTTCAGTTTTCCACCGTTGGCGCTAATACACAGAATGGCACTATCGTCACTACAGGTTTTAGCTCTGTCCTGAGACATTTCGTGATCTCGGGCTTTGTTGACCATCAAATTAAGTCCATCAATCTGCCGGTTGGAACTATCATGTACATCTCCTTTCTGCTTCAAGGTGGTTTCCAACAGATGTGTATTTCCAGGCACAGATGTGGTGGCATTCAATTTCTGATCAAACACAACTCGGTTATCATTTCGGTGTCTTTCACTGTCTTTCATGCCTTGCAGAATGTGGTCCTTGCCATTAACATAAGGAGATTTCCTCCCGCCGTTCACACATGTTCCTTCCTCTTCAGAATCTGAATCTTCGCCATATGGCACCAGCTTGGAGTTTGCCATATCTCCGTTGACAATCTTGGATTTGCCATTGGGTGACCGTTCGTAAGTAGTGACTTTTCCATTCTTGATCTGTATAACGATTCTCTTGCCGTCCGAATTTGCAGGGCTCTTTGTGGCACTTGGTGTCTTGTTCAGACCAAACACAACTTTGTCCCGTTTTTCTGGCAGTGGAGTGGCTGTAGCTGCAGCAGCAGCAGATGGGGTTGCTTTGTAAGGAGTTTCTGACTTGGGCAAGGATGGACCAATGATTGAAGATGAGGAGGAACTTCTGGCTACAGGAACACCGGTGTCTGTGCTAGGGTACTCTATAAAATATAGCAATGTACAATATAATCATCACTAATCAAAGTACTGAAAGTACTGTAAGACGGTGGCGTCGTTTGAATGTGGCATATTACATGTATGATAATTATTGTCGTCGAAAACCCGCGGCCAGTATCGCATACATGTACTAATGCTTAACGCTTACATGCACAACTGGTCGTGAGTTTCCTACATGGATAATTAACTATGTGGAAATCGTAGTTGTGTAATCTCAATTTACACTTTACAAAAGCTACGTCTCTTGGCCGTCGTCTTTGGGGGAAAACCCGTAGATTTATTTCAGTAGCCTTTGTAGTATAGAAGTTTGCATATATATATTTGTATTTATATCGTTTGACATTAAAATCCGTTTTTGGTATGTATTTTGTTTGCCCCAGAATGCCTCATTCAATATGTGGGTTGCCACCACATAGTGAATGAATAAATAAAATTCAAAACAATTTTATCACAATACGCCCAAATATTTGATTGTATAAAGAAGGGACATTTGTGGGTTTTTTTCTTTAGACGTTTGGGTTGACCCCGCAAAGGGGAACAACTTTTGAAAAGTGAGGATTGGACTATTGTGCTATAAAGGTATTGTAGATTTTTCAAAGTAACGAGAACAAATAAGGCTTTGGTATGATAAAATACTTGTCAGGTTTTTACTAACTATTTGGGCATACATGTAGTATGTTTATTTTCCCTCTCGACAGCATTTTCCCTCAATTTCTTCACAGGGAAAAAGTTGCAGTCTCGTGGGCCAACACACTTACTTTAATTTGTCTTCATAGCCAGTTAATACATGTAGGTGTATATAAAACGGAATGAGTTTACAAGAACATGTTTGATAAAACTGGAAAATGCTTTTGGAATGCACGTCATCATGAAACCGCAGAGTCAATCAATATTTTATCTTCGACTTCGAATGGTTTATTTCCATTAGCTCACAACAAAAGTGAATGAAAATTTGAAAAGAAAAATCATACAATATTCAATCGCGGCAGTTTCATTAACCAACGTTTTAAAGTACATTTGTTCTATTGTATTTAGCTGTAGATTAATTCAAATCATTTGAATGAATTCGGGATAGTCACATGTATAATTATTTTATTGCTTCTCAGTACACTTTAAAACGCATAATTTACTTGCTACATTTAACTTTTCTAGTATAAATACAACAAATATTTTTTTATTATTCACCAAAACATTTGCTTTACATAAGGTCATAATCAGTTATTTTGTTTGGAAATCACATATTTGTTTAATCCTGCATTTAATATGCGAGATTTTGAAGAATCTTTTTTATATTTTCATTTTAAAAAACTCTGTGTAATGTCAGGAGTTTTGCACTAATATGTATAATTTTTACAAGGTCTTCAAATTTGCATCCGATTTGATTTTTTGCAGAAAAATAATACTGTTAATGGGACATGTTGGGACATGTCCATAATATAATAAGAGCGTACAAGCAAAGGACTTTTCATTATAAAGTTTGAACTATGACCTCTAGATCATTTGTGTACAAAGGTATGTCTTCTTTATCAAAAAAGGACTCAAAAGATATGGACCCTGAATAAAACTGTTTATAATTATACATGTTTATTTCCAAAGCCGTGTACATGTGATGCTTGACCATTTCTCCATCCCATAAAATTAATGGCAATATTGGTAAACTATTCCGCACCAGATTTAAGCAAAATGACCAAAGAAATAAATAATGTTTTCAGGGATCTTTTCAATTTCTCCAGGTCACGAATAAAACAGTAAAGGTAAAATGAAATCTAATGTTTTAACAGGATACATCAGTTTTTAAAACACAAAACAAACAAAATTCAAGTTGAACGCACGTTTTTCTGAACCGTACATCTGTGTATATTTTCATTTTATTCGTTGCATGTACTAGACAATAGATCTAGGGTTCGCAAATCTCGGCAATATTTCCGAAAAGCTACAGTTTAGTTGCTCAGTATAATACTACAGTCATCTATGAAGCATATTCTAGCATTGCGTTGAGTGATGACACTATCTAACCGGTGTGTATTTCAATTGCGATTCGAAACAAGATTCTGATTGGCGCATTTATATAGACCCACCCATTTAAAAAAGCATGTTGAGACCATGATGCTAACACACGGAAACAAATGCTGAAGAAAGCTCATAATAAAGTTGTACTCGCGAGTTAAAAAATACAGAGTTTATTTGAGAACAAACGGGGCGATGTTTACGTACATGTTACAGTTAAAGGTATATGTGGCGTATTTTTGGTGAATAACAATAATAAGATCTGATTATTTGCTTCATTTCTTTACTTAAAGATAGGACTTTCACACAAATTACGCTTTATAAGTCAATCGCATAACAAAGATACAAGAAATCAAAAACATATTTTTTATTTTTTACCGGCACGGTAAAAAATACAAAAGATTTGAATAAACCCCGCCTTAAATGGGTCACGTGACATCCATCTTGGTCTATCAACAAGAATGGCGATGACGAGAATGATAGGTATACCGTTAAGTTTGACAGATTTGGCAATGAAAGAAAAAAGAGACAGACTGACAAGGATAGGAACAAAGGGAAGATTGTCATCGGAGACCATGTAGATTGATGGAACAGGAATTAAAGCCAAATTAAACTTAAGTTTCCATGATGAAGTTGTAGGGGTTTTGCTATAGTCAGGTTCGTGCTCCATGTGTTCTGTGTCTTTACTTTATAAGTTTTAAACCACAAGTGGATTTTCGTTTAGAGGAATTTTTGAATAAAGAATAAATAAACACTCTCAGTACATCACTACATGCATCCCTCAGGGAGAGGGGTACATGTATTTACTCCGTTTACCGTGTCGATGATGCTAAAATCGTGTTTCGTCTTTATTACACGTAATTAACAATTTATATCGTTCTACATTAATGAATATCGGAATAATAATGCTTCGAGTATCATCTGATATAAGAATTATCTAATTTAAGACATGAAAAACGTGATTCTAATTTGTAAACAAACTCTTCTTCCATCGTGTTTTCAATGCTAGATTTTCCCGCACTCATGCGCAGTGGCGTTATAAATGGCGAATAACATTAATATTCATCAGACGTATAGCAAAGTTTAGAGACAAATAACTAAAGACAGAACATGTTTTATGGGCCTAGATTTTGCGAAACGTCTAATTATAAGAGGCATAATGTATATTTTTACTCAAACTCATGCCAAAAATTTTACTCCAAATACGCCACATATACCTTTAAAGGTATATGTGGCGTATTTGGAGTAAAATTTTTGACATGAGTTTGAGTAAAATTATACATTATGCCTCTTATAATTAGATGTTTCGCAAACTATAGGCCCATAAAACATGTTCTGTCTTTAGTTATTTGTCTCTAAACTTTGCTATACGTCTGATGAATATTAATGTTATTCGCCATTTATAACGCGGGAAAACCTAGCATTGAAAACACGATGGAAGAAGAGTTTGTTTACAAATTAGAATCAGAGTTTGTTTACAAATTAGAATTAGAATTGTGGTTTAAAACTTATAAAGTAAAGACACGGCACATAGAGCACGAACCTGACTATAGCAAACATCATGGAATCTTAAGTTTAATTTGGCTTTAATTCCTGTTCCATCAATCTACATGGTCTCCGATGACAATCTTCCCTTTGTTCCTATCCTTGTCAGTCTGTCTCTTTTTTCTTTCATTGCCAAATCTGTCAAACTTAATGGTATACCTATCATTCTCGTCGTCGCCATTAAGATGGATGTCACGTGACCCATTTAAGGCGGGGTTATTCAAATCTCTTGTATTTTTTACCGTGCCGGTAAAAAATAAAAAATATTTTCTTGATTTCTTGTATCTTTGTTATGCGATTGACTTATAAAGCGTAATTTGTGTGAAAGTCCTATCTTTAAGTAAAGAAATGAAGCAAATAATCAGATCTTATTATTGTTATTCACCAAAAATACGCCACATATACCTTAAAAAAAAAAAAAAAAGCAAAGACGGGCGCATATGGAGAAAAGTCACAGATCGTACCTCGCTCATCGTATTACGTTATTCAGTTTACTGTGAAAAAATTCGTCAGAAACTGTTTAGTGAACAAATAAATTTTACATTACCTTTCACAATGTACCATACATGTATATGGAATATCGCATGAGTTGAACCGATTGTTTTTCCTCACAAAAAGCTAGCGCTTGCTGCAAAATGGAGATTCACGGGTTTACACGCCGTGAAATCCATAAGACGTTTTACAGCATATATCTTCGATTACTTACAACAAATCTGTACTGAAAATTTTTGAAACATCGTCACCGGGTCCGTAAAATGACGAAGTGTGGTGTGTTTATATACATATAAAACTGTGTGTGAAATGGCGACTCGATTTGCACGTGAGTTTTACAATACGAGGTCGATGAGCGTGTTTGAGAGAAAGTCATTGTAGAGCGTCAACATCAGTAGTAATTATTGTCTAATGAATATTGAGGTGTATGTAACAAAATTAATGATTCTACTGACTGAGAGGGTTATAAAATAAGGTTGATCACAGATCAGTCCAAAATTGAACATGTTTGTATAGTAAATTTCAAGTTTTTTGCATGTTTGAAACACATGCACACTTGTTGAAGAAAGTGTGCCATCGATCGGTTGAAGTTCAATAAAATGTAATTTATGTAATATTCATTGTCAGTATATGTTGTGATTTCTTTGGAATAAGCTACAACAAAAAAAATACTGCCTCAACTTAAATTGATGCGTTGAAAATGATTGATCATGAATTTATCGATGAAGCATAATTGCTGAAAAATGAAATGGCAAACCCGTTTAAATAGTGTGTTTTTGACAATTGTTTACACCATAAAAAAGACATGATTATTGTGAGAACTCTTGGTCAATTATCGCAGTGATATAATTTTTGGAGTCCTGATACTGAGTTAAACTTCACATCTGGCAGTTGGTGCATAAGTTATCAATACCGCGTAAGCAGACAGGGAAACGGTTCATTAAAAATAAGACACAATTTCATAAATTATTTAAATGTATGTACAAAATAATTAGCAGCTATAGTGCTTAAAATATCTGATAAGATGTAAATTAGTTCTCAAACTGAAATCGACAATTGGTAAAACATCGCCAGTAACTCTGCATACCTAACAGAGTTATCGTTCCTAATCCGCTAGGGTCCCCATGAGAAATACCCTTCCGGCCAGGACGATAGCAATAGACAGTGGCTATTTATAGCCACCGTCTAAAAATAGGTGTGATGGACAGTACAGTCCTAACTGAAAGTTAATATGGTAATTTTAATATTTTCAAGAAATCTGTTTAAAGAGAAAATACTAGTACTTTGTACCTATAGAGAGACTACTTACTTCTTAGCCCATTCAGTGGTTTGAGGCTTGCTTTCTTGTCTATATGGTTTGCCAATGATGTCATGGAACTTGCAGGCTACAAGGATAAATAAAGTTGGGTGTTATTTTAAAAATATTTTAATAAAATTAATGATGCATGTTCATGCAACAGGACAAAGTGGCTCAATGTATGGAATAGCATTGACAAAGTAATTGTACCTTTGGGGTGCTAATTTCAGTGAATACTTTGGTGTAAAACAGGACATAGGCTTCAGCTCCTAGAACTCGATTAACACTAACTTGTTGTACCTTAAAAAGGAGACAAAAGGTCTCTCATAAAACTCAACCAATAACAAATTAAGACACAAAGTTCCTAAAGTATTGTTGAAATAAGAATTTTAAAAGGAAATATGTATTAGAGGTTGACTTACATTGGAGTCATTCATGCAGTACCAGCCTCCACTGGAGGCCTTGACATAGCAGTAGTAATGTCCAGAATTAGCTGTGTAGCCCGAGTGTACCAACACGGCATTCAGATTGAAAAGAATTGCCTCACCCTGTAAAGTCAGGAAAAATATCAAAATTAGTTGCTTCTTACAAAAATTCTTCACTGCAATTTAATTTTAATGCTAAAAATTATCAATTCAAGAGAGGGGAGACCTACCCCTTTGTTGCTCATATACGGTCTCAAATTTAGTTTCTCAGGAAAGTGTACATGTCTCCCGATTTTTCCCTGTACCATTTTACTGTAGTCAAATCTGAAAGGTAAAAAAAAAGTTTCAAATTAAATAACATTTATCTAAAACATGTTTTATGTTTAATGCAAGTTCCAATACAAATAAATTTTTAAAGTTAACATTATTCTAGGATTAGTAAAGTTAAATGCAAAGGATAGATAAGAAAAAGAGATGAAGATGGATGATAGTCAAAATTAGTACAATTTAAAACATTGACAAACTTACACTTTACATGCACAGCTTTTGCATTTTGATTTTAAAAAACTGATAACAAGAGAACATGGAATCCAATTTAAAACCACGGATCATTATTTTATATAAAACCAATATTGTATCATCAACTGATTGAATTTCCATGTTCAAATGCATCAGTTATTTGTTAGCATATCATTATTTGAATTACGTTGCAGCTGTACTACTGCGTCTTGTTTGTCGCAAGCCATAGCCTCCACTGAACTCTAACATCTCTGTGCTTCTATAGGAGAATAAAGAGTGCAAGCTATACACCACTAGACAAAGATCAAATATATAGAGAGCAAGGTTGGGGTGTGGGCTCCGTCCTTTCTTTGAGTGGTGTATTGTCTTTACCACAACTACTACTGTATACAGGGAAATATTCGTCCCCATTTTATTTTTGCCCCTTTCGCCCTCATTGTTAACAGGCGAATTTAAAACTGGGCGAATTCCAATGTCTTAAATTATTCCTCTTTAAGCACAACTATATCCTGGCAAATTCAAGACGGAGCGAAACCGTTTGCAAATGTAGACGGGCGAAAATAACACGGGGCGAAAATAACCCTGTATACAGTATAACATGCACAGAAAGCAGAAAAAGAAAGGAGGAAGCAGAGGAAGGATTGCATGCAATAAAAGAGCAAGTAACCAAGAACAAAGCAATACGGTTATGTGATAGCATGCATATTAATTTAGTGACTACAAAACAATGAAACAGGAAGTGCAACGAAACAAGGAAACAAGGAAAGCTTTACTCAAGTAAAGAAATTAAAGCAAGAAAAGCTACACTTTTATAGAAAAGACAGAAGTCCTACCTTTTCAGGGACACAGTCAAAACATTGGGAGCTTTGTGAACGGAGAATCTCTTCAAGGCAGGGACCTTTTGTTTACATCTGGAAAATTAGGTTTTTAATGTTGATATTTGGTTCACATTTGCAATGTACATGTATCTTTTAGATGTCAATGTCTTTAAGCACCAAATACAAAATGTACTGGTACTACACACTTGTATACCTTACCTATTGCACATGTAGGCATTGTCACAATCCAGCTTTTCTGGAAGTACATACTTTTCAAATGCCTTTTCAAGACTAGGCACAGTCTGGAAAAGAAAAAAAAAACAACTTTAGAATGAATTGATGGTATTATGCAACAGTAAACTATCTCAGGCATAATTAGATTTCAAAGAATAAACAATTCAGTGATGCATCTTTTACCTTTATGTCTAAACTAATGTCCATGAATGGGTCATAGGTATTGGATTTTTCTTTACATCGCAGACACTGAACTGAAAACACACACACACACAAAATTAAAACATTATAAACTCTTAATTTCAATGACTCTATCGATGTTAGAACTTTCACTAGCGATTTTTCATTGAACCTTAAGCATGTCTTAAGTTGCATAACGAACCTTGACTTCTCAGGTATCCTCCAAAAATTTGGTTTACAACTGTTGTCTCTTTGCTAAATTTGTCTAACCTGCAAGTGAAATTGAATTCATAAAAGTATAAGGTATGTACACCCTAGCTAAAAATAACATCCAAAAATTTCTTCCCAGAAAATCAATATACATTATTATACTTTCATGTTAAATACTGAAATCTGATTGGTTTAGACGCAGTTGACAATCTGTTCTCTTACCCTCAGCATTAGCAACATGCTTGGCAACGGGCCGACAGAACGAATTGTTACATGCACGTAAATTATGCGCGTACGGTTCGCCGTTAAATTAATGTCATTTCTATATAAAAGCTGTAAAATTTTCTCTAAAATTAAGACATTCAATATAATAAAATAAATAGTGCCTGTTTGGGAGGGTAACAGTTGAAATTGACACCCCTCGAAAACCATTGTCAACCTTCGCTTCGCGTCGGTTGACAATGATTTTCTTGGGGTGTCAATTTCAACCGTTACCCTCCCAAACAGGCACTATTTATATAATGTTGATCACTTACTTTGCATGACCATTCAGAATGGACTTCTGCATAGAATCTACAACATATCTCAGGAATTCATGGGCATCCTCCTGTCTACCCCAGTGCATGTGCTTTGCAATCACTGTAATGAAGTATGGTTGGAATATAGAAAATAATACATAGTAAACTCAAACCTTTTCTTTAGAAACTTTTGATCTCAACACCATTGGGATTAGACAACTAATTCTTACTTTTTAATTTCTGAAGTATTGCCTGAGGTTTGATGTTGGATCCTGAATTTTCATAACATCTTTTGATGTGGCGCTGAAGTTCACACATCATGCAAAACCCTGGCTGTTTGCCTGTTAAAAGTATCAGTTTGTGATATCATCAGCTCAAAATCCTTCATAAAGCATTAAAAGAGACAACCAGAGAAAATTTCCAAACTTTTACTTACATGTCTGATTGTGTTCACCACTGAAGCAGTAGTTGACTAGAGGGGCAGTGTAGGCCAGACACTGGAGGGTGGAATTCAGGAAACAAGTATTTCCCATATTGACAAGGCCAGAACCTATCTTGTAGATTTTCTTCCATTGTAGTTTAATCTTATCCTCAGGATAAAGAATAGTCTTGGGACTTGGTAAGCTTTCACCACTACTACTTTCTGTTACACTATTTCCATTTGTATTCATGTTTGCTTCTACAAATAAAGATTTACCATGAAATACTTTTTTGATACTACATATGAATTACAATACACAATCAAATAATTCTTTGAAAACAACATCAAATATTGTAGTTCAAGTCATGTTCGAGTCAATGTAAGATGACTTGTCTGGATAAATTATTATTATTTCTTTGTTAAAATTTCAAGTAAATTGGGATTTATGTCAAAAATTATGATTATATTTTTAAGACAAGCTAAGGTATAAATATTGTGAACACTTCAATGAAAATTTCAATATTCACTTTGAAAATATAATCATTACAAAACCCTCTATATGGAGATGTTGCACCTACCAAAATGAAGTTCATGATCAGATCCAGATTTCTTGATTGAATTCAGCGGAATATACTTTGCTTTCAAAGTCTCTTGCTGTAGGGCGTAGGGCTGTCCAGCTGGCTGGAAGCCTATATGTGACAATAAAATCCTCTTTGAAGATGAAACAAGTTGGCTATCAATTGTTCCCTTATTTTTAAGGGAAGACTTTAAAGTCTCCCCAATATGAACAATGTTGTCAGCTGAATTTGCAGGCATATCATTAATTTTCTGTGAATGAAAGAGATTGCTATTATAATGAATAAATGAAGTTATTTTCTAACTACTTGTTTACAACTATTACTATTAAATACCACCACCAACACAATAACAACAATTGTACACCAAGAGGAAATTCTAAATTTCATCAAATGCACTACACACTAAACATTAACAGCATCATTTTTCAAACAAGTTTCAAAGTTTACTCTGCTGTAATTTTTTAAAAAATCAATAAATGGCTTTTTAATCTCAGTAAAACAATGTTTTAGGAGATATTCATATCAAAACACTACCATGCATAGCCCGATGTTTTAAAATCACAAGTGGGAATATTGCCAGTGTCAGAATACTAATATATTGTACTTGTCCGAGGTCCTAAAATATTTCACGTATGAAAAGCATCTTAAAGCATAGTTAAAATCATGTTTTAAATGATAACTAGGGTTATTCTGCATTACACTTTGCTTGAAACCACATGGAGAATTCACTACACACCGGGGTCTCATCAAAACGTGGGTAAACAACCGTGATTCGCAATTGAAAGGCTATTTTTAGTCTCAAATTAGGAAGTCACTTGAACAATTTGATAGTTAACAACTTTTCAAAGGAATATCCATGCATAAATCATAGCAAAATGTACATTACCTTTTATAACACGATGGCCAACAACACACTTTCGAATACAATATCCGGGCATTTCCGATTGTTCAATCAATTGTCCTGCGCGAGATTTACTTCCGGTGTAGAATTTGAATCGCCTAATTGACGAAAAGAAGAAAAATAAGATATTTCCACATTTATCATAGCAACCAAATGTCGAGACGATAATATGATGTTGAAAAAAATTTGTTAGATTTATCAAAGAATTTAAATGAAAAGGAAAAAGAAAAAATGTCGATAGATTTATCTTAAAAATATTTTTTTATTAACCAGCTTTTATGAGGACTGAACCCGACGTTTAAAAACGTAACGGTATTGATCAGCGTTCATAACGCAATCATTACAATTTATCCCACCATTTACCGCCGATCTTTTAAAAAACATTTTAACTCAATTAATCAATCAATAATTGATAAATCAATCAATTTTAGTTAAAGTTCAATAAATAAATACCAGTTATATCTAAACTTTATATATTATAGTGACTTCAATTAACATTCACAAATTGAACAAGATCTATTAGACTGATTGAACATCAATTATTTATTTGATTTTTTATTGGAGGAATCTGAAGCATATCACCTCATTCTAATTGGACCTGTATTTGCAAAGTATCAAGATACATGGTTATACTTTTCATGAGCGGATTTTGAGGGGATTGGGGGGTGGGAGGGGGTCCCACCCCCCCCACCCCTGGAAAATGAAAATTTATTAAATTTACTTAGTAAAATTATCGCAAATATGCCTCGGACCCCCCCCCCCCCCCCGGCCAAACACAATTATCGTTCGGACCCCCTGGAAAATTTTTGGGGATACGCGCATGCTTTTATAATATGTAACACGTCACGTGATTCGGGGGGGGGGGTCCACTTATTCACTCATATTCTATTATATCTATTATATATAAAAATAAAAAATATTTTTTATGTAATTATTATCATAATTAATAATATCTTTTTAAAGAATCAAATTCGTTTATTTTTGTGTTATTAAAAATGTGCCCCTTTGATGAAAGAAGCCTATTCATTTCGTGTATCATATTTATTTTATGATTATTATTTTTTTGGTTGATAGTAGGAAGTGATAAACCTGGTGTTCTTTCCTACATGTATCAAATTAATAACTTGAAAAATCCCTGCAGAGTTACATATGTAGGTCATATATAGAAATCCTCCATGCAGGAAAAACAAGAACGGAGATTGCATCTCTTACCCCCTCGGAGTGCATTTAGCGGGATTTGTCTTTCATCTGTGAGAACAAAAAGTCTTTTATATTGCAGAATCATAAAACGACGAAGAAACAAAATAGAGAGTTCCAGAAAATTTTTCGGAACCCAGTCTTGCGATAGAGTGATAAAGCAATGACGCAACTTCAATCATTTATAGACAACCTCTTATATAGCGAACGTCTCCCTACCTTCCAGATTGACCACTTTTCTGAAAGACCAAGAACTGCATAATTTATTATATGAATTTTATTTTCGTTGCTCGTTTAGTTTCGTACAAGGAGCACGATTAATTAACAATTGCCAATTTCAAATAGCAATGAAATTAAGGTGAGAGACAGAGGAGCTAGCAAGTGCCGTATTGTCACGAACGCTCTCGGATACTTCAAAGACAAATCGGAAAACGGCTCAATTACGACAATTTGACTGATCAATGCATAATGTAAGCACATTTCCTTTGTATTGGGTTAGGAACGCCGGGTAAGGTTTCTGTGCGCCAGTACAACAGAAAAACTTGAAGACATTATGACGACGGCGATAAAATGAAAGCCTCAAGAAACCGCTCAATTAGTGCAGGGATTCTTATAGCTTTCTGTTTTGGTGAGTTATTGAAATATATGTTTATAAATTGAAAAAAATATTAAGGTAGTTCTACTTTAATTTTTTTTCTTTAAAATATGAATTATATATTAGACTATGTATAAATATACATATTTGTAACTATATATATACATGTAATTGTTATTTCAGTTTTTAAAAAAGACGCAAATTTTAAAAATATTCCATATGTTCTTACAAAACCTTTTTTTAAATTAAATATTTTGTTATAATTGACGGCACAGAATTACAATACAATGCCTTTTTAATGTGTTTTTTTTTCATAAACACACCTTTTTGTTGCACATTTTGAATTTGATTTTTTTTTTCGGGTGGCAGTAGTATACATTTAAGTCAACATTACACTCTTACACACACAAAGACAAAAATATGAAAATGATTTACTTTTTGATTGAAAATCAGGCACATTTATTTATATTTTTTTTAAATATGAGTTAGATGTCATTTCCTAACTTTCCATGATTTTAATATTGATTAGTTTCCTTATATATATGCAAACAAATACAACCTTAAAAGATAAATAGCACACAACTAAATATTAAATTATCGTTCAAACAAATTTAGGTTTGAGCCTAAAAACTCTAAATTTGTCAAATTATTAATTTCTTTTGCAATTGATTGTGAAATATCAAAACTATAAGGTAAAATATTTTTATTTCAGTTCTGAAACTTATCTTTTGGTTATATGACTTTGCAAAATTTAAGAATTGAATTCGAACTTCAAATGTTTTGACAAAAAGTTTAATTTTTTAAAACTCATACATTGTATTTGAATATATTTGAATTTCATATCAGATAGTAATTAGAAATCCTACAAGCACACATATTTCTTTCCTTTCTCAATTGTCAAAACATTGATTGCAAAATTTCGAACCGTGGACCAACTTACCCAAAATGCAATAGCTTCTATAGAAACATGTTATTTGTTCAAAGATCATAATCGTCCTTCCGTAGTGTTTTCTTGACAAATAAATAAATAAATAAAACGTCACACTGTACCCATCAACTGATTTGATTACCTGATGATTGTTTCATTAGATTGGATGAAAAAGACTACGCTTTTTAACTAGTTTTCACCCCATCATTGTTTAATAAGGGTTAATACATTGGTAAATATTCCGAATAGAATACTGTTTGAAGTGATGACACAGCAATACAAGTTTTTCCCCTATGTGAGCAAACGAGCATAGACACACACACAATTAGGTGTAATTAATTACACATTTTCTTGATTCTGTAGAGACATGAGACAAGCGATGATGTAGATATTTTATAAAACAAGTAATGATTAAGGTGCCTCACTACACACCTTGAAATAGTTTCTCAAATCAGCAGAATATTACTTGATTATGATTGAAAGCATGATGGATAAGAAGTATATATGTCAAATAGGCGAAAAAATGTGCAATTTTGGATAAAAATTAATATTTTCAAAAATTTCATTCAGTAAAAGCCCCAGGCGGATTCGAACTCGTGATCTGCGGTTCACAAGTCTGATACTTTAACCACTGATCTATGACGATATACACATGAATCGATTGATACAAACAATTTAAGAAAACATTTAAATCGCCATCTTGTGACGTAGTGTCTTAAAAAGTATAAGTCTAGGTGTAGTGAAGTACCTTAATTTCAAAGGCTAGTTCTCTGACGATATTTTCTTCTTTATATCTATTATGAGTCAACCATAAAACTACCCTTCACATGAATGATAAAAATTATTTTGTGACACTGCTATTTAATATTTAAAACTGTGGGTTTTGGGTTTTTTTTTGTAAAAACATCCGACAACTCCCACCTCCGATGGAAACAAAAACTGAATGGTTAATTAAATCCCTTGATGAAATTTTAGCGCGCTTAACCTACGTTTCCTTTTATTAGACATCCAGTGCAAATATGGAACCTTCATTATTTTACAATAAAATGATTTTTTATTAAAATCAGACAGTCTTACAATGTATGTCGCTCTGGGTCATTTGACATTTTTGCTCAATATTTCCGGAAATAATCTTATTCATCGCGCTGGTTATAAGCATAAATGATTCATATCGTGTCTAAATATATTCTGATATGATGGATATGCTGTGTATTTATTTCTAGGAGAGAGAGAGAGAGAGAGAGAGAGAGAGAGAGAGAGAGAGAGAGAGATTTTCTACGAAACCCATTTTGAATTGCAAAAGGTGATAAGATACTTGTATTTCTTCTTTCAATTAACTTAAGTGCCAAAAGCATATATTTCATTCAATATAGCTATCGTCTGCTTTTGATTCTACTCTCATAAAGATGCACACACTTCACAGAATTCTGATTTACTATGCCGATATGCTGTAACGACAAACAAACTCTACAATGTCCTTTAGCTAGATCTTATCGGGCTCCTGTAGGTTTAGTGTTGTTGACCTTCCAGATACGCAGATACGTTACTTCCATTTAATTGCACAGGCCCCTAAATTAATTTTAATGAAAAGGTCAACTGGCACACCACATAACTGATGGATACACTGTCCTGTAAATTATTATTCAATATATTAATATGCATGCGTGATTTGAGCTAGGGATCTATTTGGTATAATTAATTATTTAATTCAATTTACATTTATTGATCATCAGCAAAATGAAACTAGTCAGTGTGGTACCAGTCTTATTTATATACATGTATATATATTTAAACATCTATTGTACAAAGTACGAAGATTGAAGTTTATGCATATATACGCTAAACGTATGGTTCTTTGTAAAATACACAATATTTAGATACCACTTTTCGTTTCGTTTTCTGTTTGAATGTCTAAATTAAATTCATTTATGATTGACATTGTTTTATTTTATGATTTGGCTCCTACGTTTAAACTACAGGCTAGCATTTTTTCTAAATAGAATAAATGAAAATAATTGTCCAATTCTTTTTTTTTTGTAGGTGGGGGGGGGGGGGGCTATGACAGAATGTTGGTCTTCTTTGTGCCGTTTCGGCATTCAATTACAAGCTATATCAAAATTCAAGGGGAGGGGGGGGGGGCAAAATCTAAGGAAACTATCATTCAAGTACCAAAAACGGTCAACCCAAATATGGTGCAAAACATAAGAGTAAAATCCCAAACAAACAAATAAAAACAACCAACATTATACCCGTCGATCCCCTAAAAGCAGAGCAAACAATAAAATATTTCATGAGAGCTTTCAATGTATTGTATAATACTAGTAACAATAATATGGCGAAAGCTGTTGCAAATATTTGCATTACAAAATCAGTTTATGAGTTATAAAACAACAACCAGCTAAACTGTTTAATTAAGTATACAGACACAATTGCGATAAACTAATATTGTGAAAAACTAAATCACTGAATGTAATTTTGACGATAACGTAATTGTAAAATTAAAATGTCGGCCATGCGTCGATTTTTCCATCGTAAAAAAAAGAGCTTCCGAATGAAGATTACCGGAGGCTCAGCCGCATTAATGAAAGAGCGAAAAAGACCTTTTGAACAAAAATTACATTAAAAATGCGGATTTTAAAGATATCAAATGATACACTGACATTGTCTATTTACGCTTGGGGGGTTTGGATTGGCAATGTCTCAGTAAGCTGCTTGTATATGTATTTTTATCGTAAAAACACAGCTGAGAAATTGATATGAAATTACAATCATAATAATTATTTTCAATTGCTTACTTACAATTCATCCAATATTGCTACTGGACGAACAACTGCTCAAAATTTGAACGGAAACCACAGGACTAAGGTTTCTAAGGGATCTAAGGTTTCTAGGGACCTATGATGTCTAAGGTGTCTAGGGACCTATGATGTCTAAGGTTTCTAGGGACCTAGACACGATTTGAGATCAACATTTTTTTATTTTTAATTGTTATGTATTAAATGGTTTACTTATGCAGTTTGAATGATTGATTAAAATTTGAATGTTAGAAGGCAAGTTACACGCGAGATACAGAGTTAAGAATTAATTATTATGTAAACAAAGCTCGAGTCTTATACTTGTTTACAAATACTGTAAAGTCAAGAAACTACAATTTCTTTGACAAAATGCCTCATGGCAAACAAGATAAACTGATTCAATGTGTTTATAGATAATATTACTGTATCAACAAAAGAAAGCAACTTTTGGTTGAAAACTTATACCAATACAACCCATATATATAAACAATGCTAGCAACAAGACTCGAGATTTGTTTACAACACAAAGAATTTCAAACTCTATCTTGCTCGATATTAGACTTTCAAAATGTAACGAAACATTAAAAATAACCATATTAACAATTAAACATTAATAATGAACAAATAAAATGTAAAATATTTGAACCGAAATCATGTTAAGGTCCCTTTAAAGTACGATAGTTAAGCGTTTGAAATCTTTTTTTTCGGAACTCATGCATGCGGTTCTTTTCTTGTACCTGTCTGCCGTTGGAGTCCGTTGGACCCGAGTCACAAACGAACACTACCGTCCGTGAAAGGGTTCAACTGGACCGTTTTTGACGTAATAAGTACACAGTTGTAAGCCTAGCTTTTGAATACCGTTTCGTCAGTTTCTCATTCGTTACGCATTCGTTTTCACTGGTGCTTGTTCGCTAATCCAATGATGGTGTCCAAAAGTTGACTGTTGCTTTAATGGAATGTTCTGATTATCGCACGATTGTTATCTATTTTTATACATATTAATACAGTGATCTTTAGAACCCCCCACAAATAGAAAGATTAATGTGCTGTGTCGTCAGTCCCCCCCCCCCCCCCCCAAATCAACCTGTTAGCATAATCCGCGGTGATATGCGTGTGTGTTTAAGACCAAACCACGGGTAAAGTAGTGTATGGCAAATTTGTAAACCGTTCTAGAAATTTTGTTGTAAACTATAATGTTCGTAGTTTACAACCGTTTGACCAGTGTATCATAAGCATGTTTTCTCGCAATTGACTATGCCAAGAATAAAAGGAAGAAAATTACTGAAATAATATGTTTTGCCTACTGCTACTGTTAATTAAGGACAATAAAAAAATAAAGATAATTTTTTTAAATTTCCTTTTAATACAAAAAGTATGATATTTGAAATTCCATATGCAATAATTCAATGTAATGAAGTACCATTTCGACCCTTTCATAAGTGATTGATTAAAGTAAAACATAGGATATGTAAAATTTCAATGTGGTTCAAACTCTTTGTTTTATATAATTTGTGAGCAGATCAAGAAATAAATTTTTTGCTTTGTATATATTAGCAGGAATTCTTGTTTCTGGGGGATTTGTCTCTCGCGGATGGAATCAGACGCCTATTCGAAAGGACGACAAAAGTAAGAATAGATTCGAAGACGATCGTAGTTCCAGTGAATTGGTCATCGATGCTACGCTTAGAGAGTTGTCGCGTCACTGGTTGGAATGCTACTTCAACAAGACCGCCAAATATGATAGCGTTCATGTCCAGGCTAGAAGGCTTTTCAGTTTTGAAACATATGATGTTTCTGAAAGTGATCGAAAACGTCTTGAAGAAACAACGCAAGAATACTTGAAAAACAAAAGAACATTAACTGGGCATCAAGCAGATGGCAATAAAAAACAAGAAGAGAATTCGGAATTCGATGTTAGAGAACACCAACGAGGTGAAGATGGAAAAAGAACATCACAAAATCTGGAAAATGAAAGTAAAACGGAAAAAGAGCAACGACCCAATGGTAACAGTGGATATCACAAGATGCGAAAGCGCAAGCGTCGCGATGTGACAGAATCAGTATTAGTTAGAGAGGGAATTATGAAAATCACAGATGGGGTAGAATGGACCGACGATTTCCTGAATAAAACATCCGAAGCGTACCAACAACTGGAGGAGATGGTTCTGTCTGTGGTATGGCAGTTTATTTAATAGAATGGCAAATGAAACATGGTGTGATTTGATTGGTTGATTGTCCAGTGTCTAATAACGTTAACATGACGATTTTTAAACAATTTATATTCCAGATAGATACGCTTTTCCAGAACAGTCCAATCGCTAGTTACTTTTACGGCTCCTTTATTAACGATTTTAAGTAAGTTGATGCAATTTATGCAGATTAAATATTTTAAACAAATAATTAAGGAATTAGTGTGAAACAATATCATTATTGGATGTATCAATTGAATCATTGACATTTTGTAATTTTTCTTTTTCTATTTTATAGGAAAGGAAGCGTAATTGTTCTTTTCACCATTGAGTTTAAAAACGACACCAATATCACACATACTGATGAAAGTATTAATGAAGCGTTCCACGAAGCACTGCTTAATGCGAGCGCCTTTACGAACCTTACTCTGGATGTCAACAGTTCCAAAATAGGTAAAATTAAAAAAATTAAAAGCCCTTTATGATAAAGCTGTCTTAACTTTTTTCTTTTTTTTTTTGTAATTGACTCCACCTTGAAATAGACGACAACGGTATCATTTCCTAAATAATGTTTGCTTTGTTTGACCAAGGCAAAAAATACAAAAAAGTATTCTGTTTCACGGCACCAAAAAGGCGTTAATAGTTTGATTCTTTTGACAGCTTTTTCTTTCCTTTCTGTTGTAAATGAGAAAATGAGAAAATTGGAACATATCATATTTCAAAGCGTTCTAAACGGTTTCCTGAAATAAAGAGTTTTGATAATGCACTTTTTATGTATTGTGATGTTATGTCAAAGTGCTTCATCCGATATTTTAAAATGCCTGTTTCCATTGAGATGGTATACAGAAAAAAACACTAGTGTGCAACCATTTAATTTTGTAAAAAACGCCCAAGTCAAGGGTTTAAAAAAAATCTTTATTACATAATTCCATCGAAGTCAAGACTCCCGGAAGTGCAAGCACAGTTTTAATTTTGTGTTTGTTTCACAGGAAAATGAACTTTTGCGTCCATTCTTAAATGGATACGATGCCAGAGTCGGAAGCTGGTCTAAAGAGAGTAACTCTAGACATGCAATCATTAAGAATAACGTTTACTGGTTTCTCCTTTAAGAGTGGAAAAAATCGAAAGTCTATTGAAAATAGTCAACGCTACTTAAGAGTACAATTTTCCAAAGAAATTCGTTGATGCTTTAAAAATGAAAGGTTGTGACAGATGGAGGGGGGGGGGCTTCTTTATTGAAATTTTAAAATTATTATCATATTTCCAAAGGTACCGGTAATAACTTGGATTTAAAATCTGAAACAACACAAATGTTGCACTGGGTATGTTATTCCTTATAAAACGGTGTTTATTATATATGTAATACGCCATCTACCTGATATGCTATTCCTTACAAAATGGTGTTAAATACGCCATTCCAAAGCATTAATCGTTATTGCCTTAATTACCATGCTTACATACTCTTTGTAAGGCGAACAAAAATTGATCTTATATTAAGTGACAAAACTTTTGAATACACTCTGGGTAGAATACATTTTATTCCGTTTCAGTGACTAATGCCGTAAAAATTGCTGGCAATGACGAATAGAACTCAAGGTCCACGGTCTACTTGAAAACAAACCCAACAAAAATGTCTGTTTTCTTTCTGGACAGAATTACAAAAGATATAAATACATTTACAATTACTGATAACTTTCTCAAGAAAGGAAATAAAAATACGACACTTTTGTCAATAGTCTGCTGTCACTTACAGCAAAAGACATTATACATCTAATCATTCACATTACATTTTATTTCTTTTTCGACTATTAACAGTAATTTGTTTCATCGGATAGTTCTTTGGCAGTTCGTAATTACCTGTTTTGATTTCGATTAAATGTTCGATACCACCCACAATTTGCACTACCTGGATTCTTTATCGATAGGAAGGAAAATGAGCAATTCTTTTTACTCTCTTTCTCTCTTTTTTATTTTTGATTGATGATGATCTTTTATTTGTTATGAGACTGTGGGTAATTATCTTGATGACGTGATGGGTATGTTTAAACTAATAGATATCATAAAAAGGGAAAAACAAATGTTCATGAATAATAGATAGACATACATGTACTTGTTTAGCAAACCTGCAAGTTATGTAATATTCTGATTTAGTCAGAATATTTTTGGCCCCCACCCCATACTTCTACTCTTTGTTGTCGTCATTTTCACGGAGATGTACACGACAAAGTATTTTTTTTTATTTTAACCAAATGACAAACAAAAGAAAACACCTTTCTTGATATAATATGTATAATACCATTAACTAGATTTCTCTGCAAAATGACATATTTTGGCTAAATTTTTGCGCTAACAATTAAATAACAAAATATTCAATTTTGATAATTTTTGTAGTTTTTTAAAAGTAAATAATCAGATATCAATTCATTTGTCGAAAAATATTTATTTTGAGATCAGATCGGAAAAAATTATAGGCTGAAAAATACCAGTTATACAGTAAAATTGATACAATATTGATTAAAAAGACACTGCAAATAATACGTGCTCTGGTTAATAGTTCTTTCATATCTAATCCCAATTTTATATTTACCAACATTTACAGGAAGTGTAAACGATGAAACAACAACATTACTCACTACGACTGGATCCACCGCCCACTCAACCGACACCACCACCGAAATAGGTGACACCACTGCTTCCCCTACACAAACAGATGACGTCGATACTACGATCAGCAGCACTACTGAAACAGAAGACACCACCGCTACCCCAAATCAAGACACCGACACTACGATCGTTACCACCACAGAAACAAGTAACACCACCACCACGCCAACTGCATTAGCTGACGTTACCTCTACGATCGTTACCACCACAGAAACAAGTGACACCACCAACACGCCAACTGCATTAGCTGACACTACCTCTACGATCGGCACCACCACAGAAGCAGGTTACAACACCTCTACCAATACGATCGAAACAACCACTGAAACAGGCGACACTACCACCGCCAGCCACACTGAATTAGCTGACACTACCACTACGATCGGGACCACCACAGAAGCAGGTGACACCACCTCTTTTCCAACTAAATTAGCTGAGACTACCACTACGATCGGCATCACCACAGAAATTGGTGACACCACTTCTTCTCCAACTGATATAGCTGACACTACCACTACGATCGGCACAACCACAGAAACAGGCGACACCATAACCGCCACCCCTACTGAATTAGCTGACACTACGTCTACAATTGCTACCACTACAGAAACAGGTGACACCACCGCCGCCCATATTGAATTAGCTGACACTACCACTAAGATCGTTACCACTACAGATACAGTTGACACTACCGCCGTCCGTACTGAATTAGCTGACACTACCACTACGATTGGGACCACAACAGATATAGGTGACACCACCGCCAACCACAATGAACTGGCTGACAGTACTATAACGATCCTTACCACAACAGAAACAGGTGAAAATACCGCATTACCTACCACCACGATCGGAACCACCACAGAAACAGGCGACATCACTATCGCCACTCATACTGAATTAGCTGACACTACCACTACGATTGCTACCACTACAGAAATAGGTGACACCACCGCCACTAAAATTGAATTAGCTGACACCACAGCTACGATAGTAACAACCACAAAAACAGGTGACACTACCACCGTCCATACTGAATTAGCTGACACTACCACTACGTTCGGCACCACCACAGGAACAGGTGACACCACCGCCACCCACGCGGATTTAGCTGACACTACCAATACAGTCGTTACCACGGAAACAGGTGACAGAACTGCCTCCTTCAATGAATTAGCTAACACTACTACTACGATCGGCACCACCACAGAAACGGGTGATACCACTTTTATTCCCGTTGAATTCGCTGACACTACCACTACGATCGGAACCACCAAAGAAACAGGTTATACCACCGCCACATCAACTGAATTAGCTGATACAACCACTAAGGTCGATTCCACAACAGAAACAGTGAACACAACCTCAATTACTAATAAATTAGCTGACACTACCAATACGATCGGCACTTCCACAGAAACGGGCGATACTATCACCGCCACCCACACTACATTAGCTGACACTACAACTTCGATCGTTTCAACTACAGAAACAGGTGAAACTACGACTATTCCCACTGATTTAGCTGACACTACGAGTACGTTAGCTGACACTACCTCTAAGATCGTAACCACCACAGAAACAGGTGACACTAAGACTACTCCCACTGATTTAGCTGACACTACGAGTACGTTAGTTGACACTACCACTACGATCGTAACCACGACAGATACAAGTGACACAACCACCGTTCACACTAAATTAGCTGACACTACCACTACAATCGGCACCACCATAGAAACAGGTAACACCACCGCTACCCCGATTGAATTAGCTCCCACTACGAGTGCGATAGTTACCACAAAAGAATCAGGTTATTCCACATCGACTCCCACTGAAGTAGCTGACACTACCACTACGATCGGCACTACAACATATATAGTTGATACCACCAGTGCCCACAATGAACTAGCTGACACTACCACTACGATTGTTACCACCACTGAAACTAGTGCCACCATTACTACTACTACAGGATTAGCTGACTCCAAGAGTACGACCGTTACCACAACAATAACAGGTTATACCACCGCTTCGCCAACAGAATTGCCTGACGGTACCATTACGATTGATACCACAACAAAAACAGGTGACACAACCTCTGTTCCCACTGAATTAGCTGACACTATCACAACGATTGGCACAACTGAAACTGACACATATATCCCTGCAAAAACAAGTGACTCCACATCCACAATCGACACCACCACTGAAAAAGCAAACACTCCAACTATCACCCAAACACAAGACACCACTGCCACAACCATAACATTTGACACAGCAACACCAACCAACACTTTGGATACTGCAACCACAACCCAAACAGAGAGCACCGCCAGCATAACCCAAACAGGGGACACTACCATCACTCAAACAGTAGATATTGCAACCACGACCCTAACAGGGGACACTGTCAGTACCACTAAAATAGATGATACTGCAACCACAACTAACACAGAGGACATTGTCAGTACAACAAAAACAATGGACACCGCGACCTCAACTAATACAAAAGACACCACCACCACAACACAAACAGTTGACATGACCACCACAAACAAAATTGTGGACGCTACCACAACAACCCAAATAATGGGCATGAGCACCGCAACCCAAACAGTGGACACTTTCATCACAACACAAGCAGGAGATACCACCTCAACAACTGAAACAGTGAATATGGCCACCACAACCCATACAGAGGACATCGCAACCACATCCCAAACAGTGGACACCGCCATCACAACCCAAACAGTGGACATCGCAACTACAACCCAAACAGTGGACCCCGGCACCACAATCCAAACAGTTGACACCGCTACCCCAACCCAAACAGTGAACACTGTTGACACCAGCGCCATAATCGACAGCACCACCGACACAGCTTATACCGCCACCAGTACTCCAGCAAGTGACACCGTCACTACCACAGAAACACGTGACTCCTCCACAGTTACCATCATAGAAACAAACGAGAAGACCACTACGACTCCAACAGTTATCACTTCCACCATAATCGGCACAATTACCGATTTAGCTGACACGACCATCATCACACAAACAGGTGAGTTTCTTCCAACATCAACGCTTTTTTTCTATATATTTATACCATATATAATATGAATAAATATGTTAATCATACATCTGAAAATGAAGAAGCCATATTCATTCGCTATATATATATATATATGAGTGTCAAATAGATAGCTATGTATTAACAAGTATAAAAAACGTATATCGATGCTAAATTGCTCACATCTTTAGGGTTTCCAATTGGGACACAAATCGTTATTAAGGAACGATAATTCTTGCTCGCCTTGTGCCTTTATAGACTTTTCCGCCAACATTATCGGTGTTCTACCCCAGAGCCTCTCGATATCAATGTTGTTATTTCACTGTCACTGTCATAAAAACATAATGACAAGTAATTACACGAATTATGACTTGAATCTTCTCTCAGGAGGATATCCGTTGATTTCATTCGGTTTTGGAGATCAATGCTGTCCCTCTCTGATGCTTTTTGGCATTATCTAGATTATTACAATTTAAATGGGCAAAAATCACAGATCTAATGTTATTTCTAAACATGTCGTATTAAAACGCAATATTCATCAAATGTGTGCCAAGTCTAGTTGCGAAGTGTGCAGATATGTTGATTCGTCTGTGTTTGGTATAGATTAAAGGGTTGCATAGCAATTTTTATTGCTGCAAAATTGCCAAGACTTTGGCTCGTTTGGGAAATATATCCATTAAATGGCTACATCTTTTCAAATGACACAACAACAGCAAAAAAAGGGGTTTAACTTTCGATCATTACCATTAATTCACGAAGTATACCACTTTTTCTTTCTAGAGATATTATATAAATAGTGCCTGTTTGGGAGGGTAAAAGTTGAAATTGACACCCCGAGAAAACCATTGTCAACCGACGCGAAGCGGAGGTTGACAAATGGTTTTTGAGGGGTGTTAATTTCAACTGTTATCCTCCCAAACAGGCACTATTTATTTTATTATACTGAATGTCTTAATTTTTAAAGAAAAAAAATCACTGCTTTTAAATAGGAATGACGTGAATTCTACGGTGAACCGTACGCGCATAATTTACGCGCATATAACAATTCGTTGTTTTACCCCGTTGCCAAGTGTGTTGCTAACGCTGAGGGTAATAGAACAGATTATTAACTGCGTCTAAACCAATCGGATTTCAGTATTTAACATGAAAGTATAATAATAATTTTGATCACATTGTAAACTGCAAATGTGACTGTCTAGGTATATTTTGAATTATTATAATTCAACATCATACCTGTAATTTTTTTTCATTTTTGAAATTGTAAAGAATTGCTAACTTTTCGTCTAAACTAGAGGGTCCAATCTGTAAACATTCTTCTGTATAAAATCTAGAAGACCTTACGCATTTTTAAAAAAATAGTCGACGACCCAGTGAAAGTCAGAGCATCAATATTTTGTCAATGTCTGGCGCTTAAAGCAGCTGTACGACTAGGGAATTATTACATCAATACAATGCCCAGGTAGATATCCTCGGTCATACCCCAAAAAATAGTTGAGTATATAACAGTCGCAGATTGCCTCCAAGCAACAGTAGTTATATAAATACACCAGCGGTCTCTTTTTCACAGAATACGGTGTAAATAAGGAACATCTGTTATTAAATATTCGGAAAGCTGTCTTTAGTTTCGATGTAGAAATCATTCAGTTCAATTAAATTTACACATTATACTGATCTTTGCTATATGATATAATTAGATAACGCCTCACGCCAATGCGCATAACATCAAACCGATGTCATTTTTGTTTTAACGGGTGGTCCAATGTATACATAGGCCAGAATTTTGAAATTTCTGTCTTCTACAACAGTCAAGATAAGAAATGAAAACAATGAATCTGATCAACACTTGATTTGTATGCAAATCTACGAAATATCCATAGAATGACATTTGCAAAGTTGAGCACAAAGAATATCATGACTTTACAATTCCATTTACACGATATCTGTCGCCTGCTTATCCTATATGTTATAGAGAGGTATGCAAAATTGTTAGATAATGAAGACTCACTTATTGCGTGGGTTATCAGAAGAACAATTGTTGCTGACGGCACACTGAACATAACGTGAGGTCGTGTACCTAAGAGAAATATCAAGTTTGGAAATACAAAATATTACGTAAGAGTGACGTCAGAGAAAATTTTCTTTGGTCACAATTCTTGTCATTTCATTACTGAACATGTTCAAAATTTATATATGTTTGTGGTTTGTCTGGGGATTTGTTTGTTTCATGGTTTTGGTGTGTTTGTTATTTGTTTTGGGTTTTTTGTTTTTGTTTGGGTTTTTTGGGTTGTTTTTGTTTATTTCATTGTTGTTTGGTTTTTTCTTACCTTGTTTGGGATTGAGTTTTCTTTCTAAGGTTTTTCTTCTATTAGCCAAACATTCGCAAGCTTGTTTTCAATAAATATGTTTAAGATAAGATCTAAATAGAAGAAGAATAATTGGCTCAAAATCCCAAAACAAAATTAATTTTAAAAAAATCAACATGGTCGTATTTGAATTATTTTTCACTAAAGGGGTGTTCGAAATAAATTGCTTTAAAATCCCTACTTTGTAGAAACCTTCGCTTGTTGCAATTGTGGTTATAGAATCCATTACGTCTTGGTACAAACGTAATTGTGTCGTATTGCGGAAGAAAAGTGATCGAAAATAATTGAGTAAATGGAAAGTTTTCTCTACCCGGGCTGTATTATTCAGCGCAACAATAAAAATGCTTGTACTATTTGCGTGGAATGACAGCGATAAGCCTCTCGATTTTGCTGCATATTTTATCATGGCACTTACAATAACGAAATTAATGGCAGTTGATGATGACAATTAAGCTTATCATTTGCAAATTTTTCTAGGTTTGATTACGACAAAGTACGAACTATTACAGTTTAATGTAAATTCAAGACTCATAAAAGCCAAACCCATTTCTTTTTTTTAAATAGAATTCTTTTTACCATCTCATTGTGGATCTTGCCTTATTCTTTAAGTACTCCATGTTTTGCTGATAACCTGTTTATAAATGATTTTTTCCATCCATTTCTTTTGTCTGTTTTTTTCTGTCGTTGGCACTACACCTGTCTCGTAATTTGGAATGCATTATAAGAAATCAAAAAATAAATGGTGATTTGTTAAGGTATAAAATTGTTATACAATATTGCCATCAATATTGTGATCGTTTTGTCCGACAGATCGTTTCATTCGATACAACAAAGTCGCGTTGTGACAGAATTGTTGTAGATAACTAACAAATGATAAAAAAAAAAAAAAACCAACGGCATTTAATTACATAACTCAGCTCATACCGTTAAAAAACCCCCAAAAAACTCAATCATTTTCAATACAAAAATCAATCAATTAAATAAATGCTTGAATAATTTTGTCAACGCAGACCAATGAAAGTAAAACTAGATAGGCACTATGCTTATGCACGATTGCGAACCAATACAATTTAGAACATTAATGATGGACATGTCCATATATTCATGACTTTACGTTCTTCGATGTTAACATGATTTTATTGCACGATTAATTTGATTAATTCGAAACTAAATATGATCATTTTGAAAGAGGAAAAAAAAGATGAGATATATTTGATATATATATATCCCAAGTAATTTCAAAGCAAATATAATATTTCCAGAATCCATATACGTGTCCTTTCATATATCTGCAAATTCTTTTATGCTGATGATATACCCATAAATAAAACGCAATACCGCCATTTGCTTATGTTTCAATGTTTGTAGAATTCCAAAAGCCTATCACTGGTGTTTCGTTTCTAGCTTTGTCATGAACATTTATTTACATACTATTTTTTTAGATACAAGATCTGTAACTATTTTTCTTTGATTGCGCAAGTGTTTGACCTTCGTTCGGCCATTTTGTTTGATTTGTCTTTATCGTCGAGTTATTAATGCGATCCATCATGTATGATGAACGTACAGAGTAATTCGAATAGGTACTAGAAACTTCGCCGCTTAATATCATTATATATAACAGAAAAATGGCGTATTAACCCCCATGGAGAACATCCGTTCCTTTTATCAAAGTATCGTTTTTTCAGACAATAAAAATAATGATTCCTTGTCATTGTGTTTTCAGATACTATTATTCTAGACTGTGGATCAAATTCCCTGCGTTGAAAATCTGATATGATAAACTTTGATTTGAACAGTAAACTACTTACTTTTGTATTTTAGCTTAATCATCATCACCCCGTGGGTTTAAATAAATAGCATTAATACAAAATAGAGTTTAACAGTTAAACACCTAAAACCTTGTTTCATTTAACGACAGTTCTTATTTTGTGTGCATTTTGTAATAAAATTGTCAATGAAATGTCAAAACGCTTATGAAAATTTTTTATGTCAGCATTTATCAGAGCAAAAAAAAAAATTTGGATAATCATCATGTCATTTCCATATAATTGTTACGAAATCGTTACTTTTTGAATGCTGAGATTA
The DNA here is from genome assembly GCA_020458035.1 of Magallana ariakensis. Classification (NCBI taxonomy): domain Eukaryota; kingdom Metazoa; phylum Mollusca; class Bivalvia; order Ostreida; family Ostreidae; genus Magallana; species Magallana ariakensis. Next base: position 30,250,812 of record CM035817.1, read on the forward strand.
ACAAAGCAGAGAGAGAGAGAGAGAGAGAGAGAGAGAGAGAGAGAGAGAGAGAGAGAGATGTATATTTGTTTGTGGTGAAAAAACTCATAAAAACCATCGAGGGATCAATAAGTCTAAAGATTATAATATGAATAACGCATACTTCAGCTGAAACCGAAATAAATGTTCTAAACTATTTACAAAAAAAACGCACACTATTTTGATATTTCACCTCTAACGCCCTTATAATTAATACTGCGTAAACAAATTTTCATGAAAACAGTTTTCAAAAGGGAGTTCTACACTTACTTGATTTCATTTCTTCCACTTTGTCATTACAGACAATAATAATTACACTATTTATAATTTTTGCCCATATCTAATCTTATGAAGGGGCGAAGTGCCGAACGTTGTTCGTTATCTGAGTTCGTTAATCAGTCTAATAAATAATTATGTGACAGTCACTCTTATTAGCGATTTTACGCAATCAACCACGAGCTAAAAAAGTGAAACAGTCAAATAGGTCAAGACGCTGAAACCGGAAGTAGCGTAAATAGAAGATGGCGGAAGCAAATGGCATCTGAATTCCTCTTTTGGGCCATAGTTTATCGATTTGCGTGTTAAGTGATATATGACGCTAATTACCTTAAAATCGTGTGCAAAATATTTAGAAATGGAGGTTTTAAACTAATAAAGATGTTTTAATGTCTTTTTATTTTATTATTTTTTTTTTGTATTTGCGTCGTTTGTCCTAATTAAAATCACAACAATTAATACAATAGCAGTGATTAGAATTATAGTTTTTTAAACCAAATGGTCTTACTTGGATCTTGAAAGGAGGTTTCAAGCGTTTAACGTTTATGACATAATGATTCTGATGTCATTGATAAATTATGTGTATATTTTTATATGTCGATATTAGTTGTCTTTCTTATTTTAATTGCATAAAAAACTAAATAATATGAAGCTTATATACCATATTATATATCCCTCTTTATTTTCATACAATGACCAATAACCAATGAAATGGCCAAACAGCTTTAAAAAGATATTTCACCCAAAAACATATACATGTTATCTAAGGCTTTCTTTTGATAACAGTTAACAGTTGTTCTTATCTGCCCTATGTTAGTGCAAATTTGCCTGAATGATAACAAATTTTTAAATAAAAAATGTCTGAAATATCATTAACACAGAACTCTATCTCAGAGCAGAAGGATTTCGTGTTATAGGATATCATCAGCTCACTTTTTTCCCACTGCGACAATCTATTTCCAAACGTCATTCTCTTCCGCTAATTTAAATGATTAGTGATGCTATCTGTTGTCTGAAATCATTATTACTAAGGTAAAAGTTCTGTACGTCGGACCATTATTTCACCATCTCAGTGGATGCTGGGCACACTTTTTTTGTGTTCCTTTTACTGTTATTATTTTGTTATTTATTCTTTTTTACAATTTTGTGACCTTGCTCACTGTTGGATTTTTCTTTCATTTTCACCCACGGATTTTTAGTAGCATGGTTAACCATAAACACCTTCAAATTTTTACAACAGTTTCTTGAGAGGACACGTAAAGGAAAATCGAAGAGCCAAATGAAAGTATACATATTAAACTTCAAACGCTTACATCGCCTTTCTTTGAAAAAAAAATACCGTTTCAAAATACCGCCGTGTATGTTAGTGATACCTGCAGAGTCTAAAGAAGTTTCATTCTGTCTTTTATTCACACTGCCGTATTCTAAAGTTTTAGAAAAAGCAACGCATATTTAGGAATAAAGTTGGTGTTATGTTTAAAAATTAAGGGCGTCAGTTTCATTCTGGCCAACACTCATCCTGGCTGTACGATGACGATTTTACTCTTTTTTTTAAATTTTGTTTTTAGAACTCTCCGTGTATTCCGTGTATTTTAATCAGAAGTCAAATCAACTTTACGAAAATGATTGAGGAAGCCCTGAAAGTAGAGGATCAGTTTACAGAATATGGAGGAATTAAACAATACTTCATTTTTTAAAACAAAATACCTTGTTTTCAGAACATTGCATACCTTTTAAAAGGGCCTGATCACGATTTTAGTCAATTTTTCTCTCTCCCGATTTTTATATATACAATGCTTCAGTAAGATGTTTTTAATAGTCAACCAAAATTTGGGCGCCACTCGTCGAATTAAAAGCGAGATACAGAGCGCACAATTCTTTGTTATGTAAACAAAGCTCAGGTTATATTTTTGTTTACATAAAGAAAATTTCAGGTTTAGACCTAAAATGGATGTGACAAACGCTAAGAACAGTTTATGTTCAAAACAAATTAGCAAAAAGAAAAATCAGCTTGATTAAGAACTTTTACCGGTATATTAAACCAGTATGCAAAAACATGACACGAGCCTTGTATACATAACAAAGAATTGTGAGCTCTGTATCTTGCTTACAGCTCTACATAAGAAATGCATCACTCAAGCATTGTAAACAATAAAAATAGAAAATTAAAATTAAATTAAGCACTCATATTTCTATAAACAGATTGTCTTGAATTATTGGCATTTACCATATCACTTCTTCTTCTTCAAGATATAAATATATTTTATGTGATTACTTCAACAAAAAATAATATAATTTCAACCAAACGCGTCATGTGGGCATTGGCTTCTTCATGAGAGCAATAAGTAAAATTATAAATAATAACGTACACACAAAGAACGTTTAGTTTACAAGTAACTATAACTCTCCTTGTAGCAACTTGATTCCTTGTAATTGTCTCATACGATTTTTATATAACATTTCAACAGCTTCGACTGATGATCAAACAACACCAGGTACAGGACTCTATGTGGATACAACAACCAAACAACAGTCCATGGAATCAACTACGATACAATTTTCTCCAAATATTGATAATACAACACCACAACAATCCACAGAATCTTCATCAGCATCGTCTTCCGAGGATCAATCTTCCACTCTGATACAAACTTCTTCAAACGTTGATATGACAACAACACAACAATCCACAAAGTCTTCATTAACGTTTTCTGAGAATCAATCTACCACCCCAATACAAACTTCCCAAAATGTTGATATGACAACAACACAACAATCCACAGAATCTCCATCCACTTTGACTTCTGAGGATCAATCTTCCACCACAATGCAGACACAGACATCTAAAAATGTTGATATGACAACAACCAAACAATCCACAGAATCTCCATTCACATTGACTTCTAAGGATCAATCTACAAGCACAATACAGACAACTCAAAATATTGATCCAACAACAATACAGCAATCTACAGAATCTCCATCCACATTGTCTTTAGAGTATACCAACACGATACAAACTTCTCAAAATAGTGATACAACAACAACACAACAATCTACAGAATTTATATCCACATTGTCTTTTGAGGATCAATCTACAAGTACGATAAAAACTTCTCCAAATGTTGATTCAACAACAACACTACAATCCACAGAATCTCAATCCACATCGTCTTCTGAAGATCAGTATACAAGTACGACAAAAAGTTCTGAAAACGTTGATACAACAACACAACAACCAACAGAATCTTCATCAGCATTATCGCTTGTGATTCAATCTACAAGTAATATACAAACTTCTTCAAATGTTGATACAACAACAAAACAACAATCAACGTTTTCTTCTGGGGATCAATCTACCAGCACAACACAAACTTCATCAAATATCGATACGACATCACAACAATCGTCTGAAGTCCATTCTACTAGCACAGTAAAAACGTCTGCGAATATTGATACAATAACAACCGAACAACCTTCAGACCTGTCGTCTGCTGGTCTATCTACAACTACGATACAAACTTCTCCAAGTAGTGGTGCAACGACGCAATTACAATCCACAGAATCGCCATCTTCATTGTCGTCTGAGGTTCAATCTACGTCTCCAATACAAACTTCTCCAACTATTGATACAACAACATCACAACAAAAACTAACAGAAACAACAACACAACAACCGACTGAAAATTTATCAACAATGTCCATGCAGGACCAAACAACAACTTCCGATGAAATTGTAACAACTATAATAATGAAAGAATCAACATTGTCATCAGAGGAGCAAACTACAAACACAGTTTTACTACAATCTTCCTCATCAACATTGTTGTCTGAGGATCAAACAACTACGTCTGAACAAACTTCTCCTAACAATGAATCAACAACAACACAACAGTTAATAGAAGCAACAACAACAACAACAGAACAATCTTCTCCACCTTTTCCGACAAATGACCAATCAACAAGCACTATACAAAGTGTAACAGAAATATCTTCCTCTAGAACACATCAACCGGAAGAATATTTATCAACATTGTCCTCTGAAGTCGTTTCAACTAGTACAGTAACAATGTCTCCAAATATTGATACAATAACAACCGAACAACATACAGATATGTCGTCTGTGGGTCAGTCTATAACTACGATACAAACTTCTTCTAGTAATGATACGACGACGTCACAGCAATCCACAGAGTATCCATCTTCGATGTCGTCTGAGGTTCAATCTACATCCCCAATACAAACTTCTCAAAATATTGATACGACCACACCAAGAGAATTGATAGAAACGTCATCAATGTTGTCCTCTGAGAATCAATCTACAGCGTCGAAACAAACTTCTGATATTAACACAACAGAAGCAGACTATCCCACAGAGTTTCTATCAACGTTGTCGTCTGACGTTCCTTCAACAACCACAATACAAACGTCTTCAACTGTTACAACAACACAACCGACTGAAACGTCATCAACTTTGTCATATAATGATCAATCTACAGTCACGAAACAAACTGCTCCTATTATCGACATCACAACAACACAACAATCAACAGAACCTTCATCAACATTGTCGTCTGAGATTCAATCTACAACAACGATACAAGCTTCTCCTGATATTGACACAACAATATCAAAACAGTTCACAGAAACAACAATAAAGGAACAGCCCATTGAATCTTCATCACTACCTTCATCTGAGGATCAATCCACAACCTCCAGACAAACTTCTGCTAGTATTGATTCATCAACAATACAAAATCCAACAGAACCTTTGACAACATCGTTGTCTGAAAATCAATCAACAACCAGGATACAAACTTCTTCAAATAAAGATAAGACAACACAACAACCAAACGAATCTTCATCTACATTGTTGTCTGAGGTCCAATCTACAACCATGACACAAACTTTTTCAGATATCGACATGACTACAACACAACAGTCTACAGGAACTTTACCAACATTGCCTGAAAATCAATCTACAACTTCGACACAAACTTCTGCTGACACAATGACAGTGCAACAACCCACAGAATTTTCAACAACATTGTCGTCCGAGGAAGAAACTATAACTACAATAAAAACTTCTCCAAATTTCGATACAACTACACAAGAGCGAGAAGAATCCTCCTCATTATTGTATACAGAGGTCCAATACACTAGCACATCATTTCCGTCTTCACCTGTCGAAACAACAAATACACAACAAACAACAGATTCAACTCCAGTAATATCTTCTGTAATAACAACAGACTTATCAACAACCCAACAGTCTGTGGAAATCCCAACTGGCCAAACAACAAACACAGCAACAGCTTCTACAACTGCGCAAACAACATCGACATTCACAAAAGACAATACTTTGATTACTTCTCAGTCGTCCCTTAATATTGATTCAACTCCAATCGAAGCATCTACAACATATTTACCATCAACGTTGACCGAGGAAAGACCTACAGACTCTGTTCAAATATCTCAAGATACAACTACACTGCCAATTATATCATCTGAATTCCAATCTACAACTACTACCCAAACCACTGCATATATCGATTTGGCGTCTACAGAGCAGCAAGCGGAACTTACATCTACATCTTTGAAAGAGGACGAGTCAACCAGTTTGATACCAACATCTTCAACTAAAGATATAGGTGGGTCATCAACAGTAATGACTATACCACAATCAACATCAACGATTAAAACTGAATCAACAACAAAAGAAAGTTTAATTCAAACGTCAACAGAAATGTTATTATCTTCATCAACTCTCGGTACTTTAGGTAATACCGCTGACACGATACAAACAACGCAACCGACGATATCAGAAGAAGTTTCATCAACAGACTCACTTACGCAAAAAATTAAAGAAGTCACAGCTATTGCAACTTCCACAGAAAATTCTACAGGTGGTATTATTTCACAGTCACAAGGTTCAACAACATCTTCAGAATCATCAACAACAGTAACTTCAACGTTAATGGAGTTACAGACAACAACATTATCAAATGAATCTCCATCAATGACACCCACTAGTGAAACAACTGATTTACCAACAGCTTCAGCAGAATATAGTTCAACAACGTTTTTGATAGATTCTTCCACAAAAATACCATCAACCATGATTATGACAGAATCATCGTCACAAAATGAAATGCCTACAAGTACAGTTTCAACTGATTCTTATACCAATTCTAACCCAACGACACAAATGAGCTCAACCGATTCAGCTGCAACATCAGGTGAGTTATTACAAACATCTAAAATATTTTTAACCACATTATCAGAAGCATCATCCATTGTTTCATCTTCGAAAACACCATCAACCTTAACCTCTACAGAATCAATCTCAGATTCAACGTTTGAACAATCGCAAACAACCAAAACAATTACTACAGCAACACACAAACAAGACTCGACATCAACTGCAAATGTTCAATCAGAATCACTATCAACGATTTCAATTATGTCGCCCTCGACCTTAGTAGAGGAGATGTCGATATCAACGGAATCACCAGAAATTACATCTACTGATAACTCAGACTTGCCAGCATCAACAGAGTCAACATCAACAAAATCCCATACAATGACAACCCCAAAAGAATCCCCTGCAGTAACACCACTATCAGAGCAATCCTCCCACACCTCACTTGAAATGCAACCAATAACAACATCCACAATATATTCTTCAACTACAACTTTAGCAGAATCCCCAACTACTAAAATTGCTGACGAATCTTCAACAGATTTAGAGAAAACATTACCAACAACAAGCATATCGTTAACAGGGATGCAATCAACTGTGACTTCAGAATTGATTTCATCAGAATCGAATGCTGTAAAAACTTCGCCGTCTTCTTTAATAACCACAGAATCAAGATCAGCTACAATGATAACAGATTCAACTACTGCAATTTCAGAGTATCCAACAACATCAACAAGCGTAAACACAGAGGCAGTCTTAACTGAAACAACTACACATACAACATCTTTACCGTCAACAGCTATGTCAGGATCATCATTCACAGAGCGTTTTACACCAGAAACAGTTAAAATCACTACATCAGAAGAGTACACAACCACAAGAGAATTTGATTATACAAGTGGATTAGCAGAACATACTTCTACATCAGAAAAATCTGCGACCACATTTTTCAAGCAATCAACTACAACGCCTTTGACGACTGAATCAGCAGCTAAGGAATCAATATTGTCAACAACAGAATCAGCGACAACTAAAATAACAAATATTATTCAGAGTGAAATGTCTACTTCAACAGAACAGCCCACTGCAATGGATGTAGACACAATTTCCTTATCTTCAAATTCTCCCACAACTACTTCTATTCCTGAGGTCGAACCAACACATACAACTGCATCTAAAGCACAGGCATTTACAGATGATATATCTTCAACATTGAGTGAAACATTAATTACGGTGACGGAATACCCACAAAGCGATCCCTCAACATTATATACAGGAGAAATCACATCACATTCCTCCACAAATAATCCTAATATTCTGAGCACCACAACGATAGAAACAGAACAAACCACAGGAAAAGATGCAACGGAAGAAACCACTGTAAAATTTGTTAATAATACGGAATTACAAGACTCAATCACAACAAGTTTAGATGGATCAACAACCGATATGGTAACGGAAGAACCGGAAACCTCTGTTTTATATAGAGAACAAACATCAACAATTTCAACGACAGAATTATCATCTTCTACAGCGGATTTTTCTACAGATACAACTTTGAAAGAAAATTTGACAACAAAAGTTTTGAATACTTTATCGACAACAACATCACCTTCACCATCTGAAACTATGACTCAACTTTCTATTGAAAACACATCATTATCGTCAACTATGTCGGTATCATCGACGCAGTCGACACACGACATGTCAACTTTAAATCATAAAGTAACAACAGAGGCATCGGCAATGTCAACAAAATTGCTTGAAAATACAGAGGAAACGAGCAATAATTTGTCAGAATCTACATCAGCTGGAGCGACAGCGGAAGATATTTCAACAACTAAAACCGTATTAAATACAACTGTGGAAGGGACATCGATAGGAATCCCTTTAGAAGAAACAAGCGCATCCACATTGACAACATATAAGATATCAACACTAAGTGATACTAGTTCATCTGCCGAAGAAGTCACCACAATACATTTACATTCAACGGATCCATCTATGAATGCCTCATTAGATAGTACATCTATATCAACAGTTACAGAATCCTCTTCTACCTTTACACCGATGAACGCCTCAAAAGATTCAACAACTGTAGTTGCACCAAGTGAAGATACACCTTTAGCTACATCGACGACCATTATTTCAGGTAAGATTGAAACTTTATAATTTTTAATGAAATCATGTAAATGATAGGCTTAAAACAATTTGTTTGACTAATATGAGCTAACATTCAAAATAACGAGTCAACAGAAAGGACGATGTACATAGGGTTTACAGTAGAACAATACAAGTCATATAAAGATAGTTCAAGCGTGATCTCTTAGCAAGTTTTTTGCTGTTTTCTATGAAAATCTAATCAGAAAAAACAAAATTAAACACTATATTATAAATTGCGGACAAGAAGAGGGTTTCTTAAACAACCCTGTAATTAGATATAACGAAACATTTCAAGAAACTGAAAAATCCAGGTTTCCAGTTTTATTGCATATAATTTTCAGCATATTTTCTACGATGTCTCCCGAACGATGAAACATATAACAAGTGTACAGAAGACGTATAATCAATAAATTGTAAAAACTAAAGTCTATAATATTGAAAAGGATTATTGGATTCCAGTGTTACAGAAGAAAGACAACATCTGACGAGACTGCATATTCAAAATGGAATGTGTAAATAAGCTGTGGAAAGTCTTTTTAACCAACGAAAGTTTGAAATTTACATGTTTGCAGATTCTGTAGTGTCTTTAAAAATTAATTTACCACTTAAATTTATTATCAAAATTTCCCCAAATTGCATAGCATCATTGATTGTTCCAAGTACTTATGTCTTGATCAATGGAGTTTAAAAATGTTTTTTTTAAATGTTACCTAAATCTGATAAGGTAGCATAAAAAAAATAATTTCAGAACTGAGCTAATCTTAACATCTAAATTTTTTCAAAATTTTATTTTTAGAGAGCACCACAGAATCTACAGACATTCCTCCAGTAGAAATTACAAACCCAATGATAAATTCCACAATCAAAGAAGAAAGTACACTTAATAATCTCATATTTACAACAGAAACAACAAAAAATGTTATCAACACTACCATTGGAGCATCAAAACAAAATGAATTAGTTTCCTCTACAGTAAATACTGCGGAAATGTCATCTCAGAAAACAGACACAGAAGTTACATCTCCTGACATTTTATCTACAACAACTGAAATGGATCTTGGTACACATTCAACCGAAATTTCATCAAATTCAGCATCAACTTCATCGACAATGACCTCAGAGGCGAGTACGATGGTACATTCAACTCACAATATACAAGTTGTATCATCATCATCATCATCATCATTGTCTACAGAAGGAAAAGATGAAAATATATCGGGAATAGCTTCAGTAGCAACTTTATCAACTTCAATCAATGGGGATCGTACAACTACCTTAGAAGGAACAACATTTTATAATATTGACAAAATATCTGAATCGATAACTTCCACTGAAGATACAATTCAAGGTAAAACAACCCTTTCTTTTACGTCAGTTTCCACTATTTTTGACAGAAAATTAATACACCAAAAACAGAGATTTAGATTTCACGACGATGAGTACAACATTTAGTCATTTTGTTTTTCTCCAGAGTGCTAGTGATTAACAAATACAAAAAATAACACTGACCCTGATACCTCTTGTAACACTTTAACTTCCATTACTGATACTCAAAATATCTTATCGAACATTTCAACATTTGAATACACATTAATTTTGTCCCAAACGCCCTCGAAAAGCATAAAAACGTCATCCACTATTGGGAGTCACCTATTATCCTTTCAACAACTGAAAGTTCTTCTATGCGTACAACTTTGAATCATAGTGATTCTACATCTAGAATAAACGTTTAAAACCAGACATAGATGGTAACTTGTTTGATTCAATCAACTTAATTTATATCTTTAATTTCCTTACCTGACATATACAATATCCAAATTTATTTAACTGAAATACACCAATGTCAAATTATTTTTTTAAACAAAGGAAAACAGAACATTGCTCTCCTTTTAATACAATATCTCACTTGGTCAGGTATAATGTATAGTTACTTTAAACTACTATAAACCTAAAAAAAAGATTAAAGTTTAAGTTTCATTTGAAGAAATAAACGTTAGGTCATTGAAGTTTTTACCTAAGAGACCTTGTAAAATAGCAAAACGATATAAAATATATATGTTGCAGAAACGACATCAGATGCATTGAAACCTTTTGAAGAAACAACTTTTTCAAATACACCATCAACTTATTCATCAGTCACAAAATTTCATTTCACAACATCAACACAAAGACCAACAATTACAGAGGGATTATCAACAAGTTCAACACCAACAACATCGGCTGAAGGGGCAACAAGTGTTACACCAATTATTGAAGATTATACATCAACCGCATCAACAGACCACTTAGCTTCAAAAGAAAGTACAACAATATTAGAAACTATGTCAACTGATAATTCAATCTCCAATATTGAGTCAACAGTGGAAAAGATGACAATCAGTGATACATCTTCAACGTATACGCCTGATTCAACTAAACACTCTGAGAATACGGTTTCCAGCTTTTCTACATCAACGGATCAACAAATGGCAACATTAAACACGAATGCTGCTCTGGAAAACCTAACTGTAACAGAAGTAACGTCTACTTTTCAATCAATACAAACTGGAGACACGAAAACAAGCACAGTTGCCACAATTCAAGAAAATACACCAACAAATGAATATACCGGTATGGCAACATCAGATATTATTACATCAGAAAGAAGTTTATTCAACACAGATATACCAGGAACTCTTTCGGAAATTGATACGACAAGAGAAGAAACTACGACGGTCTTAGAAGATTCATCAATGTACTTCACCACATCTAATATAGAGACGATAAATAGTATGTCAACAAAAATAGCTTTAGAAATCGGAAGCACGACGGTCACAGAGGAAACATCAACGATTCCGCCATCATCGACAGCTTATACTCAGACAACTGCCGAAAGTACAAAGGTTATAGAGAGTTCATCAAAACTTCCACCAACTTCAGACTTAAACATTGAAACTACTTTTAAAAGCACAGTGACCACAGAAAATACTTCAACGTCTCCATTATCAGTGACAACTTCGGAAACAGAACAGAGCACAATAAACTTAAGAGAAACATCAACGGGAGTCCATAGTACGTCAGACACCAATCAAACCTTAAAAAGCACAGAGAACGCAGAGAAAACCTCGACATTAACTTCAAGCTCTACAACTAACACGTATCCCTTATCTGATGTAAACACGCTAGATACGCAGACAATAGTACAAAGTACGACAGACGAAAATGGAATTCTACTGACGCCAACTATGAACGATTTAGTTGTAGGTCAGTTTTCAACAGATCCTACAGCAACAACATCAGGGGAGTTGACACCTGACAAAACAACAACCAAAACGGAGGAAATAACTACGATGTCTACAGTGGATAGCACTGTGACAACATCAGCCACGAGGACATCAGGAGCAAGCACGACTGTCAAAGAGGAAGTATCAACAATTCCAACAGGAACACTAAATGACGATGTAACAGAAAGAACAACGTCAAAAACCATATCGAATACGGAAAGTATTTCGATTGTTTCTACAGACACACTTGAAAACAAACTGGTCACAGAGAAGACTATCGCATTTTCACCAATTACAACTTCAGAAATAGAAACAACAGAACAAAGTACTTCAGTATTTTCATCAGTGGCAAACCCAGATAGTATAACAACGGCAACATCATCTAAGTCTCCACTTGAATCTCAGTCTCAATTACCAACCTCAACTGACAGCACGACACAGAATTTAAATCTAACTACTGCTTATTTGGATCATGCAACACAAAAAAACCAAAGTCGATATGAGAATGATACAACAACAGTTATAATACGTTCAACTCTATTGTCAACCACTGTTGCGAAGGAAGCAGAATCCACCAATGACAGTCAAATTTTAACAACAGAAACTTCTTATACAAATAGTTATGAAACAACTAGTATAAGAGGTACATAATAGATTAGGGCGTGTTTTAGGTGCAATGTTGTTTCAAAAGTGACATTGTGCAGATGTGTTTGTAGATATTTATCAAAGTTTTAATAAAACGTTTGTCAAAAATCTTACAATTATAATGAATTATTAATTATGTTTTCTTAATATGTTTGAAACATAATTATTATTACGAATAAAATTATTAAATTCAAATAATTTATATTAATTTTCATTTAATTTTTAATTCTTTTTCAGATATCACTACGTCAAAAACTGCCATTTCAAGTGAAATGACGAGTAATGTTTCGCCAACATCAACGCAAGATATCAATGTTACACCAGAAGCTACATCACAGACCACAAACACTTCTACAACAGCATTACTATCAACAATTGGATCTACCAGTACCACACCTTCAACTACAACCAGTACACTACATACCACGACGATCGCCAGCATTCTATCAACCATGGTTGGTAACATTTTGACAACCACGACTAACGCTGGAAAGTTAACAAGTTTAGGAGTGTTGTCGACCACAACAACAACAACAACAGCACCTGCCGTAACTGGGGATGAGGAAGTTTCAGGTGTAATCAAAATTGAAGAAGAGTTTGACCAATCTTTACTTGATCCAACCTCCGATGCGTTTAAAAAGAAAGTTGATGAGATATTAGAACTGGTAGGTTTTTAGAAGCAATCATTTAAGATCATTCTTTTATAAACAAATTAAAAAAGATTTTTTATTCAAACATATATGAAGTATTTCACATTTAAATTATATATTTTTCAGTTGAAGAAACTATTTTCGATTGCTCAATTGACTGACAAAATTGGAAACATCAAAATAGAGGGATTTATGTAAGTTTCTTTAGACACACAAAAATTAGCGGTCGTAATAAGGTGGTCTTTGTTACCATGTGAAAGTAAAAAAGAAGCTGTGTGTTTCTACGAATATATTTTAAAAGTCTCACCAAACTGGGTGGGTTGCCTACTCAACGTAGCTTTTTTTGGAGAGAGCGTTGGTTAAACAGGACTAAATATGATAAAATTTTCAAAAAGTAAAATCTATTTTTGAAATTAGTGGATATATGCTGTGTTTTGATATTCGAGATTTTTTTTCTCAATAATTTTATCTTTCTCCCAAAATTTTAGCTTCTGGATCCTTTAATATTTCATACAAATATAATGAGATATGCATGAAGCTAACCTAAAGATTTTAACATTTTATTAAAAACTCGATTTAAAAAAAGAAAAAAATTTTTTTTTTTCGTTTAGAAAAACAAACGGGTTAGGACCGTTCATTTACCGCTTGAGTCAAATTTTTCTTTTATCATATCTGTTTATATAATGCATTCATTATTACTTAAAGATATGGTTATTTTATATTTTCAGAGAAGGCAGTCTAATTGTTAAGTTCAAGGTAACAATTATTGACGAACAATATGAATATAATGCCACAAAGTTGAAAGCTGATTTCAACACAGCTTATTATGAACATCAGTCAGAATTGCAGTACAACTTAAAGGAAGAATTCACACAATTCTCAGGTACATGTAAAAAAACAAAAACAAAGAGCAACCCCCCCCCCCAAACAATTACTTCTGTTACATATAGTATTTTGGAGTTGAATAATGAAATGGACATTCAAGATTTTGAATTAATACTCAAAAACAAAAAACAAATTGTCTCGGTTATACCACATTAAGTGGTACTTCTTGAATAAAAAGTTTATTAAATGATGTAAACTAATCTACAGCTGAACTTTTTTCTTATAGAAAATGGGACAATTGAGACGATAATTGGATCGGGTAAGCTTCAAAGATAATAACAACAATTTTTATTTTTAAAATAAAAACAAAATGTAAAATACATGCATACTTTTGAATTATTGATACATATGCACTTTGTTAAATGAATATACATCATGTAACACATTTTCGCTAGCCAAGAGTTTCTGGTACATACCACTTTCAAAACTAATGGGAAGCGGAGTGAAAAAAAACCCCTATATCTAGCGAAGATGCATGTAACCTATCTTTTTATTTCGTATACTTGATATATTTTTTGAATTGGTGATGTATTATTGATTTGTACATCAAGAAAATAAGCCTTGCAAAATAGCACGCTAGTTAACTTTTCTGTTTTCGTTTTCTTTCTGACAGTTATTAACAACTGTGAAGGTATCGCTTGCCCTCAGAACACTTTTTGTAAGAGCCGTACCGACCATTATGAATGCCTCTGTAAGAAAGGCTACGTTCTCGTCGACAAGGAATGCCAAGGTAAACGTCATTGCTTTCGGACTCGGAAGACCTCAATTCCGAACATTGCTCAATAATTTTGGCATTAAGCTAAAATGCAGCTGAAATCAAAGCCTTTAATCTAAATGAGTAATGCAAAGGTTTTAGATTTTGGAGTGCTTTAATTTAAACGATAAAAAGTAGGATGTTAGTCGTTTTGACCTTCATACACTAATACAAGATTTAAATTGCTTTTAAAAAGCAAAATAAATGTTCTAGAAAAAAGTCAATTTTAATGCATTAGTCTAATACACAGATTTCAGCACCAATATAACTAATCTTAATTAATCGTATTACACACACAAATATATAAAACAATTATATTGGTTTTTTTTATAACAGATCTCGACGAATGCTTAGGATATCCTTGCTCAAATCATTTCATCTGTGAAAACACTATTGGGAGTTACAATTGTTTTTGCGAAGAAGGATTTACCCTTGTTGGAGACAATTGTCAAGGTAACATGTAGATAAGGTTATGAACTGCATATTTCTCAGATTAAAACAGAGTAAATATTTATATATATTTATCAATGTTCAGATTTGTTTAAACATGCAAGCTATTATAGCATCACCGACCTCATTATTCTTTAATAAACATTCTATTTGAGTGATTTTACATCTAAGATATCGGTATGTTTTAGATATTGATGAATGCAAAGTCCTTGACATTTGTCCTCCACATTCAACCTGCATTAATTTTGAAGGAAGTTATATTTGTGCTTGCAATGATGGTTTCGCAAAGAATTATACCAGCTGTTCAGGTAAAATACTGTCTTAAAATGATACATTTAAGCATTGAATGCTTATTTTTTGGATGTCGTCGTTCTTATAACACACCAAGCGGTGCAGACAAATTGAATACCGCGCGTTATTTATATATTCATACTGATGTCTATTTGTATGAAATATCTGTGTATCGTCACTATTAAGCCATTATGCTCTTAGTCAGGGATATCAATCATACATGGAACAGCCATATTTACATGTTATTTAAAGTTCGCTTCCGCGTGCCAGAAACTTTGTCCAAAAATTCTCTCTTTTTCGAATATATATGATTTCACGATTATTTTCCATTAGTACACATCAAATTGGTTATGTAAGTTTGAATGTTTTATTTAATCTTACAATAATTAATATACTCAACCACTGTTGCTAATGAAGCAGACACTACCAATATGACTTCTTATACACATATTTATGAAACAACTAGTATAAGAGGTACATGATAGATTATGGCGTGTTTTAGGTGCAATGTTGTTTCAAAAGTGACATTATGGAGATGTGTTTGTCGATATTTATCAAAGTTTTAATAAAACGTTTGTCAAAAATCTTACAATTATAATGAATAATTATTTTTTTTTCTTAATATGTTTGAAACATGATTATTATAACGAAGTAAAATATTCGCTATAAAGCCATTTTAGACTCTCTTAGTCAAGGATATGAAACATTCATGGAACAGTCATATTTACATGTTATTTAAAGTTCGTTTCCGCAACTTATAAAATATAGTGCCAGAAACTTTGTCAAAAAATTCTTTTTTATTGACGAATATATATGATTTCACGATTATTTTTTATTAGTACACATCAAATTGGTTCTGTATGTTTGAACGTTTTATTTAAATATAAATAAATAATAAATATACTCACAACGCGTGATGACGTTTATATTTGTGCTCCTGACGCATGAATTAGGTAAGTGTATACACAGGAAATTAAACGTCTCATATTTCCAATGCAAACATAAGGGGAATATACACTGAATGTAAATATAATACAGTAAATGATATTTGTCAAAATAAAGTATAGACAATAAGACGGTCGGTTATATATATGTGTGTGTGTGTGTGTGTGTGTGTGTGTGTGTGTGTGTGTGTGTGTTTATTTTTTCTTGCAATTAAAAACACGTTTCAAGTATTGTATTTTTTATTCAGAATTTAACAAATGGTTTACGGCCCTTCTTTTGATGTTTGCTCATTTCTTTTTCTTGAATCTTACTTGCTGAAAGATACATGTACCAAAATTTAAGTAAGGTAAAAGAAAAACAATCTTTAATAAAAATCCTTAATAACACATATTTATCTTTTTGTAGATGTGAATGAATGTGAAAATAACGTTTGTCCAGAACATTCCGACTGCCGAAACATGGAAGGAAGTTATGCATGTGACTGTCAGCGAGGTTTTCTAAGCAGTGGTGGAGTATGCATCGGTACATGAATAGTAATTTTATGGCATAGCTTGAAAAGTTAAATGACCGCAAAATAGTTTGATTGTTTTACTAAGCTTTATCTATGTTAAAACTAGCCAAATCGTGTACTTCCTAGCATCGGTGTTTTTCTTAATTTTAACAAAATGTCAGCCTTAGCTCTTTGACACAATTTTTATTTGTCACAATGAAGTAAAGCGCATCAATTCAAAGAGGATTGAAAAGGAATAAAAACTAAGAATATCAATGAATGGCAGATTACAGTTAAAGAAGCTTACCAGTTCAAATATTGTAACCGGTTTGAACATCACAAAGTAAACTTTATTGAAAGAATTTTTATTTTTTAAACAAGGAGCACATTGAAAATATGTATCAACAGTTACATGTAGGACAAATGTATCTGATTTAATCCTATTTCATCCAAAATCATGTTTAGATTTACAAATGCTCCAAGAAACTATGATTAATGACTCTATACAAAATGTATATAATATGTTATCGCAGATTAGTAACTTTTACATACAAAGTATGAATGCTATTATTCGTTTTGTTTTTTAATACATATTTTTATTTTTCTAGATGTAAACGAATGTTTATCCAGTGTGTGCCCTGAAAATTCTCATTGTGAAAACACTCTTGGAAGTTACATTTGTTCTTGCCAGCCTGGTTTCATCAAAAATTCAACGCAGTGTCAGGGTAAGACAAAACATGTGAAAAAGTGAACGAACTTCAAAAGAACAGATTTTTATGAGCTATATTTATATCTTTGTCGATCTATGCAATATCCGTAAATATTGATTCTCGTTTAGTAAGGTATTTAATCACCAGAAATGGTTACCTTAAATTGGCTACTATCAGTTACAGCTGATTATAAGAACCGTTAATTTTGTGAAATCTAATAGGAGTTTTCCCATTGATAAGTATATAGGAAAGTGGAGATTTTGCACCAGCCCGATAATGCGATGAATGTCTAGATTTCTGTCTAGGTCAAACGGGCTCACAATATGAACTGCAATAAACTTGACTATAAAAAACATTAACGACATCCGAAAAGAATTACGACAATCAACAAAACATTCGCCCACCATTGTTTGCTTAAAAACAATTGCTCTTCAAAGATCACGCTCCTTTTTATGGTCATAATAACAATTTGTGTAGTTTTCATAAAAAGTTAATGAATCTTTTAAAACATGGCAAGGTTAATTTGTTTTGTTGAAAAGGTGTAGTATTTTAATGTTTTAATCACATTTTTTTTCTCTTTCTTATACTAAAAAAGAATTCTTTCTCTATCATTTGACATTAAAATTGACTTTGTTTCTTAAAGTTACACGAAGTTTTAAACCGATCACATGGGATTAAATTATTTTGATATATATTAAATTTAATATTTTTTTTGTCTTAATGTCATAGATATCGATGAATGTTCGTCCCTGTCAAACCCTTGTATGGAAAACAGCGTCTGTAGTAATACCAAAGGCAGCTATGTTTGTACTTGCAAACCAGGATATCTTGATATTGGCCATTCTTGTAAAGGTAACATTTTTGTCACTAATCTATATTCTTCAACTGACAATTTGATCAAGTATTTTGAAGGAAAAAAAACATTGCCTTGTGGCATTCTTGTATACAATAAACTGGGTTCCTTCGTACTCCAAAAACAAACAAGTGGGTGAAAAAAGGCCTGTTTCTGTAAGGCGTAATATGGTTTGCTTTTATAATATAGACATGGTTGTGTGCGATTCATTTTAGCTTTTGTTTTATCAATATTTAACAATTTATTTATGTTATCCATTATGCTAGTAATCAAGTGATTTTAACAATAAAATGTCTTCGTTATAACAGATATCAATGAGTGCAATCTTGGAATATGTCCACCATATTCGATATGTAATAACACAGAAGGAAGCTATATATGTTCTTGTATACATGGATATCAGATGGAAAACAAAACGTGCATTGGTGAGTTGACCGACATTTTGTCCTTTTGACATTTTTTAATCTCATATAAAGTATTTCCATGAGAATACAAACTAATAAAAAAAGAAGTCCCTTTTAGTGTAAATGCAGAAATAATAAGTGTTAAAGCATTGATCTGCTTTCGATTAGATTTATTTATTATTGGTCACGCAGATTTTAATTTCTATAAATCTCTTGAAAATTATATAATTTACAAAATTGTTTGATTATGATACATAAAATATAATCTAAACCTATTCTAAGTCAATATATTCTAAAAATCAAGATATAGACAATAAAAATGCACATTGTTACAGTATGTAGAGAAATATTATACAACATGGACATAATTCTGAGTATGAATACGTTTATGTTTATGTAGATGTAAATGAATGCGAGAGTAACGTCTGTCCGGCTCATTCTGTATGTGGTAACACTGCCGGAAGTTACACGTGTGCATGTGATCCAGGATACAAAATGTCGAGCGGAGTTTGTCAAGGTAAAACAAAATTCAAAAAAAAATAAAATCTTGTAATTTTGAAAAAAAATCAGCCAAATAAAAGATAGTTAATTATGGTTTTTACTATCACTTGTAGATGTGATACTTGTGTTAAACATTTATATAAATTAGACATGTAATCTCTCTTAAATTGATGACACAACATTTTCAAACATTAAACAAAAGGGATCATTTAAAGCAAAAAAAAAAATAAAATAAAATAAAATTGATAGAGTGATCAGCTCATTTTTTAAAAGACAGATAGAGCTCAGAATTCTGTGTAATGAAAGTACGTAATTGTTCGTAGTTAATTTCTATTAACTGCGAACTATTCAATATGGGCTGATAGCATGGAAACTATTTCACGGTTAGATAGAATAGTATGTTTATTCGTTGTAATTTTACATAAGAAAATATTTACAGAGATATAATGGAATTTGTTTAACTTCAGAGACGGGATATATATGTTTAATCAAGTGCTGTGTATGTCGATTTCATTTTTATCTTAGATATTGACGAATGTACCAGTGGTCTCAATGTATGTCCAACGGTGTCGACTTGTATCAATACTGATGGTTCATATTACTGTAAATGCAATGAAGGATACTTCCAGTCTAGCTCTTATTCATGTTCAGGTAACTCTTTAGTTATTCGCTGGGATATATATTTCTCTTTTTTTCTGGTGTATTGTTTTGTACGAGATTCGATACATTTGACTTAATCACCGAATTGTCTACGGATTTTCCCGTTTTCCCGATTACGACAAAGAGCACACGGCGGTGGTGACCAGTCAGCAAAGCATGCTTACCCCTCTATGGCACCCGATCCTACCTCTAATTTCTGTAGAGGTCGTATTTTTCCTTTGGACACTGTACATTATCGCCACATTTTACTATTTGTTTGTGTCATCAAATATTTTTTCTATTCAAATAGTGCACGTACTTTTTAATCCCTCATATGTCTTCGTATGACGAATTTAAGATAACTTCATATCGCAAACTTTTAGAAAACCAACTATCTGAGTTGGTTTCTTTTTTAGAGAGCAGTGTTTATGGTATCGACCTGCGTATACAGAAAATAAATGGAAGTGACGCAACATATTCTGTTGCGTTAAATGATTCCAGCACATCGGAGTTCCAAATGTTAGCATATAACCTCAAACAAATAGTATGTTTGTTTTCTTTATTTATTTCAAATTTCTGATCTTGTTTATTATATATGTTACTGTCACTGATTTTTCAAATTTTCCTCATACTTATAGACGCAAGTAGTAGTAATTGAATCGTCAATAAGCGAAGGGTTTCTTGGATCTACGTTTCACAAATTTGAACCAGGTAGCATTGTGTCGTCTGGCAATTTGTTTTACGAACCGGAGGTGACGCTCTCATCTGATGATGCAGATATATTTTCTTATAACTCCACTTCAGCATATTTGGAGAATTCAATTGAATTATCTGAACTCAATCTCACCGGTAAAGTTTGTTTACTTTTTGCTATCCGATTAAACCTAAATTGATGTTTTTATTTCCTATCAAACGTTTGATTACAATATTTTAGATGTAAATGAATGTCTTGACGAAAATTGGAATGATTGCTCACCATATGCCAATTGCACAAATGTACCAGGAAAATACAATTGCACATGTTTTTCGGGTTATTTGGATATCTCAGAGGACCCTTCAAAACCTGGCAGACTCTGTGCTGGTATGTGTGCATGAATTGGACATGAAGTAAATGTTAATTAAACATGCTTGCCAGTAGAAAATCTTTATTTCAAATACTAATTAATTTAAGGGATTTTAAAAAAATGTGTTTTTAAAAACCTTACAGCAATCAGTGATCAACATAAAGACACAATACAAGGACTGTCCGTGGAAACCAACAACACCCATTACCTTGTTTCAGAAAAGGCCTTTTTCACAATCCGCTTGTCACGTGGCTCACATGTGACATTTAATATTTCATACGGGGACGGATCAACCGAGCAAATTGTTTACACCAATGTGTTGACGTTTCTCTCAGTTACTGTATTCAGTCACAAGTAAGTATGATATACATGTACTTATTATGATATAGAAAGTTAATTTTGCGTAAATGTTCAACCATTATTCCCGAACGATTTTTAAATAAAATAATTTGTGTAGACCTATTCCTCTTGTGGTTTAATTAATTTACTTTATAGGTATACATCAAGAGGAACATATAACGTGTCTGTGTGGGCCGTGAACGAAATCAGTAAAGAGACGACAACAGTCATCGTAGACGTTGTCAATGAAATAAAAAATTTGAATCTGTCCTACATATCTACAGATTTGTCCTACGATGGACAGAAACGATTTGAACTTAGGACACAAGAGACACTAAAAAATATCAAAATATCTTGGGACTTTGGAAGTGGATTTGAACAAGCATCGTTGATGTCTTTGTTTTCATCTTCAGTACCTCTGACTGTTGATCATTACTATGATGTCGGTAATAAATTAGTCAGAGTTAATGTATCGAACGAAAAAACCTTTCAAGTGATAGAGAAAACATTTTATATCGAAGAAAAACTGTCAGGTTTGGAAATTGGTTGTAGCTCAAATATTACCGAGCCTCTAAAAACTTTGTATTTGCTTGTAAGTTTTCAAAAAGGTTCCAATGTGACTTTATTCATAAGTTTTGGTGATGGAAATAAATTACAATCTGAGTTGCAAAATTACAGACGAAATTCATATTCGAATTATTATCCAACCGTTTTCTCAAACAGTGGAATGTATAATATCTCAGTACGAGTCTTCAATACATATTCCGAAATGACAGCATCACTGACAGTTTACGTTGAAACTCCTATAAGGGACCTTGTATTGTCGACCAGGAGTGTTGTTGATTTGCCAGAAGGCAAATTTCAATTGTTGTTATCGTTTACAGGAATTGGATTGGAGCCTTGTTGCATGACATGCAAGACATACATAAAGGGGTTGTATCAGCAATCAGACACGATAACTCTTATTAAGAAAACCAGCCCCGTAGAAATTCATACTGTTTGGCAAAATGAAAGCGATGTCGGTTTGGCAGATATAGAAGTTATGTGTATGAACAGATTAGGTAATCAAACCTTTACAACTTGGACAACTTTTCAAAGAAAAATTGAGAATGTTTTATTAGAAGTAAGTCGGGCAGCTATTGTTGTTGGTGGCGCTATTACTGTTACCTTTAATATCGGAGTTGGATCACACATTGAATATCAATACGATTTAGGAAACGGTGTGAAGGATACTGTCAAAATTTCTAATAGCCTAGTTAAGAATCACACGGTTAGTGTTGATAATTACTACCAGCTAATGGGAGTATATAAAGTTAATCTAAATGTTAGCAATCAAGTCTCGACGATTATCAGAACTCTTGAAGTCAAAGTCTTGGAAGAAATTAAGGGTTTAAAATTATCAAAATACTATATGAATTCTGATACGAAGGAAACTATACATAAAGGATATGGATCAAATAATGACATATTTCCAATAGAACGTCCGGTAATTTTCGACTCTTCTGTCAGCAGTGGAAATGAAATCGTGTACATTTGGAAGTTTGGGCTTGAAAATGCGTATGTCACTAAAGATGCAAAAGTAACATACAAATTTAAAAATATTGGGACCCATCTGATTTCTGTAAATGCAAGCAATGGTATATTCTTTGAATACAAAGACTTTAACATTACTCTGCAGGAAATTGTTAATCCATATTCTCTGAGTAACGATGGGCCAAAAATGGCTTATGAAGTCATGACGTTTGTATTGAAGTTGTCCAACCCTGGAACAAAACCATGCTACCTCTGGACTATGGGTGATTCCCGCACTATTTACGGTGATACCTTCTGTGAAGAAAAGGCAAAGCTCAATGGGTATGTGTATAAACCTTGGAATGTTTCCAACGAAATTCGTCATCAGCATATGTACAGATCGAATGGAACACACAATGTACATGTTCTCGGATTCAATTTGGTGTCCAGCCAAGATATTTACGACATTGGTGTTATAACGGGTGCAAATTGTTTCTATCCAAAAGTACACATAATAGGAGGGGGACAAAGAATAGACGAACCCGTTAATAGGTTTAGATCAGAATGGATAAATTTAGAAAGTTCAGCAGAAATTGACTGCCCAGCGTCCAAAGGTCCAGAATATCATTGGAGGTTCTTTAAGATTACAGAAGGAAACACATATTTGAACAGGGTTTTCAGTTCATATAATATTAGTACCAATGCAACCGATAACTTTAAGATCTTATTCAAACCAAACATATTTCAACCAGGGCAGTATAGAATAAGTTTAAATGTTTCAATGAAAGATATTCCTGGAATGTTTTCCGAGCATTATACGTATCTTAATATCACAAAAACTCCATTAGTTGTAAAAATCGCTGGTGGGACTGCAAGAAATATTGGATATGACTCCAATTTGATATTAGACGCATATCAGATGACCAAAGATCCAGACTCTGATAAAACATCTAATTTTACATTCGAATGGAGATGTCGACAACAAAATGAGATATATCCTCCAGTTTTAAACTACATAACACTGCCAACATTAGACGAGGCCTTCAACCAAACGAGACTCGATGGTTGTTTTGGCACAGGCATAGGAAAACTTCCAAACTCATCTGGATTCATCGAGATCTCTACACTGCTTCTTGCGCCTCATTCAATAAATGTCTTTGAGGTTTATGTAAGGAAGGACACTAGAGAAGGGGTATTTCAACAAACGATTGAGGTCATTGACGGTGACCCGCCTTTGATTCAGATAGTGTAAGTTTAAATCTAATGTTATTAACCGTATATCCAAGTAAAGACATTATATCAACTCAATTTAATCAAATAAAAGATAGAGTACTAGATTAGCATTTAACTTAAACGATGAATTTAATGTAAATGATTTTTTTTATGTTACTATAGTACATGTCTACATGCATTGATGAACCAAAACTCATTTTTTAAATTGATTTTTTAATTATTTGTTTATTTTTCCTGGTAATTTTTAGATGCGTGGAAAACTGCAACTCTAAAATGAATCCATCAAGTTCCTTCAGTGTACAAGGAAAGTGCTTGTCGTGTAATCTCTTTGAAAAGGTGCAGTTTGAATGGACGCTCTTTATAGAGGAATTTGAAGAGTTCCAAATTGTTCCTAATTTTGACTCATTTTTAGTCACAGGTGAGTTTAAAATTTATTTTGTATTAATTAATATGAATGTCCATCACTTATGAATAATTTTGAAATGACACCCTAATATATTCTATATTGTAGACATAACATCATCCGTTCTTGTGTTTAAATCTTCCACATTGATTGGTGGGAAAACATATCGATTAAGGTTGGCTGCAAATGTTTATGGTTACTCTGGCAGTTTTACGGAATACGAATTTATAACCAATCTTCCCCCATATGGAGGGACCTGTGGTATAAATCCAAGTTCAGGTATTGATCAAGTATGCAAGAGGCTCATTAATGTATTACAAATAAAACTATTTAGACTGGTATTTGAAAACAATAGTTCATTATTTAAAAATTTCTATTTGTTTGCAATGATTATTGTATATTTTTTTCTAGAAAAAATCTTTTAATTTTGCAGGTTATGCTCTAGAAACTGAGTTTGTTATAAGCTGTAATGATTGGTTAAACCCTGGGGAGGAGGAAACCAAAGGAGCAGGGTTGCTCTATAGATTCTGGTCCAAGCTTCGAGGTCGTCAAGATACACAACTTCTGTACTATGGCACAGATCCTTATACTCCTGATACGACGTTTCCTTTGGGGCCGGAAGAAAGTGATTTCTTGCATGATGTAGTCGTCCGAATAGCAAATCCTATTGGAGAGTACGTGGAGACGTGGCTGAGTGTTAAGGTGTCAAAGCCAGTAGTAAAGAATGATGTCAGTGAGTTAATTACTCTATCATCAGGGCAAGATAGCACACTTAATGGACTCCTTTCTTCTGGAAAAACACAGGAAGCAAAACAAGTCATTGTTGCAATTGCATCGTTAATTAACACATCTCCCACAGAGGTAATTTTCGTTAATTTAAAATTTCAATTCAATTTCATCCTTTTATATATCATGTTTGGGTCTAACTTCCGCTTATTATTTTAAAGATTGGAATTTCGAGGGCATCAGTTATAAAAAATGTCGATACTGTTCTCACAACAACAACTACAACAACTACGACTACAGTTCCGTCAGCCTCCTCTTCCATTGCTAATTTGTCAACTTTGGCTGAATATGATAATTTTACAACATTTATGCCAACTGTGTCGAGCACCACTAAGAAGTCAACAACAGGCAAAGTAACAACCCCAATAACACAAATGCCAACAACAAGAGAATCCCTTTCCACTTACTTTGTCGGAACAACTTTAGATCCAGCCGCAGTTGAGGCAGAACGATTAAGAAAGGAAGAAGAAGAAAAGCAAAAAAGAATAAAAGTATATAACTGAACTATTGGTAAGCTGATTAATTAGAAATATGCATAGCAAATAATTAAATACATCTATATTTTCTTTATAGTTACGTGAATCGCTTCTAACGACGCTCTCTGAGACAACATCCTTGACCTTGGATTCTTTGCAACAGACGGCCCTTTGTTTCAGGGTTGTCACTCATGAATCCTCAGAGTTGTCGGAAACGTCACAAGTAAGATTTTTTTTCAAACTGCAGAAAAGAATTTAAAAAAAATATTTTTAATCTGAGTATTAATTTATCTGTATCCAATATATTTGTCTTATTTGGTTTAACAATTATTTGCATTTAACACTGGTTGCAGAAATTGGCGGTGGATGCAATGTCGGATGTAGCTAACTCGTTTCAGAAAATTATCCGTCAATCACAAACCGATTCCACAGTTCAGACATACAGTGCGGCAGAAGGTTATATATTGTTGAATATGTTTTTTTATTCTTATTTACGAAGTAGAAATATGTATTGTATGAAGCTCTACTTTTGGAAAAAAAAGTTCATGTATCAACATGTATACACGTTTTTACTTTTTATAATGTCGTTTAGATTTGAACCCGCTCGAAATAATGTGCATCGTTCTTAATCAGCACAATTAAAAATTCGTGGTAAAATAAACATGTGCTTCGGTTTTTTTTAATTAATTTTTAAATTCTTATGATTTGGGTTTACAGTTTTTGTAATCTTTTATTATTGCTATAGATATTCTGGCCACTTTGAGTTCCGTTATAATAGCGGCAACCGGAGAAGAACTAGCAGAAATTCAGAAAATAAATGACGAAGATGGATCATTGGGAGATGAAAGTAGCTCTGATCAACTAAGTGCAACGACAACAACAACAACTACTACAAAACCATCCACAATTAATGGGACAACAAACTCAACAATGGTAACAAAATCACCCGAGGAAGTTAAACTAGAAACAAAGCAGAGAGTTAGTATCAATGAACTAAAGTTCATTACTAATGTAATTCATAATTTTTGCGTTGCTGTGATTTGTGATTGTATCGTTGCCTTTCAAAATCATGATTACTGATATATGTAATAACCAATATTGAATTTAAGGTTCGTGCTCTGGCATCTAAAGTATTTGATGTAGCGGAAGTTGTGTATAAGACTATCATACAGGATCGCGTTCCAGGGGAGCCACCAGTCGTTCTTGAGTCCCAGCTCTTTACTATGGTAGCTGAACGATTGACAGTCAGTGATGTGAACAATACTTATCTTGACACAACGACCGGATCCTTTCAAATGCCTACAATGGATTCTATATTATCTGAAAATACTTCTTTCGTCGACTCAAAGGTTTGTTAATGGTAACCATAAAGCTTTGACATTTTTAGCTTTAATACTATAATAAACAATTAATTATATTTTTGATAATTTTTCTGCAGGTTTTGAGTTCTAAAACAAATCCTTACGTGTGGGACTATTCAGCAAAGTATATCAATACCCCAGTCCTGACTCTTAATCTCTACGACAACGAAGGAAAAGAAATTGAAGTGAAAAATCTCACAAATACCATTGCGATAGATATCATTGTTGACTCTTCAAAACTTAAAATATCACAAATTAATTTTCCTCTCACATCAAAAGAGACTCTTTCATACCATTACTTCACAGTTAGATCGAACATGTCCTCAGTTCACGTTGTCGTAAAACCGGATGATCCGGAAACTAAGCTAGAGTGTTATCTCGGTATAGGGAAACAGCCAACATTACAAAGTTATGATTCAAACTTTACAATTCCACACGAGTTGACGTATGATGTACCTGACCCACACCTTAAAGAAGAACTGGAACATACCATATTTTTGCCTCCCGAGTTTGTTAAAGAAAAGGGCATTGGAGCATATTATCTGGGAGTAAGGCCTGTGTGTGAGTCATTTTAAATTTAAAATTAACCCTTTTATGATAACTACGACACATATTATTGAAGAGCAAAATTAATATTTGTGGCGAAGGCCTTTTAAATAGATAATTTAATAACGTAATATTTCGTAATATTGTAAACGTATTACATTTGGCTGTGTATTCTATTTAGCGTTTTTGCGGAATGTGGGTCCGCTAAATCAAGTACATCGCCAAATGCTATGCATATATTTATAAGAATAGGAAAATTCAGGAGTACGCTCAATCAAATCTACGCCAACTTGTTCAAAAACTATTTTCCGCCAAATATCGTACACGCCAAATATAATTTGGTTACAGTATTTCGCAAAACAGTAACAGTTTCCCCCTGCAAAAGAGAAATTTGGCATATACTGTGAAGGCGTTTATTACACAACTTACCATCATCGATTGTGATTTAAAACTACTCATATAAGGATATTTAACTAGTCAAAATCTCTAACGCCCTAGGCAAGTGTTTGTATTTCAATATTCCTAATTCTAATTATTTTGAACAAAACCATGATTAAATATCAGGATTAAAGAATAAGAAAGCATTTTTTTTAAAACTCAATCAAAGTTTATTTAAATATTTTATGAATAAAGTCAAGAAACTACAGGTACCTTACAATTTTAATACCACGTGCTTTTCCCATTCGTGCTAATAGCAGCATCTCATTGAGATCCCACAATTGAATAAAAAAACGAACTCACTTTTGAATTTATTTCGTCCCATTCTTTTGGTTGCATTGGATTTCCGGTCAAGCCTTAGAATAATTAAACGTCCGTAAAAAAAATCTAGCGATCTGTGATGAAAATTATGAATTAAGAACAGATGTTTTATTGTTTAAGACATTTTTTTTAAAGGTTAAAGTTAATAAAGCAAATAATGTGAAAGGAAACACACCTATCGTAAACCGTGCTTTGCTTGGACCACGCCAACTGATCTTGAAGGTTCTTGGGCAGACATGCGCCGCATTTTACATAATTAGTTTTACGTATTTTATAAGCAGTTAAAGGCACGGAATCAATCAAATCGAGTCATTTTGAAAAACAAGTCCTTAAAACATATCGAACACGCACTCAACGCTTTTCAACAAATGCGGTCATGGTCGATGTTAAATTTTTCTAAATGATAAAAAAAATATAAGTGGGGCGTTAGAAATTTTAACCAGTATACATGTACAAAATTGTTGTAAATAAAATTAAGTAGCCAATTTAATTGTTTTTATCAGACAATGAAACAGATGAAGAGGAATATTTCAATTATGACGATTATTACGTAGACTACGGAATCGTAACACCACCTGATTTTCTAAATTATACCATCAGTTTTGTAACTTCCGGTTGTTTCTATTGGGACATCCATCTTGAACAGTGGGTGACAAAAGGATGCCAGGTGAGTATTACAGAGACAATTTATAAACTGTAACATAATCTTTACGAGTTGGCTAACGTTTATTTTAGAATTATTTGCGGTTGACGAAAAAGTGTAAAACATTTCAATCCATTTTATGAATTAAAGAATTTAAGCTGATATTTAAGTTTTTTTTCTTATTTTCTATTAGTTAGCACAGAAATTAAAACACAATTTTACATAAATAAGAATATAATTGAAAACATTTAATGTGGATGTTTTTTACTTAAGCCGCTTAAAAGTCGTCAACAAGTTCTTTGTATTCTAGTCCTTGAAACAGCATACACAGAAATAAATCGCGTTACATATTATAAACGTATAAATACTGCATAAATTATTACAAATAATAAAGAAAAGGTTATATTTATTTGTGATTAAAATTTGCTACTGTAATGCATTATTTTAAGTATTTTGACTATAGCTGCAATGATTTTCCCAGTCTTCAACATAAGAATTTTATGAGGGTTTTGGATTCTGATTGGTTGAGATGAAAAATAAATAAATACTTTGTAAAAAAAAGAAAAAGAAGAAACTAATTTCTTATGAAAATAAGTGAAAAAATAACAAAAGTAATTATACTCACTCCCCCTTGCACTCCACTCTTATTCAGAAATAATGAGTCATTTCAATTTATGCAAAACAATATCTGATACTGAAACACAATCAGTGATAGATCACAAATTACTTAAGTTAAGACGTATGGTATATAATCTTATCACAATTCAAATGAAAATTTTAAAATACAAATGGACTAAATAATAATTTGGGAAGTAAAATTCTAAAAAAGATTCAATTTCAAAAACGTCAATACGTTATTGTCATATTATTTCAGCTAGGCATAGATTATCAATTTTTTATTCACTTTAATTCACTTTAATTCTTTGAAATTCACTAAAAACAAACTCAATCGAGTATTAGTAATTTCCGCCACACATACTGACTTTATCCAAACATATATCGCGCCTTCCTTGCCTTCGTTCCAGTGATTTTAGTTTCATAAGCCCCTAACTCGATGGTCTCTTACTCCAGGTCGTTAAAAGCGCCCATGAGGACTCAAATCCTCCGTACAGCACCCCATTTCTGACTAGTTGATATGTATGTCATCATTGTTTTTCGTAAGAATAACCCTCTAAGCACTACTTTTCTCTCAAGAAAATACACCAAACACACTCATGCATTGCACGTATCGTACATACATGTAGATACCAACTATGTGTATACAAATGTGAATACAAATAACCCGTAAAACACATCTACCTGCAGATTTACAAACTGACAAAAACAAAACAAGCTTACCGTCTAGGAAAGAACATTTGTAACAGAATCCTTTCATGTTCAATGAATACCTGCTGATGTACCAATGCTATATCTAACCGGACATATAGTTCGCCATGTCTAAAAGGTTTAGGAGATGCATAAAACGTGGGACCGGCCTGATGTCGTTACCGGACTGCATTCTGACCACTACCGTGACTACGCTACAACCGGTCATTTATATACCCGTCCTTAAAATAACACTCAAACGACACACTCATACGACGACACATTCGTAACAAAATTACTTCCAGCAAATATACCAAACACTAACATATACAAAACTGTTTCAACTTTATTACACTTTTTTGTTCCAGATAAGCTACTTATCTAATTCCAACTACACCAGATGCCTTTGCAATCACTTGACATCATTTGGGTCTGATTTTTTTGTTCCTCCAAATACCATTAACTTCATGACAGTCTTCAACGACTTCGAAGCGAAGTTGAGAGATAATTGGGCAGTTCTTGCAGTGCTTTGTTTCATGTATTTAATGTACATGATAGGATTGATTTGGGCTCGTTTTAAAGACAAAAGAGATGTCATCAAGGTATACGTGCAAAATACCCCCAAAAATGCAATATATATTAATTGATTCAAAAAAAATTTTTTGAACATATAATTCAATTTCCTTTGCATCACTGATACTAATTAAGATATTTTTTTCTCTTCAGTGGGGTATAGCACCACTGGCTGATAATGTGGTAAGTGACAAATTCTTCTATCAGCTAACTGTCTGCACGGGCATGCGTCGAGGAGCTGGAACTAAATCCAAAATAAGCTTTGTTTTGGCGGGTGACTCATTCGACACAGGTGTTAGGGAGCTGATGGATGAAAAAGAAATCAAAGTGAGCATCATTATCTGAACTTATTACTCATATTTATGACTTATATTCTATAAAAAACAACATTTTCAATTCTTCATTTCTGTTTGGTTTCCTTTTTTGTTAATTAAGAGCAATATTTATAACAATTTATAATGTGTTTACTTTCCACAGACCTGCAGTCGGGGCAGCATAAACAATTTTGTTCTTTCTACCTCTGAATGGTTGGGCCCATTAACATTTATACGAATTTGGCATGATAATTCAGGAGAAGGAAAGTTTCAAGGATGGTATCTCAGCAAAGTCATTGTCACTGATCTTCAAACATCTGAAACGTACGTACTTTGAAATGGTAAAGATTGGCTAAGATTAACATTATCATCATTATATTATCATTTATTAACATACGCGTAGCTTTCAATTTAAGCTTTTTTTGATTTTGTAACTTACAGATACTGCTTTCTATGTAATCGTTGGTTGGCAGTCGAAGAAGACGATGGAATGATTGACAGGCTGCTTCCGGTTGCAAGCAAAGAAGACATGACCAACTTTCAAAATCTTTTTATGACAAAAACAAAGAAAAGTTTCACCGATTCACACTTATGGATCTCTGTGTTTAGCCGTCCACATCGCAGCACTTTTACACGTGTGCAAAGACTATCTTGCATCTTATCATTGGTTATGACGACTATGATGGTAAACGCAATGTTTTATCAAGCCGAAGACAGGGTTAAAAACAAGGAATACATCTCGTTTGGACCCTTTGAATTCTCTTTGAGTGGAATTTATATAAGTTTTGTCAGCAGCCTGATAGTTTTACCCGTCAACATAATAATTGACCAGTTGTTCCGGAAATCAAAACCTAAAGTAAACCGAATCACCAATGCATTCATGGGTAAAAATGTTCAACCGATAGCAGCGCTTTCTCATATAAAGCTCCGTCCATGGTCACCACCGGATAACACAAAACTTGAGGAATATGTTGAAAAACCATCAACGCGTCCTGACAGCGCGAATAGTACTTACTCTATGCATTCTGAATCTGCCCTCATTAAAAAAAGGAAGAAAAATAATGAAATATCAATTATAAGCCATCCACAGACAAAGCCGCAAAAGAAGAAGACGAAGAAGTTCATGCTTCCACAATCCTGTGTGTACCTGGCATATTCGTTAGTTTACATATCGGCACTGTTGTCCTCTTTCATCACATTCTTGTACAGTATTGAATGGGGAAAGGAAAGATCTTTGAGCTGGCTATCATCAATTTTGATGTCTATCTGCGAGTCCGTAATAGTGATCCAACCATTTAAGGTATTTTTAAAACTGAATTAAAGTTGTTCGTTAAAAAAGTTTATGCAAACAAAATATGGACGATGTAAGTTAAGGTTTGTAATGGTTGTAATTCCCTTTTAAAGTTTTCTACATTATTAAATACAAAAATATAAAAATGAGTTATGGTGCTATAATAGACGACTTAAGTGCAATATGTAGTTTTTCATTAACATTAATGGATATTTTTATTATATCCTTAAGATATGTGCATAGACATAAATATATTTTTATTAAACAATTTCAATGTTTGTTTATGAGATTATTTATGATAAAATAATATATATTGTAAATTTTGTCTGCAGATTATCATTGTTGCTATGCTCTTGTCGATTATCCTGAAGCGACCGGATATTGAAGAAGAAACTGAAACTAGTGAAGAGTCTCAGATGACAAATCAATTATTACCGGATGAAGAAATGTTGTACAAGAATCCTGTAAAATGTATTTATACTTTGTTTCTCGCAAAACTGAGGGAAATAATTATACCTCTTGTTTGATAACGATTTTTGGGAGGGGAATTTGGAAAGTTTTATCTATCAATCGAAACTTTTTAAATCAGTAGTAATTTTTCTCTAAGAGTTCATTTATTCAAATTTTTATTGATTGTATTATTTTACTGTAATTGTTATCATATTGATACCTATTTAATCTATGTGGGATAATGAGAGTACTAAGATATCATATTGTTAATAACTATTTCATATCATGTTACTTGGTAATTTATTTTGCAGCTGAGAGGCCAGCGTTAAAAATTGAACCACCAGACAAAGAAAAGTTGGCTGAGGCTAGAGAAAAACGAATGAAAGAGATTGCAATGTTCGATATTGTGCGAGAGATTGCGTTTTATTTTGTGTTTGTTGCCTTGATTGTGCTTGTTGCCAGTCACAACAGAGACAAGAAAGCATACAGTGTCAAAGAGGCTATTGATAATATCATTGATATCAAGAAAATAAACAACGTAAGTAATGAAAAACGACTTCTTCTGGTTTTATAAAACTGTCATTATTAATAATTTACTAAATAAAACTTTTCACAATTCTTTTTTTTACAGCGGAATCATGTTCCTGACTTTTGGAAGTGGTTACTTGAAATATTGCTGCCACGGTTATATATTTCTAAGCAGTGGAACAATATACCCGTAGATGATACCGAAAAGCGAATGATAGCAACGCGAGTGGCCTACAGAGTTGGTCCAGTTCGAATTCGACAACAGCGCGTTCGACAAGGTATGTTCTACTATGTATATTTATTACATAATTAAGCAAAAGTGCCGTTTTAATATTTGTAAACAGTTCATATTATATAGCTCATGATTACTAAATAAAGTTATCATACAGGATAACATGTTTATTTCTAACAAATTCTACTCTTTATTGATGCTTAACTTAATTAACGTCTCTTCAAATTGGTATTTCAGAGGAATGTAAAGCTGTTCCAATGATGTATAAATTTGTGGAGTCGTGCAGCCAGGAATGGTCAGTAACTATGGAAGACGATGCAACCTACCTCGAAGGCTGGAATGCTCCTGTTGTTAAAAATTCCACTACGCTGATAAACTACCCTTGGAAACACCGATCACTATTTGATGACGCGGGACTCCCCTTTTCAGGAGAGTTTGGAGTATATACTGGGGGAGGATACGTCGCTGATTTGATTGGGGACCGAGACAGGGCAATGAAGATTGCCTATGGATTGATGTTGAATAACTGGATAAATCAGTACACAAGAGCAATTTTTATCGAGTTCACCGTATATAACCCTTATGTTAACATGTTTTCTAATGTGTTTATTGCTTTCGAAATGCCAACTATGGGGAAGATGTTGATCAAGGAGTCTGTGAAAACGTTTCGGTTATTTTCCTATCTAGGTGGATATGGAGTATTTGTCGTTCTTTGTGAACTTGCAACCTTGGCCATTGTTATTTATTTTATAGTAAGGGAAGTTAAAATCATAAGACAACAGAGGAAGAAGTATTTCAAGAGTTTCTGGAATTGCCTTGAGTTGTTCAACATGATATGTGCAGTTGTGTCTGTTGTGATGTATATTGTACGACACATGATAACACAACTTGCAATGCAGTCTGTTAAGAAGCTTAGAGGTAGGGAAAAATGGTTTAGATATAATTTTGAAATATTTGTTATAATTTATACTGAAATTTGATTTATTATTGCTATGTGTTCTTTTTACTTGCAGATAAATTTTACAACTTTCGAAAAGTTGCCATGTGGGATGAAGTCTTTGGATATTTTATGGCTTTCACAATATTTGTTTCTATCATCAAGCTACTTCATCTTTTCCGATTCAATAAAAGGATGTCGATGATTGCAGGAACTTTGAAGTACTCCACTAAAGAGCTCTCTGCTTTTTCTGTGGTTATAACAATTTTGATTGTTGCTTTTGCATCTTGGGGTTACATTATGTTTGGACCGAAGATGCCCGAATACAGAAACATGTTCCAGTCATTTGAAACTTTGTTGGCATTTTCGTTGGGAGATTTTGACTATCTGGCTTTAGAGAGAGTGAACCGTGTATTTGGGCCAATCTACTTCTTCACATTCATTCTATGCATCATGATTATTTTGTTGAATGTTTTCGTTACAATCCTCAATGAATCGATCGCAGCTGTCAAATCTGATGTGTCCAAACAATCCAATGAGCACGAAATCGTTGCATTTATTTGGTTCCGATTCAAAGATTGGGTGGGCATTGATTTCGATAAAATCTTCGCGGAAGTGAAAAGGAAATATATGCTTGGTGAGTGTAAATGGTCTGATTTTTACTTGGTTGATTATCGACACTTTAATAAAACGGTTTCAAAGAAATGTATGAAAGTGTTTAATACCAATCTATCAAAATACTAATAATTCAAAATAAGTCTGTTTACGCTAACAATTTTAAGATTGATAGGATGTGAAGTTACAAGAATTGAATTGCCAATTATAAATATACGATGATAGTTTGATTTACACACGCATAAAGAAGATTTTTTTCTTCAGATGGCAAAGATGGATCAAAAGACAAAGAAAAAACCGAAGACATAGAAGAAAGACTACGCGACATCTCCAAAAGACTTGAAAAGCTTGGTAGTTATAACGCTGCGAAGATCCACCACCCTCCTCCTGACATGAGACCAATGGACGAAACCACAAAGGAAATTCTGTTTACCCGTCTGTTTCCGACTGTAAGAAACCAGGCCATTAGTTTTCATTAAGCTAAGCCATTTTAGGGCAACGGGTTTATTTTTCCTCCAGAAATGCTAAGCATAATTATGTGGAGAACTGTTTCTTAATTAACATTCCATAAATGATTCTTAGTTTTAAAATCTTTACAATTTTAGTTTTAAGTTGTTAACGTTAAACTATGTCTGTGATCGCATTTGTTGCAAAGCGAGGACTGCTTAGGTGAATGTTATATGTATATTTGATAAACGACTGTCAACCAGATAGTGAAACGTTTTATTATTAACATTAATTTATGCGCATGCAACTATTGTAATTT